>OZ017742.1:122173912-122338912 GCA_963969285.1 Odontomyia ornata | reverse complement strand
CACTTTGCACTCAAACAATCAATTGTCTTTACTTCGCGTTCCACTATATCGCAGTTTTCTTATCGCGGTCGAATGAATGATTCCCCCATTCATTCAGCTCGCCTTTATATAGGGTCTCTACCTATTCACCCATTTCTCGCACATGGGCGAATGTTCGACCGAGAGGTACCTGGTAGGTTCGAGCAAATTCATGAATGGAGTGACGTCACTTGCAGATGTTGATCATGCTTGTTGGGTTCTCGTGATTTCGAGTGAATTCGTGTTCTTCATTGTTGTGAAAACAATTGCGACAGTAGCTCGCAGAATTATTTGTACATGTAACACTGCCCCCACCTCAGTTCTTTTCGCCCCGAAAAGATGTGTCGCCAGTTGTAGTCAATTCTCCCTGGATGTAATATGGGGCAAGACGGTCTAGATGCACGATTTTCATTTTGGCTCTCGGTTTACGGTGTTCCTGTATGCGATATACGACGTCGTTGATTCGCTTTGTGACTCGGTATGGTCCCTCCCAGTTATGTTGCAACTTTGGAGACCTACCCTTTCGCCGTTGCGGGTTATATAGCCACACCAAGTCATCTTGCTGGAAGCCTGTAGAATTAGCCTTTAGATCATACCTGGCCTTCATGCGGTCGGTAGCCGATTCGAGGTGTTTCCGCACTGTCCGATGTATCTGGTTCAACCGTTGTCTTAGATCACTTGCGTACTCCGAGACCGTTTGGGGTTCCTCAGGGGGTGTTCCGAACTTTATATCGGCTGGCAGACGAATAGTCTTTCCAAAAATGACTTTGGCTGGGGCTTGGCCCGTCGATGCATGTTCGGCAGCTCTGTACGCCATCAAAAATAGTGGGATATGTCGGTCCCAGTCCCTTTGGTTCTCGTCAACCATCTTGGCAAGGTGTTTATTGAGCGTGCCGTTGAAACGTTCGACCATTCCATCTGATTGGGGATGCAGCGGTGTTGTCCTCGTTTTCCGTATTCCGAGCAGCTCGCACATTTCGCCAAAAACTAGTGACTCAAAGTTTCGGCCTTGATCCGAATGTAATTCGCAAGGTACGCCGTACCTACTGACCCAATTTAACACTAGCTGCTCAGCGACGGTAGTTGCTTCCTGGTTGGGAATGGGGTAGACCTCGGGCCACTTGCTGAAATAATCAGCTACAACCAGCGTGTATCGATTTCCCCATTCAGATTCAGGAAAGGGTCCAGCGATGTCAACAGCAATCCTTTCGAATGGCACGCCTACGTTATAGGTTTGCATTTGTCCTCTCAGTCGTCGCTTTGGGCCTTTGACGGAAGCGCAAATTGTGCATCTGCGGCACCAGTCCTCTACGTCTTCTCGAGCGTGGAGCCAGTAGAATCTTTCCCGCAATTTCGCTAAGGTTTTGTTAACACCAAGATGGCCTCCCGAGGATCCTTCATGCATTTCCTTAACCACATCGTGGATTCGGCTTTTGGGTAGTATAGTTTGCATCCTATAGGAGCTGCCATCCGCCGTTTCCCATTTCCGCTTGAGTACGCCACCCTCCACCTGTAGGGAGTTCCATTGTGCCCAATAGCTTTTCAGAGTTGCGCCATGCATCGAAACGTCCCTCCACTCCGGTCGCCCAGTCGTCTCCTTCCATACGAGCAATGGTCCGATATCTTCATCGGCTAACTGGGCATTTCGAATCTCCTCCGATGACCAACCTTCATCGAATTCGGTCGTTATCACTCGCAGATCAACGGGCGGCTCCTTTTCCTCAATCCGTTGGCAATGTTTGCAGTTAGCTGGACATGGATGACGAGATAGGGCGTCAGCAATTCCATGAACTCTGCCCTTGTGGAGCAGTTGGGGCCTCACTGGGTCTGGTCGGATCGTCGATCGGGTTGCACCAGTGTCGTTTGTTAGGGTGCATTGTTCTTCATCAACTTGACCAGGAAGGCATCTGTCTGCTTCTCCACGATGTTGCCTTGGCACGGTGCTGGGATGTCGATACTCGTGGCCAACGTTCGCCCCACGAAGTTGGCCCTTGCAGTTTGATGGGCCTCCATTCTAGGCTCCTGACACGGTCTGGATCTCCACCACCCTGGACAATAGCTCGGTCTTCTCCCCTTCTTGCAGTCTCTTTGCAGGTGCCCTTTTTCCCCGCAATTCCAGCATCTAGGCGCACCATTCACCTGCAGCTCTCGCTCATTTCCCACGCGCTCACACCTGGATTTATCTGTCACTACCTCGCGAACCCGGACAGTGGTGTGGGTCACATTTTTGGCTGCCTCAAAATTTAAACTATAAGCCAATGCTTCCTTGACTGTTTGCTTTTGAGCTAACCGCACGGCTTGTTGCAATTCCTTGTCCTTTAAGGCGCTGATGAATGCTTCTGCTGCTACGTCATCTCAATGTTCTGGGTCGTACGCTGGGTAAGCCAAAAGCGCCAATCGCTCAATGTCTTGTGCTAGCTGCTGCAAGGTTTCGCCAGACTTCTGCATCCGATGCCGTAGCTGCGTCCGGTAAATCTGCTTCAGATGATCGTCTCCATAACGCATGTCCAGCGCATTCATTATAGCAGCCGGGTTTGAATGCAGCTCAACGGGGATAGTCTGCAAAAGCTCGGCAGCTGGGCCTCTTAGAGCCAGAATTAACGCAGTTGCTCGTTCCTGCTCATTCCAGTGATTTATCCTAGCGGCGGCTTCAAACTGGATTTTGTAAATACTCCAGACCGTTTGCCCATCGAATATTGGTGCTTGCACATTTCTAGATGAGCTTTGCGCTGCGGTTATAATTGGGGCTGGTGAGGCGGTTACTACTGCCTTCGCTGCTTCCAATTCCTTTTTAACTTTTTCCATCTCATGGTTGACCTGGCTAATCTCAAGGTTGATTCTCTCCTCGACCTGGTATACCTTCTCCTCGACGCATTTAATTTGGCTGTTGAGACTACTGAGCTCCGCTTTTATTTCGGTTGACTGTTTTTCCAGCTTCTGTGCGATGTCTGCCTTGATTTCGAACGCTTGTTGGTCTACCTTCGCTGATTGTTCATTTAGCTTCACAGCTAAACTGGATGTCTGTTCATTTAGCTGCGCTGATTGTTCATTTAACTTCGCAGCTAAACTGGATGCCTGTTCATTTAGCTGCGCTGATTGTTCATTTAGCTTCGTTGATTGTTCATCTAGCTTCGCAGTCAGACTCGATGACATCAGCATTAACATTTGCATTAGCGCATTTTCTGGCTCCTTTGATTTTGGTGTTTCTACTTCTCCACCTTCTGCGCCTTTTTCCGCACCTGAGAACTCAGCCGAATCCAGATTCACGCCTTCCGACTCGATCGCGTCACGCAAGCGTGCAATCAGTATGGCCTTTGTACCTTGTGTGGCCAGATTCCGCTGTTCCAACTCCTCCTTGAGCTCCGATATGGTCAATTCATTAATTTTTAAGTTTAAGCTTCGTGGCATTTTTAATGTTTCTTTAAATTTTACTATTGTGCACTATAAAAATGTTCAAATTTTCACTTTCAAAATTTTTCTTTCGCACTTCTTGACACCATTGTCGCGTGTTATTGGTTCGCGGCCTATAATTTCAATGTTCCGGGAAAGTGAAAACGCAATGTCTTTTAATTTTAGTTAAAAGAGTTTATTTAATTAAATAAAATGCACAATAATCAGTTAACACTTTCACTAATTTTAATTTTCACTATTAAAATTAAAATCTAACACGTCCATAAATTTTTTATCGCAATTGTCTTCTGAATTACTTCACTATTACGAAACACACTTTGCACTCAAACAATCAATTGTCTTTACTTCGCGTTCCACTATATCGCAGTTTTCTTATCGCGGTCGAATGAATGATTCCCCCATTCATTCAGCTCGCCTTTATATAGGGTCTCTACCTATTCACCCATTTCTCGCACATGGGCGAATGTTCGACCGAGAGGTACCTGGTAGGTTCGAGCAAATTCATGAATGGAGTGACGTCACTTGCAGATGTTGATCATGCTTGTTGGGTTCTCGTGATTTCGAGTGAATTCGTGTTCTTCATTGTTGTGAAAACAATTGCGACAGTAGCTCGCAGAATTATTTGTACATGTAACAATATATATATATATATATATATATATATATATATATATATATATATATATATATATATATATATATATATATATATATATTTATATATATATATATATATATATATATATATATATGTATATATGAGAGTAAAATTAATTGGCTTGTATTTTTAACAAAATTTAATGAAATTTCAGGATTTTCTTATGCAACGTTAAATTAATATATGGCTATAAAGTTATTCAATAAAATCGCCATTAGCAGCAATAACCTCTTTGATCCGAGTCCGGAAACGATTGCAGCGAAGAAGTGGTATTATGAGGACGCTTATTGGTCTCATGCTCAACTACGCCCCATACGTAATAATCCAAAGGATTAAGGTCTGAGGAGCTAGGTGGCCATAGATTCGGTGTTATGTGGTCATGAAAATTCTCGGCCATCCAATCTTGTGTCGCCATCGCTTTATGTGAAGGAGCAGAGTCTTGTTGAAAAATGTATGGTCTCCCTCCGCTTACATTGTCTATCCAGGGTTTCACTACTGTCTTCAAAACCTTGATGTATGCAGCAGAGTTCACTCGAAGTCCTTGAGTAGTGTGTGTGGTGGCATAACATGTCCTTCGTTGCTGACAACACCTAAAACCATGACAGTGGCTGGAAATTTTGTGTGCATAACAATAGGATCCTCCCTAGGATTTGAACACAGCCATCTGTCATTTCTCTTTTTTTCGCCGGAAAAAAACCATAACTTTTTGGGCGCCTCAGGGTGTTTGATTTTGTTTAAAAGACGTTTTGATCGGAGAACTCTCTGTTCCCGTGTTCTTTCCGACATGAACTGTCCTCTGCGCATCACGTAAGACTTATACCGAAGGTCTTCGTGGACAACTCTACGAATAAGACGCTCAGAAACATGAAGCTCACTCGCAAGGACCCTCATTGATTTTGAATTGCCCTCGTCTATGATCGCTTGCACTTGCTCTAAAAATTCTGCAGATCGGCCAGTGTGCAACCGATTCTGTATCGCCTCCTGATGCTTCCAATTCACGGCGAAACTTATGCACGAATGAACGGATGCAATTAAGAAAATTAGAGATTTCTAAATTTGTATGGTTCGCACATATAGCGACGATGACAGCATGTCTCTTCATTTCTTGAGTGATGTTGTAGTCCGCCATTTCTTACCTGAAAAGGAAAAAAAATTCGCGAAGTTATAGTCACATTTATGCATGTCCTCAAATACCGTATGCAGCCTATATATATATATATATATATATATATATATATATATATATATATATATATATATATATATATATATATATACGTTCATTCGTGCATAAGTTTCGCCGTGATATATTGGGTTATTCGATAATTGATGTCGTGAACTGCATATTTCATGTATTAGTAATTGTTTGGTTTATATTATTATTTCCTATTTTAAAGATTAGACTTTAAACTATCTTCAGTTAAAAACTGAGTGCCATTAGTAAACAACAAGTTGGTCAAGAATAAACTTGAACTAAATAAAACAATCAAAGAGAGCATTATTGGCATATTTTATGGTTTTACTTCCGAAAGGGCACAAATGCGGTGCAAGCTCAAATGAAATTGTGTGAAGTGTATGGTGAAGACTGCCTTATTGAACGCCAGTGTCGGCGTTGGTTTGCTCGCTTGCGTTCTGGAAATTTTAATGCGCAAGATGCATCACATACTGATTTACGACAAAATAAAGGATTAATCGAAACTAACCGACCTATGACAAATCGAGAGATAACAGAGCAGCTCGACCTATGGAACTCGATCGTTTACTTGCACTTACAACAGCTTGGTTACATAGACAAACTAGATATTTGGGTTCCTCACGAATTCAAGGAAATCCACCTCACCAAGCGCATCAACATATGCGACACTTTGCTGAATCATAACCAAAACGACCCATTTCTAAAAAAACTCATAGCGGAGGATGATAAATGGATTGTTTACGATAACATAGTCTGGAACCCATCATGGACCAAGCAAGATAAGTAAGCATCACCGCGATCATATTATCCGGGGTGAGCTCTCCCAGCTCCCTATAGAGGTCCCAGAACAGCTTGTCTCATTTTTTGCTAAGAAAAATGTGTGACAGGAATCATCTTCCTCCTCTGGGTATAATCTACATTCAGGGGACCGTGACTTACCTATCTTGTACTGGTAAGGCTGAAAGCACCCATGCCCGCTGAAAAGCTGGGTCAGATAGATGTCAGCCTCACCATGTCTTCGATTCAGCCACGATCTCAGATCCGGGATGAGCCACGCAGTCCAACTTCCCTGCGTGCAATTCAGCTAAGATTGTTGTCTATCGTATAGTGAACGCTGTCTCTCCTCGTGGGCAATTGTCTCCATGGTTTGACGCAGGTAAATAGCGCGCCGCTCTCCGGTATAACGCCTGCAATGACGCTCACCGCCGAAGCAGAGACTGTCGGATATGAAGATGCAATCCTTAATGCTCCTCTTCTCTGTAACTGTGCCAAGCGTTTTTGGGACTTTTCCTTCCTGAGAGTATCACCCCATATTTCTTCTCCGTACAGTAGGTTTTTTGTTTGATATTTTCATTCGTCTCAAACTTGCGTGTTCGCTTATCTTGGAGAGACAAAAATGTTGAATTACTATAGAGTAGCTTAATCGACACGTAAAAAATGTCTAAAGATAGTACAAATTGATCGGAATGCTTTGTAGTGCAGCTTCGTGGCTCGAGAAGAACCCGCCTTATATGATCCCGCGAATACCTAGTCGACAAGCACGCGTGCGCGGTCATTAAGCAGAGCTAGTCAGCTGAGCTCGGTCTTATTTATAGCTCGCTGACCCTTGTGGCAGAATATCGGTACCCGACTCTTGCACGGACTTTAAAGGCTCCGAATCATTACAAAGTTGCCATCTGCGTTCGAGACAGCAGCCTTCAAAGCATTAAGCCTGGTTTGGAAAGATAATATTGGTTCGCTCGGCACCAGGTACACTCTAAAGAAGGTGATCCCTGAGCACCGAACCCAAACGAAGCCATCACCCCATCCACAGTCCTCTGCCTGGAAATCACTATTCCGAACCCAGATGGCGGTAGTACCAGTTTCATCAAGATACCATGATGTCGAACTTTTATGGTGGTTTTGCTCACACAGCAGCAAAAAGTCGGCTTTCGTATCCCTTGTAAATTGCTCAATCAGGTTTTGAGCGGTTGAACTGCGGTGTAGATTTACCTGCAAGATAAGAGTCATCCAAATTCTAATTTCGCCTTGGGTTTCCTAGAAAACCCGATATTTTCCTGATCCCAAGACGTGCCCAAGATCCTGTCTTCATGCAACATCCTTGCAAAGAATATAGCGTATCTTCTTCGTACACCCTTTTCTTTTATGCCCTATTTCATCACATTTGTAGTATAGGGAATTCCTATGAGGTGGTTTGCGTACTTGGGCGGTGTGACCAATGCCTAGGCATTTGAAGCATTTGAAGAGGCACTTCACCTACGGCAGGCCATCGTACTGTATGATTCTTTGTCCCTCTAATTTGTGAGCGGTTGGTTATGTTCGGATATTTTCTCAAGATTTCAAAATATGTTACATTGCTACTTATAGTAAACACCGACGGATACTTCTCTGTGCTGGTTCAGTCCTTGGTTGACAATTGCGTCTCTGGGTCGAAAAAATAGCGATTTTAGATGTCCACCAGTAATCCAAATTGTTGTAGGAAGTCTGCACCAGGTATCGGCCGGGTAACCTTTGCAACGACAAAACGCTAGACGAAGTTTCTTCTTAGGCTAAGGGAGACATTGAGTATCCGTGTGCCAAATGTCTGGATTTCACTGCCGTTGGTGGCAAAAAGTTTATAACTATTACCGAGGTACTTAGTAAGGCTCCGTGGAGCAGGGATCACAGAAAAATCGGTTTTCGTGTCGATGACAAGCTTAAAATCGGTGTTGTCATACTGAATGTGCAGCAGTAAATGTTTTCTTGTGTCACTTGTGCTTGCCACAAGCGACAAGTTATTTAAGTTTTTTGGGTTTTTATTGACACAAAACACCCATAATTTTTCACACTTCCTGGCTGCTAAGTCAAATTTACGATAAAAATAGCAGATACCAGTATCCCGGTGTTTAGCGAGGCTAGACGAGCGAGTGCTAGTTGCGAATAGAGCCAGGGTTTCTATTTAAATGCAATCTGTTAAGATGAAAATAAATATTGGAAAGCTCGCGTTTAATTTCCTTACCAACATCGGCTTGGTTTTTCTCGCCTTCCGAAATGAACTGTGCGGGGCGTTCGTAAGTCTCCATCTCGGCCATCTCGACAAACTGATCCAGATTCGCCGTGGAGAGGGATAAAAGGTCTTGAATTCGTGACAGGGTCATCTCATCCATAATTATATCAGAAAGTTATCGGAAACATTTCTGTAAGTAGTGAATTTCATTAACCGAAGGAGTTGAGATGGCTTATAGTCTCTAAGCACAAAGCCTGTCAACAATTCTTGGAAATTTTCACTCTTGGACACTGTGTAGACGGAGATAATGTGACTTTCGAGTGTCTCGCATTTGCTTATTCGTGGTGGGTCCTCTATAATATCCTCAATTTGGGTGACATCATGCTCTAATTATGCTAACCTTATTTATTGATCACCTTCTTCTAACATTTTTCTTCTCGAATAATTTTTCAGAAAAATTATTCATGCAACTCAATTAAGTAGCTACATAAAAACAACTTTCATAAGTAATCATGTTCTAGTTCGCTGATTACGCAATTGAACACTTGTTCATCAGCCCTTACTTTCGCAGTTTTGAATAGTGCAAACCAAAGGTTGAGTTGGGATGGTACGCTTGTGACTATGAATCGGCTGAAGGAGCGCCGAAAATGCTGCTATTGGAATTGGTTAAGCAACGTCGGGTCAACAGTTGCAGGTACTACGCTCTACAATAAAAGTCACGATAAATAAATGAACAAAATATTTTATTGACACTAATATCTCCGCTGCATTTCCATGGTTGATTGCCGTAGCTCTGGTAGAAAAGTGAGTTCTTCTTTCTTCTGACAAAACCCATTATCTCCTTCGATACTCTTGCTCATCCGATGATGTCTGTCAGGAGGACATGTTCAAGACTGCGGTCAGTTGCTACTGATGCTACTGAGCTTCTAAATAGTATGATGTTACACGTTGCTAAAAAGACCAGTCCAGACTTACAACTTTTGCTTTGCTGTCAAAAACTAAATGTGCTACCATCGCTAGTTAACAAAGATTGCTGCAGATACAGCTTCAGCTTTTTTTGCTTTAGCAATACAGCCCCTTTCGGGCCTTCATTGCGAGATAGTTAAAGTATCTCATTATCTTGATTATATATATTGGCACTCGAGAAGGTTATATAATCAGTACCACGCTTTGGCAGTGCGTCTGTCCACCCAGCTACCACACGTTCTGATTTTAAACTAGTACGTATCATAACTAAACTGGCTTATAGTCCGTCCGAATAAACTACTTGAAACAAATCTCGTTGTCACCAACTGGATTCGAACCAGGAATATTCAGCTTTCGCAGAGAGCTCTCTAACCACTACACTACGCGGACTACACAGCTTCAGCTAACTGGGTAGCATATTATCTGCTTCTTCTGCAACGGTAAGTGTTTATGTGATGGGTCGATCATGAATCGACAATAGAGGTCGTCTGCCTGCTGACTCATTGACTTTAGGTGATGACAAATATCCTGGCCTAAGTTAGTGACAGCCTCGCCTGCAATCATACCAGAGAGTAGATCAGATAGCATAGCACAGTAGAGGATTCGGGAACACTTTTGTGCTTCCATATTTCAGCCGCAGGATTTGACTACACAAAGCATTTGCAGAAGTATTCTTACAAAATATAGCATGCAAGCAACTAAAGGAATAAGAGGACAACATGACTTTCTGTGATATACTCGCCTTCTTCATTATTAATTAATATTTTCATATCTTCTGAACGTTGAAATTTAAAATCAATACTTATGTATTTTGTTTTGTATTTGGCTAGTTGGTTATTAAATTTGAAAAAAAAATTGCCCCCAATACCTAGATTGCTCCATCTCAGCTCCACCAGCTTCAACGAATGTAGCAAATGATTATCTCCATTGGAATTGTTGGTCTCGTAAACTCCGATTCGGAGGATATTTTATCTTCTTATCAGTAGCCCGTCTATATATGTGATATATGATTGGGGCACCGTCAGAATCCTAAACATATCGATTCATGTCCAAATACACGAATGCTTATCGAGGAACGAAGCCAGTAGCGAGGCAAGTCACAATATATCCATCTGTAGGGTGAAACGGCTGGAAAATCCAGGGACTTTTACTCACAGTTACAGATCTTGTGATATTATTCCGAAGAAGTTTCAATGTGAAGATATCGACTCTCGTCACTTTAGTAGTTTAATAAATTCTTCCATTCGATATATAATGCTTCCAATCCGTCTCAGGCTTTCTGTACAAACCATTACACGCACGAAGACATTTCCTTTCGAAAACTTTTAATCTTTCCATAGTACTAACACTCTGGTTGTACCATATCAGACATCCAAATGTCAAAACTGGTCTAAACAGGATCTTGTAAGATAACTTTGACCTTTTGGTCAATGTATCTGTGCCTGATTGAGTATGATTTTGACATGTTCAGTATAGTACAGATACTGATCGAGATGAACACCGAGGTATCGAACCCGTTCTGAACTACCCTCACCAGCCATAATAGTGGAAATCCTTCCAATTACGTTTCAGCTCTTGACTGACCCTCTGCAACGTTGTTCGAAACAAAATTGTTTCGCACTTCTGCGCATTGATTTTCATTTGCCAATTGTCAGTGTAGAGCTGCACATCAATAAACATTTTTTGAAGATTGCTTTGAGCTATTGTAGCTCTTCGGTCTGCCGTATTGATGATCAGCTCATCAGCAAACGCTACCAATGGTCGCGTTGGCGAGACGTTAAAAAAGCCAATAGCTTGCGAAAGAATATTGAGAAGACCAGAGGCGCAGTAACTGTTCCCTGCTGTAGACCATTCAAAACCTTGAATTCATGTATTGTTGTCAGATTTTTATCAGTTACAACAAATGGCTTCCCATATAACATATTGCACATCATGGCGACAAGGTATCTGGAGAACTTGTCCTGAATGAGTTTAAAAATTAGTCCATCTAACCACACCGTATCGAAGGCTTTCTCCATATCAACGAGACACGCTTCAACACATTCTCTATTATTTAGTTTCCAACAGAGGTCTCAGGTTACCTTCGTTTTCGCATGTATGGTCGAATGCCTGGCACGAAAACCGAACTGGCAATTCAGCATCACCTCATATTTCTCAATGTGGCCAATTTAATGCATTATTTAGTATCACTTCAAACACCTTACTGATGTTAGCTGATTGGACGGTAGCTTTTCGGACTCGAAGGCTCTTTTTCTTTCTTCAAGATTGGAAATACCTTAGCCTTTTTCCACTCATTTGTGAAATATGAATTGCTCAACATGTTGTTGAACAATATGCAATAATTCCTAATAGCAACCTCAGGCAAATGTCGGAGAACTATATTTGGAATACCATCAGTACTACATGATTTCTTGTTATATATGTTGCCAAATATGAAACACAAGTCTTCATAGCTGACAAAATAATCAATAAGATTCAAGCTTGGTATGAGGTCAGATGACAATGTTTCATTGAAATGAAGAATTGATTGGCCGTTCAGGCTTGATATGAAGTCGGAAACTTTTGCTTCAACGACCTCTGAAAATATTTCATTCCCTCTCTCAGGATTTAGTAGATAAATCAATTCAAAATGTGTTCCAATCGGGGCAAGTTTATGCAATCCCTCACATATAATCCTGTTTCGATTTCTATCCGGAGTCGTACTATCAATTTCGATACCAGCCCTATCGAGAAGATTTACCTCATCACTAGCGACTTCAAGATTTGATACCTTCACCCGAGACTTCTTGCGGAATATGCTATTCACTTTCGCGAAACCGCCATCTGGGTTCTGTGGGCTAATACCCCCCAATTTTTTCGCCCATTGATTGCTGACCTCACTCCTGAAGTATGAACGGAATAAGTTCCGGACATTCTTCAGGTGTAATTTCAACAAAGCGAACGAGGGATGGTTGTAGTCCGAAAATCGTCGTTAAATATTGTTGACGCGTGTGAGAAGAAGGCTTTTCAATTTTTCAACCTTGCGATGGTCGGTGTTTCATATCCTTCCATATTGTTTCGATGTTTAATCTTAGGAACTACTTTCTCAATCGTTTCCAATGTCAGCTTCTCTAGCTTCGACAAATAGGGATCCATTTCATCGTTAGTTAGATTTCTGTCATTAGGGAGCATTGAACAAGTGTTGCCATCATCAGAAGGGGGACATTGCTACTGGTACTCCCGATTAAACTTCTTTTGAAACTTTCTCCAGTCTGTTTTACTGAAGTTCAACCGATTATTTTCATGTTGAACTGGAATGAGAAAAATATCTTCCCGTTGATGATTGATTTCGATTACGATTGCGTTATGGCCGCTATCGTAACGAAGCACCTGTAGTTTCCGTGGAGGATGATTAAAGCTAAATTCAACTCTTGCATCAGCAATGCAGAGGTCCAAATATGAATTTGTCCTAGGATATTTTGGGATCTCTGACCTATACAGATTGCACCTGCATTCAATTTGGTTCTCTATTATCAATGATTTCAGGAATATACCTCTTGGATTATTGGTGGCGTTCAGCCATAATGTATGCTTGGCGATCTGGTCACCAGCAAGACATATAATAATTATGCTGCAGCCTGTTCAATTCGAGTATTCCAAACAAGGAATTGAGCTCCTCCTTGAACTTGAGAACAGTTCCACCAGTTGCATGGGCAGAGATAACAAAGGGTTATCCCCACCTGGCAGTGAGGTTTTGATAACGGACACTTCAAGAGATTCAAAGCATTTGAATTCGACTTTTTCAATATTTTGGAAACAATAGGGTTTCGAGCCAATATCCCGGTGCAACCCCTCCATCACCGTTTACCCTATCGTTTCTTCAAAGTCCTTGAATGTCAAGGATTGCCATGAATTGAGGTGGGTTTCAATGAGGAGGATGATGTCAGGCTGTTGCTTAACGATGAATTCAAGGGGATAATTACGTCGATGTATAGTAACAATGGCGTTGATCGAGATGAGACGAAATCTTTCCATGGGAATGTGACTGGATGACAAACTATTTTGAAGCATGTTGGCCTAAACGTTGAAAAACGAAATTGATTTTTTGGTCTTGTTTATTTATTCTTTCTGAAAGAGATTCAAGCTATTGGTAAATTTTGAGAAGCAGCTCATTATTGTCACTTATATTATTTATTTTATTTACATTGTTGTCTGCTGGTCCTCTAGCGGCAAGTGCAAATGATACCCCGGGTTTGACAAAGTTGGGAAGTAACAAATTGCGATGTACTTGGGTTTGTTTTTGAAAAATTTAACTCTTGTATCTTGGTTCTGAGGGCATCCTCGATATGCTGCTGGATGACCAAATATACCGCAATTAACACAATATAATTTTTCTTTTGGCTCCATTTGAGCCAATTTGCATTCACCGGGGGCGTGAATATCTTTGCATTTAACACAGCAATATTGCATGGTGCAATTGGCACCTGTAACACGGGTTGACCTCCGTTTTTTGGAGGCATTCCCACCTCACATCTCTAATGTTTAAGTACCTTGCCCGTTGGAGGGCACTCGGACTGCTTTCGTTTGAAATTTGGACCAAATAAAATGGTAATATTTTGCCTTCAACAGTTGATCTCCTTGTAGCAAAATTTTTCACACTGATGAACTAAACAGCTGGTGCTGCTTCCTGTAGCATTTCAAATAGATCAACTGTATTCCATACCATATCCCCTCCACGCTGCCCAAAGACATTATTCGGAGGAACTTTCTCAGTTATCTTAATATTTTAATAGGAGACAGCAGACACACCAGTTGGATTCTTCTCCTTTTCGTTATTTTTCGATTTTCAAAATCCCCGTTGGCAGCACCAGCCGGAAAGGTAAATTTCTTGTACGTAGCGTAAGGGTTCGAAAAAGAATTTGGCTTACCTACTACTGGACTTCTTACTGTAATTTTTGTAGCACCACATGGGTATTTATTAACATAAAAAGAATCTGTCGCCGTTCGTATTTGGAGGCCCTTCATAGAGGCGCAAATATTTTGCTAATTAAATTGAGTTGCACACGTATGGATCACATATTGAAAATCGGCGGGTAATATGTTGTTATAAACATATAAATACTGGTTTCGCCCTTCTGACATTTACTGTTTACACATTTCAAAGTGGTTACCACACAAAGGTGAAAACTTTTTGGCTTAAATAGCCCAAATAGTTAATTTTAAAAGATTTCCATCAAAGTTTAATCAGCACTTGTATTGCCATTAATATATACATTTTCGATTCTTTTCTGAACCATCAGGGGCCGTCATTTTGAATTTTTATTGAAAACGGCTGCTAAAAATATTAAGCTGTAAATTTTCGAGTTTTTTATTTTTCATCCGATTTGCATAATTAAATTAAATTAGCTTACCTTAATAACTTATAATTACAAGTTTTATCGGAATCTGTTGAGAAACTTGGCTGCTAGAGGGCTACAGAAATAAAAAAAAATTTATGTCGCCCCCCTGTATGGGGAAACCCCCTTAAACACTTTAAAAAAATTTCTTACACTGCGAATTTTAAGAGACACCACTTTTGACCTACGTAGAAAATTTCCTCATTCTAGCTCATGTGGTTTGCGAGAAAACTTATTGTGACGCACGAACAAACGGACGGACAGACAGACAAGTCACAATTTTATAATTTTTTAGGGTATTGTTAAAAATATTTTAAAAATTTAAAAAATAGTCTGATTTATAAATACTTTCAAGTTAAGTAGTCGTTTCCATGAAAATTATTTATTTTTTCAGTAGCTACTAAAATAGCGAATTGCGCTTGCCTCCTGACCTTTGGGGGCCGCCATTTTGAATGCATGCATTTGATTTTGGACTACTTTAAATCTTTGTGGCCTCATCAATCAATGTGCAAAATCTCGTTTAAATCCGAGTTTCAGTCTGGACAGGGCAAAATAATTCAATTTTTAGTGAAAATGGCAGCTAAAAATATTAGGTTTTAAATTTTCGACTTTTTCATTTTTCATTCAGTTTTCATAATTTTCTGCAAGTACAGAGATCCATCATCTCAAGTTTTATCAAAATCCGCTGGAAAATGTGACCGCTAGAGCGGCATAAAAACCTGAAAAACGCATATTTAAACCGCCGCCATTTTCAAATTTGCACATGCATGATCACCAAAATATCAAAGACTGTAGATCTAAGTAATGTCTATCACGAAACCAAGTTTCATATATGTCGAATCAAAATTGCGACTTTTAGAAGCCTTTGAAGTTTTCAGCTTAAACTGACCGCCATTTTGTTTTTTGCAACCTGACCTCCAGTTTTTTACTTATTTTTTTAGATACTTATAATTTCTATCTAACTGCCAAATTTCATGAACATCTGTTGAACGCTTTGACCACTATTACAACAACAAAATTTTGCACGTTTTTCGACCTTTGAGCGGCCGCCATTTTGTTTCTGCCGTACCGACTTTGAATTTTTTATTGTGAGATTCATCACATACATCAGTGAACCTTTGTACCAAATTTCATCCAAATCGGAGCTATACTTTGGTCAGAACAGAAATCACGATTTTTCGCCGATATAGCTGGTTCACGAACTTAACCGAGATATTTACCCAATACACCTTTCCTGAAAATTGGAGCAAAATTGCAACCTCTAGCGTGGTCACAAATTTCGTTATATCCCATATATATATATATATATATATATATATATATATATATATATATATATATATATATATATATATATATATATATATATACAGAGGTGGCCAAAAGTGATCGGACTATACAAGAAACAAGCAATAAAATACTTTTACGAGCATAAGCTTTGAAATGAAATAAAAATTTTTCCCTTATATAAAAGTCACTTGTATTCTCAATTAATTGCACAAAAAAATAAAACAGAAATAAAAAGAATTTCACAAGAAAATTAACAACTAATTCAAGTTCACATTGCATCAAGTGGACAAAAGTAATCGGACGTTCAATTGTAATACTTTTCTTTCTGATGATTCCATTAGAACATAGGCTTTTAATATCTAGTTGCGTATCCTTTTTGTTTTATAACTTCTGTCAACCTATTGGGCATAGACTGTACCAACTTACGGGTAACGTCCGGGGTAATGTTGTCCCATTCTTCTAATAACACCGTCTTCAGTTGACTTTTATTAGTAATGTGATGGTTCCTTACTTTTTTATCCAGATGATCCCAAAGATGTTCGATGGGATTTAGGTCTGGGGATTGCGGTGGTGTTTTTAATTGACCAGGAGTGTTGAAAAGGAGCCACATACGAACATCATGAGCTGTATGCTTTGGGTCATTATTTTGCTGGAACAAATAATGACCATCAAGACCCAATTTTTGTGCACTTTTTTTCAAATTTTCTTTCAAAATCGACAAGTAACCTAGTTTGTCCATAGGTTCGTCAATGAAAACAAGTTCTCCTACACCGTTGGCAGCCATGCAACCCCAGACCATTACACAGCCACCTCCGTGTTTTACTGTATGTTGAATGTTTTTGGGATGAAGCTCACTATTTTGAGTTCTCCACACCAACAACCTGCCGTTGGAGTGGTAGATATTAAACTTACTCTTATCAGAGAATATTATACGAGTCCAAAAGTCGAGCGGCTTGCTTTTAAATTCTTTTGCAAAGCATAATCTTTTCTTCTTATTAACTTTGCTAATTAGTGGTTTCTTTCGAGGTACTCTCGCTTGATAACCAGCACGGCTGAGAGCTCTACGAATAGTCCGGGCACTAACATTGGTACCATTTACATCTGCTAATTGATCCCTAATACTTCTGGACGTTGTAGTCGGATTCTTTTTAACAATTCTTAAGATTTTTCGTGCGTCTGTCTCTGTTAGTTTACATGGTCGACCACTCCTAATTTCGTTTTCCACCTGATTATTTTTTCTGAACCGTTTCACGGTATCGAAAACTGTCGAACGACTTCTTCCAATTATTTTTGATATTTCAGAAAAGGATTTACTCTCTTTATACAACTTTATTATAACTTTTCTTTCATGTATACAGGTTTCTTTGCGATTCTTAGCAATGTTTAACTTTCTTCACTTAAAACTGACAAGTAAATGACTGATATCAGAAAAACACATATCAACATATAATTAGGGGAATTCTCTTTTAAACTCGGAAATGAAAAGAAAAGAATTGCTCCAAACTTCAATGACTAATTTCACACTTTTCAAAATGTCCGATTACTTTTGTCCACTTGATGCAATGTGAATTTGAATTAGTTGTTAATTTTCTTGTGAAAATCTTTTTATTTCTGTTTTATTTTTTTGTGCAATTAATTGAGAATACAAGTAACTTTTATATAAGGGAAAAATTTTTATTTCATTTCAAAGCTTATGCTCGTAAAAGTATTTTATTGCTTGTTTCTTGTATTGTCCGATCACTTTTGGCCACCTCTGTATATATATATATATATATATATATATATATATATATATATATATATATATATATATATATGTCCATTTTGTGATTTATCGCAGACAGTATATTTTCAGCATCATGGGTTGATGTCTTGTTCGTATCTTGTAATGTTGCTTCATATGTTTGAGCCTTTTGTGTGGCTACTGTTTTTTCGTTGGTCTTGTTTGTTGTCGCTTCCTTTTTCTCATTCTTCTTATTTGCCGGACGTATTCTGTGGCTTCATCGCTTTTGTTTTGTTCACATTTGTTAATATCTGGATCATGTGCTCCGAACTTTGTACTCGGAATTCCATCTCAACATTTTGTTAAGTAACCTTTGCGTTTTCTCTGGCTACTCTTTCGTATTCTTCACTTGAAAGTGGAATACGCTTGCCATGCTCACAGCTATCTTGATAGTTTTTTCGTTTCATGTTTTTTTCATTCGTCGTATTAAAAATGCCTGGCCCTGGGTTCCCCAGCGGTGGGAAGCCGTCGGCCTCCTCCATACCCCCGGTGAAAAAACGTTTCTTCTTTTTTGACTTTTTAGAAACTTTCTCGCAAGTAAAATCCAGATACTCAATAAACTGTTCGAATAGTTCGACGATATCATAAATTTTTAAAAAATTTCTTTCTAATTTACGTTTTAAAAATTATTTAAATTTAAAAAAATTCTTGACAGGAGCTTTTAAAAATACGTCTACGCGCAACAAAAGTACTGGTTTCGGTTATAAACGGTAAGTTATTGAAATCCCTAGCGTCTAGCACGGGCGGTATGCAGACAGTAACTCTCTCTCTTCTCATTTTGTGTCTTCATTTTTTTTTTCTAAAATTTTTGCCCCTCAATGTTTGAATTTTTTCTGCTTAAATTGTTTCCTCTGAAATTCTAGACTTTTCTGCTTAAATTTGATCATTTAATTTTTCCTTGTTTTTACTTTATATTTAATCGCGCTTGTCTGTTTTTTACTTGGGCTTCTGTAGTCTATACAATAAATCTAACATAAATAATAAAGGTTTTTGCAATAAGAGGTGTTATTTTGAATAGCCCGCTATTTCGGTAGATGTCATTTGCTGTCATTTTATGACATTTGACAAGTAAAAACTACGCCATTAATAAAAATGGAACGATACACGCTTCAGCAACGCATTGAAATTATTAAAATTCACTATAAAGATGGTGAAAATTTGGCAGAGACGGTTCGTAAAACTCTATCATTTTTGGGTCGTCGTGAAGCACCTTGTCGGACCGTCATACAGAAATTGGTGGAAAAAATCGAGCTGTTGGGACAACTTAGTGATGTGAAGAATAAAACTCGTGCTCGTCACTCAAGAACAGCCAAGAATATTGCTACTGGAGCCGAAAGTGTTGAAGAAAACCCAGGTTTGTCCATTCCTCGTCCTTCTTTGGAACTAGGCATGCCACAAACGTCATTACACCGTATTTTGCATAAAGATTTGGGTCTTAAAGCTTATAAAGTTCAGTTAACACAAGAACTCAAGCCGGTCGATCATCAACAACGTCGTGTCTTTGCTGACTGGGTCCTTGAAATGCATGTAAATGGTCCGGAATTCCATCGAAAAATCATCTTGGGTGATGAGACTCATTTCCACCTCGTTGGCTTCGTCAACAAGCAAAATTATCGCATCTGGGGCTCGAAAAACTCAAGAATTATTGTTGAAAAGCCCCTCTATCCTCAACGTGTGACTGTTTGGTTTGATTTATGGTCCGGCGAAGTCATTGGACCTTACTTTTTCGAAAATGAGGCTGGAGCAACAGTTACCGTGAATGGATTGCGCAATCCAGAGATTATTAATGATTTTTTATGGCCGAAATTGGATGGTATTGATCTGGACAACGTTAACTTTCAACAAGGTGGCGCTACATGCCACACAAGCAACGTAACCATTGATCTTTTACGAGAAAAGTTTCCGGGCCGTGTTATCTCTCGAAGAGGTGATCACAATTGGCCACCGAGATCTTGTGATTTAACACCTCGCGACTTTTTCCTTTGGGGCCGCGTAAAAGAGAAGGTTTACGCCAACAGCCCAGCGTCGATTCATGACCTCAAAGATGGAATTCGTGAGGCTATCGAGGACATAGGACAGCCACTTTGCGATTTGGTTAGGGAAAATTTCATGAAAAGGATATGGTCCTGTAAGCGTGGTCGTGTTGGTCGTTTGCCAGATGTTATTTTCCACTATTAACGGCATACCTTCTTCTTTATAATGAAAAAGGCATCCGATCATTTATACTAAAAAATGGCACTTTTCTTTTAATATCAAAATAACACCTCTTATTGGAAATCCCTGTATGAAGAATAAAAATCATCCAGCCAGCTTCCTTTACATTAAGCAACATCGGTAACTTTTCTACCGAAAGATCTTCAGTTTCTTTGAAATGTTTTATCAACCAAGCCTTGATCACATCCGTAAGCTGTTTTTTTGTATGCCCATTATCCCCTAAAATCTTTGCTTGAGTTTTCATAGGCCGCTTTCATCCAAACCACTTGCCAGATATTCATCACATAACAATCTATTTTCAGGCCTCAAATAGAATAGAAAAGAAGTCCAAATATTTTTAAACTTGCCGATTTATACCGTTTCTGGGTTACATATCGTCAGCTCGTTTTCCGGCTTTTTCCCGTGAACACGCATGAAAATATTTATTCTCCCCTGCGCGTTGGCTATTTTTTCCGCTAAACATAAAAAGATGCCAAAAAGCAGTCTATGTATATTGACACTGAAAAAAATATTTAAGAGGCTTTTCCGATGCAGAAAAGAAAACTCATTCGAAATATACCGAAAGACATGGATTTTATTTGCACACTAAGATATTTTGAGTGGTTGGACATTAAGTGCTGAGAAATAGAAAAGAAAAGATGCGAGAAATTTTAATAAAATTTTTCCGATTTTCCTAAGTAGCGGAAAATTGAATTCGCTGAACATGCGGCCAGTTTCGCGTTAGACTTAGCTCAGTCGACTTCACATTTAGTTTAAGTGAAGAACGAAAATCACTGCTCGACGACACAGTGAGAAAGTGATGGGAGCAATTAACAATAAGAAATAACTTGAAATTAAATAAACACAATTTCTTCATTATAATCTAACCGATAATAGCGTGAAGAAAATTAATTTATTTACGAGTACTAACTCACGCGAAACTGACGAACACGATCGGGGCTCGTTGCGGCTCTTGAAGACTTTTCTTTCCAAGCGCCAGCGCTAACGACGACGAGAAGCTTTTCTTACGTTCGCGATTGTGTTATCTTCATTTTGTTTTGCAGTTAATTTTTACCGACCTCAACATTTATGTTATTAATAACGAAAACGACATATGTATTTTATTGGCTGCGTTTTTAATGCTACCAAAAAAGTTTAAGCATTATCAAGCGCGAAGAGTGCGATAACATCTTTCGAAACCAGTCAGTCACAGGTTGATTAGCTTTTGCGTGCAATCTAGTTAGTAGAAGCTTTTTATTGAAACGTTCAACAACAAAATGTCTCAAAATTAAGTTAAGTTGACGGGGCGGAATGGTTGGAATTTGCCAAAACTCCTTTGGCAATAATTTCAGCAGAAACATGGCTTCGTCCAGCAAATAATTTAATAAACGCGCACTCACTTGGATTAACGGCAACGACTTTTACGCAATGAATAAAATTATGAAACGACTTAAATCGAAATTACAACTAAGTTAGTAGTCTATTGTCAGAAATTAAGAAGAAATCCCACTTTAAAATATTTTTTTTTTTTATTTTCAGAGTCCTGTGTTTCGGCGGAGAGTAGTCAACGATCAATAAGCAATGACAGGGCCCCGCCAACGCTGGATGCGAAGGATGAGATTGAGTTCATCCGAAGCAACCCCGTCGATTTGAGTCCTAACGCCCTCTACAGCATCAGGGAGCAAATGGCAATTAGCCTTCGGCGGATGAAAGACTTGGAAGAACAAGTTAAACTTATACCTGTGCTCAAGGTGAGTGAATTGCACCAGAAAAAAATTAATTTGTATAAAGTGGCCGACAATAGGCTTGAATTGTTAATTTGATAATGGAATTATTCGAGATAGTGCCGATAATGTCCCCTCGTGTCCCTCATGTTGATTTATCGCGTAAATGTGCATTGGATTTTGAATGTAAACATTTTATGCAATAGAATTGATGATTATGTAGACTTTGATAACAGAATAGAATGTAATTCTTTCATTTGGATCTAGGATCATGGTCAAATATTAATCCTATAAATCAATTCAGTGAAGAAGTTATTGTTTTGTGTGACCATTCATAATCAACTGAATTTGCGTTCACCGAACTTATTCATTGTTTATCAACTCTCCTAAATACGACTGCAATGTTTGCATTGTTGAATATATTTTCAAGTTATTGTGCTGATAGATTATAATCTTAATAATGAGAATTAATCTTTTTATTGACAATTTCTACGTATATTATAAATTGGTACTTATTAAGCTAATTTTTCTGAATGAGGTCTGAATTTTCAATTATTCAATTGATCAGTCATCGCCAGACTTTCCACTAGATGAGTTTTGTTTTCCTTTTTCTAAACAACGATTTACCTTTATTGTTTTTACAGATAATTTTTACTATGCTGCTACGCATTCTTCAATGGCATTGATTGAATTTCACTTAAAACTTTTTTCAACTGTGCAAATATTTAGATAGGAAAATCCTCCATCCAATGCCCTTCGCCTAGGCCTAGAAAAAACGCAGTTAACTTACATAACCTTACGGTAGGGACTAAAAACCGCTGTTGAATAAGTATAGACTAGCAGCTCAATATGTGTTGTGACAAGGAGCCGAATAATATGCTACATTTGACATAAGCTACACATCATACTGTGACAATAACGATATGCAATTTACATAGAGACATGGCTAAAACACACGCGGCTCGGCACTCACTACTCAACCGACTGAACGAAACAGTTCTTCACTATAGTCTAGATCGAACACAATGATACTGTCTAGGTCGAATATGCTCGCACGCTTCACTATAGTCTCCCCCACTTATTTTAAGGAACTGGACACATGTTGAAGACATAGTCCCTGAGATACACAGCTGAACAAAATAGGTGTGAGCAGGTTTTTTTCTAAAGCAAGCTTAATTTTTTTTTTGTGGTAGGGAGGTGAAGGCATTTACGTGTGGGACTCCCATGGAGGATACCCTTGGACTACCCACTAAACACCTCCCCTGTCAATCTGAAAACCTAGCCTGGAACCGTTTGACACATTACTTCGGGCCAGGTCTCGTTTTGTTACGCCGTGGGGAGCCTTCAAGCTGGGGAGTCCCTTTCCTAGCGGGAGGGGAAGAGGAAATGCCAGAAGAGCGATCCCCCAGCCCCAGCGCCTCCGGCTGCTGTGAGTCCCTTTTATATTTCAGGACTGCCCGAGCATAATGTGCCACCTGTTTCCATTTGTCAACCGATTCGAGCATCACCGCAACTATATTATCCGGGGTGAGCTCTCCCGTCTCCCTGTAGAGTTCCCTTCGCAGCCTGACCCATTTTATACACGCAAAAAATGTGTGACAAGCATTGTCCTCCTCTCCTGGGCAAAACCGACAATCGGGAGACCGTGACTTACCGATCTTGTGCAGGTAAGACTGAAAACACCCGTGCCCGCTCAAAAGCTGGGTCAGATAGAAGTCAGTCTCACCATGCCTTCGATTTAGCCACGGTCTCACGTCCGGGATGAGGCGCGCAGTCCACCTTCCCTTCGTGCAATTCCCCCAAGACTGCTGCCAATCGTTGAGCGAGCGTTGTCTCTCCTCGCGGACAACCATCTCCCTCGCATCCTCGTTTCGGCGCAGGTAGATGGCGCGGCGCTCTCTAGCAAGGAGGGCGACAGGTACCACGCCTGCAATCACTCTCACCGCCGAGTCGGAGACTGATGGATACGAAGATGCAATTCTCAGTGCTCCTCTTCTCTGTACCAATCGTTTTCGGTATACCTCCTTGCTGAGAGCGTCACCCCATACCTCTGCTCCGTACAGTAGCACTGACCCTACAGCACTCATCAAGAGGCGTCTTCTTGATGGGCTGGGTCCCCCTACGTTGGCCATAAGTCGACTCAGGGCCGATATTCCCGAAGCAGCCTTCTCAGCCGTTGCCCTGATTTGCTCAGAGAAACTCATCTTCGAGTCGATCAGTAGCCCCAGGTACTTCACCGCTGGCTTCGATTCGATTTGTATACCTCCAATACTGATCATCCTTACTCTAGGGATTCTCTTTTTTGTCAAGATGACCACTTCGGTTTTCTCCAGTGCTAAACTGAGCCCGCGAGCAGTCATCCAGTCCCTCACTCGGCGCATTAGCATACCTAGCCTAAGTTGCGCTTGTTAAACGGTGCGTCCAGCGACCAGAGCCGCAACATCATTCGCATAGCCGACCAAGCGCGACTCATCTGGCATCTCAAGTCTCAGTAGCCCGTCGTAAGACACGTTCCACAGGTCCGGACCAAGGATAGATCCCTGGGCAACACCCGATGTAATTTCCATCCTTCGTTGGCCCTGTGTCGTGTCGTAGAGCAGGCTTTGGTCCTTTAGGTAGTTCCTCAAAAGCCGCATTAGATATTCTGGAACTTGAAAAGAGTTTTCCAGCGTGTCCAGAATATCCACCCATCTAGCGGAGTTGAAGGCATTCCTGACGTCGAGTGTCACCAACAGGACGATCCGTCGCTTGGTGCAACTATATGCCTCTGCCTTTTGGACCGCGTTCACCACCTCTGCAATCGCATCAATGGTAGAACGTCCTGCTCTAAAGCCGTACTGCCGAGGAGATAGGTCCCCAGCAGCACGAATCGCGTCAGTGAGTCTTCCCTTGATGAGTTTCTCTAGCACTTTCCCAGCCGTGTCTAGCATGCATAACGGGCGGTATTAATTTTCTTTAATATCCCTCAAAAATTAAGTTGGTTTTCAAAATAAACACTCTTCATCGTCATAACGAAAAACAAAAGGCTTCGGAAACCTTAAAAAAGAAATAAACTTCTTCTTAGCACTACAGCCCCTTTCGGGCTTTCGCTTTTTGCAAACAACGCCAGCGCCTCCAACTGTCTCGGTCCGTTGACCGCGTCATCCAATTCCGAAATCCAAGCAGCGATGAACTGTCTTTCCTCGGTTTCCCCACTGGCCGCCGGCCTTCAGTTCTCCCTACGAATACCTTCTTGGGTATCCGTTGTTCGTCCATACGATTCATGTGTCCAGCCCATTGCAGCTTACGCAGTCTTACAATCCTTGAGACCTCCGGCTCGTCAAAGATTTCATACAGCTCATGGTTGTATCGAATTTGCCATTGGTCCCCATCTAGCTTCGCTCCGATTATTCGCCTCAGGACCCGTCGCTTAAAGGCGTTCAATATATTTGCGGATGCTTGGGTTAGGGTCCATGTTTCACACCCATAGCATAACACAGGTCTTATCACAGATTTGTATCTTGAAGCTTTGTTTTTCTGTGTATGCAGCTGGTCTTCAAGATCGTCAATACTGAATAAAATATTTTATTTGCGAGCTGTATTCTTCGGCGTATTTCGTCTCTTTCATTGCCCATTTTCGTTATTTTGGCGCCTAAATACACAAATTCGCTAACATTTTCGATACTGTATTCGCCAAGTGTGATATTTTGTGCATTTGGGGTATTTTTCCTCGACTGCGTCATGAGCTTTGTTTTATTTTCGTTGATTTGTAGCCCTACTAGTTTTCCTTCGCATTCGAGATTCAGGAAGAGTTCTTTGGCAGTTGTAAGTGACCGTGACAGAATGTTGATGTCGTCCGAATAGGCCACTATCTGGGTCGACTTGTATACTAATGTACCTTGCGTATCGACAGGTAGCTTCCGTATGACGTACTCCAGAGTCAAATTGAATAGCAATGGGGCCAGCCCATCTCCCTGCTTTAGTCCGATATTCGTGTCAAAGGCATCGGTGAGTTGGTTATTGATGTTGACTTGGGAGGTCGTCGACGTCATTGTCATTTTGGTAAGACGGACTAATTTGGCTGGGATGCCAAAACCAAGCATTATTACAGTACGTTACGATCAATACTGTCGTATGCTTGCTTGAAGTCAACGAAAATTTGGTGTACGTCTATGTTGAACTCCCAGCATTTTTCAAGTACTTGCTTGACCGTGAACAATTGGTCTGTTGTTGATCTACCTGCCCCAAAACCACCTTGATACTCCCCAATAATACTGTTGGCGTATGATCCGATTGTTTTCTAAGATTTTAGAAAATATTTTGTACGCCGTACAAAGTAGTGATATGCCTCTATAATTTTCGCACTGTAGCTTGTCAGCTTTTTTGTGGATAGGGAATATAATTGATTGGCTTCACTCTTTCGGCATATGTTCTTGTTGCCACTGGAATCTTATCGATGCCTGGCGCTTTATTATTCTTTTGGGCTTTGATGATGGAACAAACTTCATCCAGAGTTGGTGGGGCCAATGGAAGCTCTCCGCAGACATCTATAGGCTCCGATGTTCTGGAGCTGTGCGGAGGATTAAGGATGTGCTTGAAATCCTTAATCTTGATTTCATCAGCGATTATATTGCCGCTGTCATCACAACAGAGCGTGGTTTTGGGCTGATAACCACGTTTCAGGCTTTTCACTACTTTGTATGCTTGTCTTGTGTTAGTGCTCGCTAAACTTACATCGATGCTTCTCAATTCGTCGTCATAATATTTTCTTTTCTTACTCCTAATTATCTTATTCGCTACTGTTCTGAGATTTTCATAGTGTTCTCTCTTCGTCCTGGTTTTCCTACCTACGTATTCTTTGTACGCCTGATTCTTTTTATCTAACGCATTCTGGCACTCATCATCGAACCAATCATTCCTCTTGCGCCGGGCTTGATGTCCGATCGTCTGTTCTGCCACGGTTCTGGAAGCCGCTTTCACTTCCATCCAGAGCTCGTTGCTCGTCTTTAACGATGAATCTGATAAGATGGAAGCCAGCTGGTTGTCGAGGGTCTCCGTGAAATTTTCGGCCACAGACGCCGTTTGGAGCCTTTCGATGTCAAATTTTTATAGCGATCTGGTCTTCGCTGATTATGCCTTTGACATACGACATCGAAAGTTTAATTTGCTCAAGTATTGATCTGAATTACAATTGCCTCCTCGGTATGTACGGACGTCAAGTATGCTTGAGGCCCCACGTTGTTGGATCAGAACATGATCGATCTGGTCTTGTGTGTTGCCATCCGGTGATACCCAGGTCATTTTATGAATGCGTCGATGTGGTGGGAAGCAAGTCAAACGTATAACTAGACTTCTGCTACATGCAAAGTCAATCAGGCGCTGGCCATTGTCATTTGTTTCATCGTGGAGGCTATATCCTCCAGTCGTTCCCCGATGAGATAGCTCATTACCAACCTTAGCGTTACAATCACCCAGAATAATTTTTGTGTCGTTTGTGGGCACTGAGTCTACCAGTCTTTTCAGGTGATTGTAAAACGATTCCTTCGTTTCTTCGTCCTTATCTTCGGTCGGGGCGTGAACATTAATCAGCCAGATTTTGAAGAATTTCGCTTTTATACGGATTGCAGACAACCGTTCATTGACTGCCTTAAAATCAAAAACTTTGAACTCCCTATCCACAATGAAGGCCACTCCAAATTCTCGTTTTCCAGTAGGCTTCCCACTTTTAAATATTGTGTGCGATCTCATGTCTTGAATGTCGTTTCCAGTCCAATTCGTTTCCTGGACTGCCAGTATTTTTAATTGATATTGACTGGCCTGTTGTAAAAGGACCTTAACAGCGCTAGGGTAAGTCCTTTTTTCGTTTGCGAGGTCGTTGCCGTGAATCCAATCCATTCCAAGGCCTATCTGCAGGTTTCGAAACAATTAAAGATTTTCCAGGGATGGGGAGTTAGCCCATCGCCCAACCTCCATTCCGGCGGTATGGTTATTACGTCGATTCCGTTATCAGGCGCGGAAGATTCGCCTTCACCCTCTTACGTCCTCACAAAGGAGGTGTAAGCAGGATTGAGCAGCAGAGCTGTAGATGTATTTACAGTTATGGGCATTTCTCGACATTTAATGTCCCATTATTGGGGAACCAGTAAACCCAATGTGCACCCCGAGAGCATTTACTACCATTTAGTTGGGGGGGTTTGGGATGAGTAATCATGGAAGCTATGGGTTGGGGAAACAAGGGTTGCCCTCCTCCTTTCTCAAACGAGCTTGGGACCGTCTATGGCGGAGTTAAGAAAGAAAAAAACTTACCATTTTGTTAATTCATAAAATGTACCAATTTTTAAATGGCCAGAATAATAGGTGTGCCCAACAAACATCGTAACTAACATAGAAACTTGGATAGTTATGGCCCATTTTTATACAGGATTAGTTAATACATACCTCATACCTTGAAGACCCATCATTATTCTTAAGGAATTTTTTTATTCTTCCGGGTATAGAGGATATCAACTTCAGAAAAGTTTTGGCAAACCGTCTTTGAAACTTCTCGTTTGAGCTCACTCCAGAGACCCCCAATAGGATTGAGATTTGGGGGTTAATTGGCCACTCACGTCCTTATTATTTTCTTAGAACCATGCACTGACCGATGCTGAAATGTCCACAACAATGGCATATTTTACTCGGCATATGGTAGCATTACTATATCAAACAAATCCTTTACACGAATCTATCCATTATGCGATCATTTAAATGTATCGAATGTACACCTTGCCATGAAAAACAGTCCCATACCATCACGCTGCCACCTCTGGACTTCACCTTTTTTTCGTAAACCTAACATGAAATTGATTGCCTTCCGGTCGACGAACGTTTCTTTCCGCATCGTTACCAAGCAAATTTAGCTTTGTTTCATCGCTCCAGGGGATATCGCGCCATTTTTTCTCATCCCGCGATCCGGATCAGGTTTTATGAGCTAACGCCAAGTTTTTCCTCTTCATCAAATTTGCAGTTTTAAGAAGAGGAACTTTTCGGGCAATCCTACCAAGTAGTTTTGTACTTACGAATCGCCATCGTGATGAAATAACATTCCCAATTTCGCCTGCAATTGTCCTGGATGATTTGAACGGATCGCGTTTAGCTAACGTAACGATACAATTGTCGCTGGTGAAGTTTTTTTAGGTGCTCCACGCATCTCAATGGATTAGACAAATCGGACAGGTTTGAGAGCGTTTGTAACAACATTTTTAGATTGTCCAATTGGTGTGACATTGAGCTTTTAGGTTTTCCTCGCATCTTGAAGTTGACGGACAAGTCTTCTCTCCAGTGTACTACAGTGAGGTCCACGGCCCATCTAATATTATTACAATCTTATAAATACGAGTATACCTTCAATTATTTTGAATTTGCTCAAATCGTACCTTCGGCAACTAAATATTTTTTTAAATTGATTCACTTTAATTTTTATCAGCGTAACCTATTATAATGTCATCAACCTCAATTTTATAGACTGAACAAGGAAACAAGCCGCAATATTTGCCAACAAGTAATTTTATTGTGGGGACTCCCTTATTTCCTTCAAAAAAAGTGCTACTTACTTGCCGAACTGGTTTTTTGATTCCAGAAAATATTGTCTAATTTTTTCTCTACGTTTTACGAGTTTTAGGGGCTCACACCTATTATTTTATCCAGCAGTGTATGCAGGATTCCACCGGTTTCTGGTAGAACTGGGTGATGAAGTCGCAGGCGGACTAGTTTAAACAAGCGGACCATGTATGCCATGCAGTTTTTATGTTTCGAAGTTGGCGCTAGTGGCGACTGGCAGTCTATTGGCACCCCTGCAGTTTCTGTTGAGGATGGTCAAAGTCAAAAGCGCTTTATTCAATATTAATCGTTATAAATTTTGAAAGATAATAAAGCAAATTCCAATCAATAACAATACAAAAACTCAATGGCCCGAATGGCTCTCTAAATTTATACGTTATCAGTTAAACACATTTTATCAAAAAACTATAGCAAATTCAAATAAATTAAGATTATTACATATTTAATGATTTGATTGGAAAAAGGAGAAAAAATCAACCAACACTATTCGAAAATCATTTATAATTTAAACACAACTGTGAACTTTTATCCTACATCTAATACATATATTATAACCTAATTCTAATAAAATTCAATCAAAAGCTTTATCTTATACTAAAAATTTCTATCACAATATTCCTAACCTAAGCGTTTAACCTTATCTCTAAACCTAATATAATAAACATAACATTTACCTAACCTTTGCCTAATTTTTAACACAAATAAACAACAACACTAAATGTAGCAATAATGAACTGTAACTCAAAAACTAAGTAATGAAAAACACAAAAACTGAAAATAAACACGAATAATTTAGACATTGTCATTCAGCCACCAATAGCTAGATTGCTCCGTCTCAGCTCGATCAGTTTCAACGAATCTAGCAAATAAGTATCTCCATTGGAATTGTTGGTCTCGTGAACTCAAATTCGGAGGATATTATATCTTCTTATCGGTGGCCCGTCGATATATGTGATATATGACTGGGATGCCGTCAGAATCAAAAACATATCGATTCACGTCCAAATACACGAATGCCTCTGGAGAAACGAAGCCAGTAGCGAGGCAAGTCGCAATATACCCATCTGTAGGGTGGAACGGCTGTGAAATCCAAGGGCTTTCGCTCACAGTTACAGATCTTGCGATATGATTCCGAAGAAGTTTCAATATGAAGATATCACCTCTCGTCACTTTAGCAGTTTGATAAATTCTTCTATTCGATATATAGTGCTTCTAGTCCATCTCAGGCTTTCTGTACAAACCAGTACATGCACGAATACATTTCCTTTCGAAAACTCTTAATTTTTCCATAGTACTAACACTCTGGTTGTACCAGATCTGACATCCATATGTAAAAACTGGTCTAACCAGGGTCTTGTAACATATAATTTTGACCTTTTGATCAATGTATCTGGAATGAAGGAGTCGTCGAAGGGCTATGACTACTTTTTGTGCCTTACTAAGTATGATTTTGACGTGTTCACTATAGTACAGATACTGATCGAGATGAACACCGAGGTATCGAACACAGGATGTGTTGTTCAGTTGAAGTTACTTTCGTTATCACATGTGTGGTCGAATGCCTGGCACGAAAACCAAATTGGCAATTCGGCATCAACTCATATTTCTCAATGTGGGCGTTTAATGCTCTGTTGAGTATCACTTTAAACACCTTGCTGATGTTAGGCACCAAGCTGATTGGGCGATAGCCTTTTTCCACTCATTTCGGAAATATGAATTGCTTAACATGTTGTTGAACAATATGCAATAATTCCTATTAGCAACCTCAGGCAAATGTCGGAGAGCTACATTTGGAATACCATCAGTACCATATGATTTCTTGTTGTTTATCCTGCCAAACATGAAACACAAGTCTTCATAGCTGACAAAATAATCAATAAAATTCAAGCTCGGTATGAAGTTAGATGTTAATATTTCATTGAAATGAAGAATTAATTGGCCGTTCAGGCTTGATTTGAAGTCGGAAACTTTTGCTTCAACAACCTCAGAAAATATTTCATTTCCTCTCTCAGGGTTTGGTAGATGAACCAATTCAAAATGTGTTCCAAGCAAGGCAAGTTTCTGCAAACCATCACATATATTCCTATTTCCATTTCTATCCGGAGTCGTAGTATCAATTTCGATACCAGCCCTATCGAGAGGATTTATCTCATCACTAGCGTTTTCAAGATTCGATACCTTCACTCGGGACTTCTTATGGAATACGAGTATACTATTCACTTTTATAAAAACACCATCTGGGTTCTATGGCCTAATACCCCTAAGTTTTTCCACCTATTGATCGCTGACCTCTCTCTTGAAGTATGAACGGATTAAGTACCGGGCATTCTTCAGGTGTAATTTAACAAAGCCAACGAGGGATGGTTGTACTCCAAAAATCACCGATAAATATCGTTGACACGTGTGAGAAGAAGGCTTTTTAATCGTTTCAACATTGCAATGGTTGGTGTTTCATATTCTTCCATATTGTTTCGATGTTAAATCGTGGGAACTACTTTCTCAATCGTTTCCAACGTCAGCTTCTCTAACTTCGACAAATAGAGACAAGTTTCATCGTTATTTAGATTCCTATCATTAAGAATCATTAAGCAAGCGGTGCCCCCATCAGAAAGAGGATATTGCTTCTGGTACTCCCGATTAAACTTACTGTGAAACTTTCCCAAACCCGTTTTTCGACATCAAATCGATGTCGTTCATGTTGAACAGGAATGAGGAAGACATTATACTTTTGATGATTGGTTTCCATTACGATTGCGTTATGGTTGCTATCGTTAGGAAGCACCTGCAGTTTCCGTTGAGAAGTATTAAAGCTGAATTCAAGTCTTACGTTACCCATGCAGAGGTCCAAATATGAATTGGTCCTAGGGTATGTTGGGAACTCCGACCCATATAGTTTGCACCTATGTTCAATTTGGTTCTCTGTTATCCACGATTTTAGGAATATACCTCTTAGATTATTGGTGGCATTTAGCCATGATGTATACCTTGCATTCAATTCACCGGCAAAAATATAATTATTATGCAGCCTGTTCAATTCGAGTATTTCAAACAAGGAATGGAGCTCCTCCTTGAAATTGGGATCGTTTCGACCAGTTGCATAGGCAGTGAAATTTTGATAACGACCACTTCAAGAGATTCAAAGTTTTTGAATTCGACTTTTTCAATATTTTAGAAATAATAGGGTCTTCTAACCTATATACTGGTGCCACCTTCCCCATCATTGTTTACCCTATCGTTTCTTATGAATTCAAAATCCTTGAATGTCATGGAGTGGTATGAATTGAGATGGGTTTCAGTGAGAAGCATGATGTGAGGCTTTTGCTTAACAATGAAGTCCAGGATATAATCACGTCAATGTAGAGTAACAATGGAGTTGCCTTTTGTATCTTGATATCGGGGATATCCTCGATATGATGCTAGACGATTAAATATGCCGCAGTTACCTCAGTATAATTTTTCTTTTAGTTCCATCTGACCCAATTTTCACTCACCGGGGGGACATGAACATCTTTGCATTTAACGCACCGATAGTGCATGGCGCAATTGGCAGCCAAATGACTAAATCTTTGGCACCTGTAACGCTAGTCACCCTCATTCTACTGGAGACACTTTTACCTCACAACTCTAAAGTTCAAGTTGGCCTGCTATCGCTTGAAATTTGTACCAAATAAAATAGTAACCTTTTGCCTTCAATAGTGGATCTCCTTGTTGCAAAAATTTTAACACTAATTAATTTTACAGCTTCCTGTAATATTTCAAGGAGAGCAACTATATTCTCTCCACAGTCCAGACCCTCTAATAGGAGGTTCTGATTTTTCTCCGCCTTTGACGTGTATGTGAAGTGGGGAGCTTTCACACTATTTGGCTAGCTTGAAATCAGCCTGCGTTTTTTTTCTTGTTGTAAGTTTGTCCGCGGTCACTCTCTTTACTTTGAAACTACCTTTCTTATATTCGACTGCATATCTTCTTCTTCTTTTTAGCACTACAGCCCCTCTCGGGCCTTCGCTTAGAGATAGCTAGAGTAGCTCATTTTCATGACCGTATTGATTTTTTTTTTCGGAAGTTGGTTTGGTCAGTACCATGCTCCCGTGTGTCTGCTCAGCTATGATATGATCTGATTAAATCAGTACATATCACCACTGAGTGAACACTCGTAGTCTGTCCGAAAAATCCCCTGAACTAAATCACTAACCACTAGACCACGCAGACTACTCGATTATATGCATAGCCGGACCATATCCCCAGCCCAACACATTAATGGGTGGAACTTTTTCAATAGTCTTATTATTTTTAACGGAAGAACCAGCAGACACACCACTTGGCTTCTTCTCCTTCTCCTTATTTTTAGATTTGAAATATTCGATAAAGTTATCACTAGAATCATTGATATTACCTATAATTTTTTGGCAATCCATTTCGGTATCCATTTCGTTATTCATCGCAGCAAGTACCGCATATTAATTTGCGTTATCGTTTCCTCCTCCTGCGCTTAGTCTTATATCGGCAACATGAGCTACTGTCTTCGTTGCACCTTATATTGTTGGTTTCTTTCATTTTTGAACCTTTTGCGTGGCTACTTTATTTCCGCTCGTCTTATTTGTCATGGCTTCTTGTTTCCGGTCGTATTTTGTGGCTCAGTCGTTTCAGTTTTAATGACTTTTGAATAATTTTCGCATTATTTCCTTCAAAGATTGTATTCGATGTTTCATTTCATGTTCTCTCGCAACTCTTTCATTTTCTCTCGTAATTCTTTCTAGTTCTTCATTTGATAGCATAATGCACATTGCATGTTCCAAGTTTTCTTGCTCGATTTTCCTTTTCATTATTCTTTCATTAATTGTATTTGGAATGCCAGGTCCCCCAGCGTTGGGAAGTCGTCGGGCTCCTCTATGCGCCCAGTCACAAAAGTTTTCTGTTTTTTCTTTCTTGAAACTTCTCCGCAAGTAAAATCCAGATATTCGATGAACTGTTCGAATAATTCGACGATGTAATAAGTTTTTTAAAAAATTAGTTATGTTTTAAAAAATTATTTTAATATTTAAAAATTATTGACCATAGCTTTTAAAAATACGTCTGTACGTAACGAATGCTAGACTATGCTTAGTCCAGACCTGTAGATGCTCCACAGGATTTATCCTTGGTAGAACATATCATTCGACAAGCTTTTGAGACTAGAGCTGCAGGATGAGTCGCGGCTGATCGGCTATACGGATGATGTTACGGCGCTAGTTGCTGAACGCCCAGTCAAACAGGCGCAATTTAGACTAGGTATGCTAATGTGTACTCTTACTAGATAACTGCTCGCGGCCTCAGTCTAGCACTCGAGAAAACTGGTGTTCATCCTGTCAAAACAGAGAATCCCCAGAGTAAGCACGATCAGTATTGGGGAAGTACGAGTACTGGTTAAATCAAACCTATCCATTCGACTTGGCCACGATCTAAGATTACGGATGAAGAGCCCCATCCTTCTTCCCTTCCCTGTTCACCCAAGATTCTCACCAATCACTAAGTGAGCGTTGTCTCTCCTCGCGGGCAACTGTCTCCCTCGTGCCTTCGTTTCGACGCAGGTTGATAGTACGGCATTCTTTAGCGAGTAGAGCGGTAGATATCACGCCTTTGAAGACTAGCACCGCCGAATCAGGTACTGCTGGATATGAAGATGCAATCCTCAGTGCTCCTCTTCTCTGTAATTATGTCAAGCGTTTTCGGTACAGCTCCTTGCTGATAGTATCACCCCATATTTCTGCTCCCAACAGTAGCACTGACTCTACGGACCCCATCAAAAGTCGCCTTCTTGATGGATTGGGTTAATCTGAGTTGGCGATAAGTCCACGCACAGCCGATACGCCTAAAACAGCTTTGTCAGCCGTTTCCCTGATTTATTCAGAGAAACTCATCTTCGAGTCGATCAGCAACCCCACGCATTTTACTGATGATTTTGATTGAACCAGTACTTCCCCAATACTGATCGTGCTTAACCTGGAGATTCTCTTCTTTGTCATGATACCCACATCGGTTTTCTCCAGTGCAAGACTGAACCCAAGAGCAGTCATCCAGTCTCTCACCCGGCGTAATAGCCCAGTTTATTATTACATGTCTACACAATTCTGCGAGCTACTGTTGCAATTGTTGTCGCAACTGTTAATAACATCATGATCATCATTGATTGAAAAAAAGCAACCAAGAAAAGTAAACAAATCACGTCAAAAGCGTGTGCTCGAAAGCACAAGAATGGACCAAGTAGATCCATGATCAATATCTAAAAGTAAACAAGTGACGTCACTGCGCGGATTCAGAATTTCTCGAATATCCCAGGTAGATCTCGTCAGAACATTCGCCAATATACGAGAAATGGGTTGAATGACTAGAGATCCTATATAAAGCCGAGCTAAATGAATGGGGGATATAGTAAAACTGCGATAAGACCAGGGTGCGAATTGAAGTAAATTGTGATTGATAGTGAAGTAAAAGTTTTTCGTGATATATTTGAAGGCAGTTGAAACATAAATTGATAGAACAAGTGAAAAGTGAATTGAAGTGCGATTTGTAAAATGGTGAAATTAATTATTGTGCATTCTTAGTAAATAAACTCTTTTTTCACTTTCCCGGGACATTAAATTTATCGGCCGCAAATCGTAACACGCGCCATTATGTTGCGCCTATTTGACTGTGCATCCAGCAACTAGCGACGCAACATCATCCGTGTAGTCAATCAGGCGCGACTCATCCGGCAGCTCTAGTCTCAGTAGCCTGTTCTACGATATGTTCCAAAAGTCTGGACTAAAGATAACCTATTCTTGACCCTTGAGCAACACCAGCATTTTATCATAAAGCAGGCTTCGGTCCTTCATGGATGCCTTTACAAGACCCATAAGGTATTCTGCAACTCGAAAAAGGTTTTTCTGCGTAACCAGAATATCCATCCATTTAGTGGAGTTGAAGGTTTTCAAGCGTCACCAACACCCGTCACTTGGTACGGCTATGTGTCTCTGCCTTTTGGGCCACGCTTATTACCTCTGCAATCGCATCAATAGTGGAGCGGTCCCAAGCACAACGAGTTGCGTCAGTGAGCCTTCCCTTGATTAGTTTCTGTAGCACTTCTCAGCTGTGTCTAGCGTGCATAATGGGCGGTATGCAGATGAGTTCCCCTACCCCTTGTTGATCAGTACAGGCCTCGCTGTCTTTCGACGTTGAAGCGTTGAATGTACTGAGGAACAAGTCAGGATAATAGTGACAGGTGAGCTGGAATGCCGTCTGGATCTTGAGCCTTCCTTAGTTTTAATGATAGGGCTGCCGTTGATAGCGTCAACACGGAAGGGATGGGCGGGTAAAATTGGCTGTACTATCTCGTCAACCTTTTCTGCTTCACATATGCAGGGCTTTTGTAGGGCACCAAACTTCAATATGACTAGCTTGTAGCCAAGGCCCCACCTATCCCTATTCATATTATCTACTACATCTTGCCAACAACGAGCCTTACTGCTGTTAATCATTTTCTGAAGGCATTTCCTGGCCGACATATGCTGCAACTTGTTGTATGTCTCGTCGCGGTTCCATGCTCGTTAAGCATTCATGTCGATGCTTGTGATACTCCCTTCACCAGTACACTGGAGGCTTACCGTGCCGGCGTCTTCGATGTAGCATAAAAATGCTACAAGCAGACGTGATGATACGTTCATTTAGCTCTTCAGTCCCCTGCGAATCTTCCAGCAACGGCACACCTGACGTGAGCACGTCAACGAACCTCGACGTCCGTCCTTCCAATCAATCGTGGAAGGCCGAGAGCACGGACGTTGGGGGACTGCATGACGGATCTCAAACAGAATGTACTGATGATCACTGGTCTCTAATACTCTCCGCACTAGGGACATCGAGGCGAATGTCACTTCGGGTATGGCTACTTCATAACCCACACGGGGGAATGTTGGTGTATCGCTGATTTTCATCATGAATAGTCCTGTCCTGGCCGCGATTAGGACTTGTTTTCTCCGCGGATCAGTTTGCCCCATTCGATTGCTTTAGCATTGAAGTCTCCCCCAACGATACGCCGATACGTGGCCATCTGTATTCGAGACAGCGTCCTCCAAAGCATTAAACTTGTTTTAGAAAGATGATATCAGTTCGCTTGGCATTAGGATGCACGAAAGGATGTATACCCTGAAGACCGAGCCCACAACAAGCCAATTTTGTCAGTGCGTTTACATGTCAATTTTTTATTTTTGGTTTCGGGAAAAGAAAAAGGACATTGTGAGTGTCGAAAAAAATCACATATTTCTGGGCTAATCGATAGCGGCAAATAAACTTTCCAAAAAATAACGATGAACGAAAGAATTTCTCATCAAAGAACGTCCAGGATAGTCAGAAAAACGAAAATAATAATTCCGCGGACTTCTAACAAACGAAAAATCTGCTGTGGAAAATGCAAGACCACTCCACGGACTGACTGAAGGATCTTGAATGTGCTTTGGAGAACTGCAACGCAACTTTTAAAACGATATACGAAAAATTAATGGAGTATACCATTGAGATATCTACGAGAACGTTGCGGAGATGGTTGTACTAAATCGGCATCAAATGTTGTCGGTCACCCAAAAAAGCCAGTACGTCTGGAATGATCTAAAGCCCACAGCAGTTATACAACGGCGGACTGAAAAGAGGTTAAAATACAAAGCTATAAAAGTAAATGTTTATTTGATTTATTTTTAAATATGTAATCTGTAAAGTTTTTTTTTTTTTGTTATTGCTCATAGAGTCGTTCTTTTAGGTACTCTTTAGCGAGGAGTTTCGTTTAGAGACTGTAATAGAAAGCGCACGGTTTGTGAGTAGAAACCGCCATGGATGATTTGGCGAATATTGGGTCCAAAAAATTTTGAAAGATCCATCAGCAGCAATGATTTGGTTGTGCATTTCGAGAAAACGGCCGGGCCCCCATACTTTGGCAATACGACTATGGACGTAAAACATCACCGGGATATCTTGAAAACTGTTTTTTTTTTTAATATTATAAATCGCTAAATTCCTCGAAATGTAAATTTACTTACATACAAAATGGAGCACAGAGTCAAAAACGTCATGGGTTTGTTATCTTCAACAAAGGTCAAAGTACATGTTCCAATCGATCGTATGTTATATTCATCGGCAAATAATACCGTGGCTGATCTGAGCTCGAAGATACTGAGAGCATCAAAAATTTGATACGATCATGTATTTGGAGTATGTCTGAAAGAGTTCGCGCTGTCATTGCTGCAGAGAGTGAAAATACCACCTCTTGGTTGATAATAAAATAGAATAAATTCGATAGCCAGGAGCTTGTGAAATCCGCCGCAACAGAGGTATCATTGTCACAATAGGACCTGAAGCTATTAAGTTCTGGTTAGTAAGAATTTTGCTTCATTGTCTTTCTGTCTGACAAACTCCTTTTCCACATTATAGACATGCTCAGTTACAATTGAATTTCAAATATCTCTTTTTTTCGATTCAGTCGCGCGACTTACTCTTGATTATTTGGATTGTCTTTTAATTCATGGTACATTTATTATTACATATTTTACTCTGATGGTGTTCGCCGTAATGACATCGGCAACATCATCGCTGATGACAATAGGATTAAGGAAAGATAGGCATCATATTTCAAGAACCTCCTTAATCCTCCGCACAGCACCAGAACATCAGACTTATAGATATTCCCGGAGAGCTGCCATTGGCCCCATCAAATCTACATGAGGTTTGTGCCACCATCAAAGCCCAAAGGAATAATAAAGCGCCAGGCATCAAAAAGATTCCAGTGGAGCTCATTAAATATGGTGGTAGCGGTATTCAGAAAGCCATCCAAAAAATCATCCAGCACATTTGGTAACAAGAACATATGCCGAAAGAGTGGAGCCATCAATTATATTCCCTATCCACAAAAAAGGAGATAAGCTACAGTCCGAAAATATTGAGGCATATCACTGTTTTGTACGGCGTACAAAATATTTTCAAAAATCTTAGACTAAAATCATATCATACACCAACAGTATTATTGGGGAGTATCAATTGTTTACAGTCAAGCCGATACTTAAGAAATGCTGGGAGTTCAACATAGTCGTACACCAAATGTTCGTTGGTTTAAGCAAGCATAGCACAGAACTGATCGTAACGTACTGTACCAAATAATGCCTTGCTATTGTATCCCAGCCAAATTATTCCGTCTTACCAAAATGACAATGACGTCGACGACCTCCCAAGTCTGCATCAATAACCAACTCACCGACGCCTTTGACAAAAATATCGGACTAAAACAGGAAGATGGGCTGGCCCCATTGCTATTCGGTTTGGCTCTGGAATACGTCATACGAAAGCTACCTGTCGATTCAAGAGGTATGTTATTATACCAAGTCAAGCCAAGTGGTAGCCTATCCGGACGACATCAACATTTTGTCACGGTCGTTCCCAACCGCCAAAAAGCCGTTCCTGAAACTCGACAGCGAAGCAAAGCTAGTAGGGCTACAAAATAAAAATAAAACAAAGCTCATGACGCAGTCGAGGAAAGATACCTCAAATACACAAAATATCACACTTGGCGAATACAGTATCGAGAATGTTAGCGAATTTGTGTATTTAGGCGCCAAAATAAAGAAAACGGGCAATGAAAGTGACGAAATATGCCGAAGAATACAGCTCGCAAATAAAATATTTTATTCAGTATTGACGATCTTGAAGACCAGCTGCATACACAGGAAAACAAAGCTCCAAGTATACAAATCTGTGATAAGACCTGTGCTATGCTATGGGTGTGAAACATGGACCCTAACCCATGCATCCGCAAATATATTGAACGCCTTTGAACGATGGGTCTTGAGGCGAATAATCGGAGCGAAGCTTGACGGGGACCAATGGCGAATTCGATACAGACATGAGCTGTATGAAATTTTTGACGAACCGGAGGTCTCTACGATTGTAAGACTGCGGAAGCTGCAATGGGCTGGACACATGAATCGTATAGACGAACAACGGATACCCAAGAAGGTATTCGTTGGGAGAACTGAAGGCCGGCGGCCAGTGGGGAAACCGAGGAAACGCTGGTCTGACTCGGTCGACGAAAACAGTTCATCGCTGCTCGGATTTCGGAATTGGATGACGCGGTCAATGGACCGAGACAGTTGGAGGCGCTGTTTGCAGGAAGCGAAGGCCCGAGAGGGGCTATAGTGCTAAGAAGAAGAAGAAGATGTATTTCAATGGTCTCTGAGTCAAACCAGCTTTAATTGGTAATGATTAAAAAGATAAAAATCTCACAGTCCAGCTCAATACTGACTGTTTCACCTTCTACAGTACCGTTAGAGCCACAAAATAACAATTTTTCTCAAATTGTCTAGTTATATTAATACAAATATAAAATTCACCTGTATATTATTTTATCATTTCAGAAACAATTGTCTGCTCTCAAGGAAGAAAAACGACAGCTTCAACTGCAACTTCGAAAAGACGACGCTACATCACCATCAAATGGTTCATCTAGTCAAAAAGTGATACAAGTAATATCATTCACACCACAACGAATCAGTCCTGTCGCTCTCGAAAGTCTAGGATCTAGAATCCGCTCACACTCTCAATCTGAATTAACAACGAAAAAGGTCCTCAAACGTGATGTAGGCATTATGTGTCAACAACATACGAAAGATGTCGGAACATTGATTAGTCCAAAAATGGTTCGCTCGATCGGTGTGAATCCAACAATAACCAATAGCGTTCATGACGACATTTACACAAGAAGTCAGTTGGATGAGATCCTGAAAAAGTCGTTAGTGGAATATGAACTCAGGAAGCGAAAAGAAAAATTACGAAACTTAATTTCGATAGGGACTCAGATGGTTCCGAAAACGCCAACCGAAAAGAAGACCACATCGACTCAGGCTACGGTCGAGAAGCCGGTAATGAAAGAACAAGGATCTATGATAACACCAATGAAAAAAGATGCATATGCTTTACATAAACCTGATACACGAACGATAGGATCATCTGAGCATAAAATAACAGACACATTATGTGAAAAGTGTGGAGTGCTTAGAAGGACAGTTGGTTGTGGACCTGATAGTGAAGAAACCAAACAATACTTGTCGTTGAAACAAATGGATATGCCACCAAGAAGTTTATCTTTCCATTTAGGAGAAAACGAAAAATTGAACATCAAAAGAAAAACTATTGGTACACAATGTCAAATACAAATGAAACACATGGGAATTCAAAAGTCAGTTTCTACTGAATCTATTGGTGTCCAAAATGTTCCTGCTTTAGCTACAAAATCATGTCAACATATTATGGATGTTGGTCAAAAAACAACCGATACATATGGACTTATTGAATTTGTTGATCAATTCACAAATACCGTGGAAATTAAACCAGAAAAAATTTCAACCTACAATCAGTCATCAAACACGGAGCAAATTCGAACTAAGGAATATGGAACAAATACAATCCCTCCCGCAAAGACACAACATATGTCCTCCAACACAGAGAAAATATTACATAAGGATGTGGGTTGTGGTGATGCTATCAAACCTCATATAACAATAGCGTGCGCGGATAATTATTGTGATTCGTGTAAGGATGCTATTAAGAATTTGGCAAAGGAATTCTCAAAGGTGCTAAGTTCTCCAACTTTGGGTAATGTTGGTGAACATTCAAGAATTCCACGACCAACTACATTAACCAGTCCAAGACCAGTTCGGAAAAAGTTTATGAGACAGAATACATACACAATACAACCATCACCTGGTTCAAGCCCGGGAGGCGAGAATCGAGCTACAAGGTAAGATTGATTCAAAATCTATTTTTTTTTCTATCCTATTTTACCGAACTGATCATTTCTACGTGGTGTAGTGATTAGAGCACCCACCTCTTATAAAGAAGCCCACTGGTTCAAATCACCCTTGTGGTGGCGAGTCTTATTCCATGCGATGAGGTTACACAGCCGTGATTTCAGTCAGATAGTTTTAACATACTTTAAAGTAATATTGACCGTAACACCTTCTAGAGTAACGTTGCGTTCACTAAATCAGATTTTAATGCCAAGGATTGATTTAGCCTTTTATAGGATCGATCATTTCCACTAAAACTTGAGAATGGTAGTCATTACATTTGGGTATTTCATAAATAAGTTTTCGACTGCAATGAAAACATTTTTCTGAACAATAATTTTACGTTTGATAAAAGCCACCAATCATCGCCTTAAACTGATCGAGAAAAAGTACTCGTTAACTTCCCCCTCAAGTATCAATTTTCAAGCCTTAAGCAAAAAAACATACTCGTATCATATCTTCTCCTCCAATAAGAAATACTCTTTCCTTGAACCCTTTTTTAAAAGCCAGTTTGTTTGCAACCCTGGCAACAAACTCAAGCACAAGGAAAATCCTTGCTATTGTTGCGAGCCCCCTACTATAAAGAGATTTCTCAATGATTACAATAAAAACCCCAAACAATTTCCCCCATGAGTGATTTTCATTAGGGGTTGGCATTTCCTGGCATGCGCACTATTTCCTTCATAAATCATTACTACGCGGGAAAACTCAAGGCCTTGTCGTCTGGTATGTAAGATACATGTAGCTAAAAAAATTAGTAATGAATGACGTAGGGGAAATCCCAATCAGATGTTCCGAGTATTTCTTATGTGTAAAGTTGTCAGACGCTTTCTTTATTACCTGCCTAAGTATTTTGCATTTTGGCTTATCAGATATTTGCGATTTTCCACGGTAAACTATTTTTTTAAATCGGCTTATTGTTGCCCTATATACCTCAGATGTTTTAGAGTCAGTAAGAGTTTTCATAAATTTGGTATTTGCTTAAAATATATTAAATTGCTAAAAATTGGGCAAACTCGGTCAATTGCGTGTGTGAAATTTTTTTATCTTTCTTGGGCGTCCATTACTAAGTTTCTATTTATAGTGTAACGCCGCCGCCGAGATCTCTGTCAAGCAGCCTGGATTCGGTAAGTGCCGTCCGAGGACCAACAGGTACTCGCACGAAACAACCAACCGAGCATAACAATCGAAGCGGTGGTGTAGGTGATGATTCAGCGAGTAGCGTCTCTACTTCGGCCAAAGCTGGTGAAACGGAACAACTTCTTACTTCGAGTGAGATAGCACCACCTTCATCACTCTCATCAAGGACAACATGGGAACAGGACATAACAAGAAATAATCCGATGGTGAATGGCGATGATAATACTGAAGGGGACAACGTCCAAGACGATAGCGAAGAAGTTATCAGCTGTAGAGTACCACCATCATCATCTAGTCATAATAATATGCTTCTCACGCAGATAGCAACATCAACTTCACCGCCAAGAACAAAGTAAGTTAACTTGTAGTTTTCTGAAAACATGTGGGGATTTATGGATGTTTCTTTGCTTTTTAGGGCAACTCCATCCAAAGAAATGAAAGCAGCTATGAAAGTCATTAATGATTCACTGCAGAAATCTTCTTCGAAGCAAAGTAACTTGAAAAACGCCAACGTCATTGTTCAGAGAGAATGGTTTCAAATATCCAGTACTGATACAGCTAATCCACTAGATGTAGAGGATTATTTGGATTGCTTTGAGGAATTCTCGAATGGGTTGATTAAATATGTTGTTAATATGAAGGATGCCAACGTGAGTAGAATTTATTTGTCCACCAATAGAGTGCTTGTTAAATATGAAACGAATTTGAATAGAAAATACTTACTATTGTGAATCAAACAAATGGTCTTATGCTGACTCAAAAAATACCTTTCGATGAGTCATGTTATCTTTATTCTTGATAATCATACATGACTTAAAAATATTACTTCCTAATTTTTTAATGTTGTATGTATTATCGTAAGATGAAATCTCTTCGAAATTTGTGCCCACCTAATTTATTTGATTACTCACCCTATTTATACTCATGTTCTTAATGTATTTTCATCATTCATGCTCCCGTAAAAGAGCTTCTGATAAAATATTTTATAAGTCCACATGTGAAAACTAGTACTGCAGCGTCGAATTTCCATTGTAGATACGAGTATGTAGCCGAAATCATGATAAAATTATTGGACATAAATGTGAGTTCCGTGTATAAGGTTAAAAGCAAATTGCTTGGTAACCACTAGTTACTGTTGACCGAATTGGTTCGAAAGCAAATGGAATTTTCAGGCATCGGAATATTATTAGTGATGAAATTTATCTGCGAAAAGGTGATGCCTTAATCAAAATATCAATTAAAGCGACACTTCTCAAATTAGAGTCTACGAAAATACCGCTATAACTTTTTTTGTATTGTAATGATTTTCTTTTAAAAACAACACTCGAACGTCGAGATTTCCCAAAGGAAATCTGAACCGACCTCTCATCGGTTCTAGACGTGAAGTCTTGAAACGGGACAACGGGCTATACCCTTCAGGTCAACAAGTCCGGACACCCTTAGTCTACTCCGAGGTGGGTGCTGGCTAGCTAGCTAGTTCGGAAAGGAGTTTGATCAGGAGTCTTACGCGAGCAGACTAAGTCCAAAATACAAGAGTTCAGCCACCGGTTCACATGCTCGATTTACTCACGCGTCGAAAATGCAACCATACGGAAACGAAACCTATCTCTACTTTATTCCGTATTTCTTCCATTCCTTCACCGAACAACAAAAACTGTATCTAATTCCGCGTTCCCGAATATCACCGACGCGGTACCGAAAAATATCCTACTCTAACGCGAACTTCGAAATAATCTACTCTAATAAAAAAACCCAAAACAAACTATGGTACCGCGTACCGAACCGGACGCGAAACCGGCTATCCGCGGATTACGAGAACCCTACCCTCGTAACGACATACTCACCGTCCGCTGCCATTCCTGCTGGAAAAGAAGGGTTAGCTGGAAAGGAAAGACGTTGTTATATTTTTAGCAATTCATATTATTTTATTCTAACCTTTTTTCTTTGTAGTTTATTTTTAACTGCAAGTTTGTCTCTTATGCTAGTATGGGTTTGTAATGATTTTATCTTGGTTTTTATTTAAGAGTTTTTTAACAAGTAGATTAATTCATTACGATTTTATTTGCTAAACTGTGTGTTTGTCTAAATTGTAACAATTTATAATTTGTAGTTTTTCCGTTTTTATATCTTTTTCTGGAAGATTTCATTCACTTACAGGCTACTTTTAATATTTTTGTATTTGTAAATCAACTGATATTTGAAGGGGTTAAAGTCAAAGTGGTGTAAGTCACTTTATCATCGTTTTTAGGAAATTAGCATAATGCAAAAGGTATTGTAGTTAATTCAGTAGACAAGTTTTTGAGATGGTATTGTTTTAGAGGTTTTACATAGGTCCAAACTTAGTGGTTAGGCTTGATTTGAAAAGTTGTACCTCACACACTAACCAAAGTCACTTGCACCACTGTGCCTTACCAAAGCCTGTGACATACACCACTGTATGACCTAAAACCAAAGACTTACACCACTGTGGACATCAACAAAATGATGTAAAGTTGACTTGAACTTCTTAAAAACATTTTTATTGAACATTACACAAAGTATAAGAATAATACAAACAATTTAATTTTTTATCACGAATGAATTCTTAACATGGCAAAACGGATTCAGTCTATTTCATCAGGATTTGTGGTTTCCACAATTTCCAGAGGTCCAACATCTACAAGCTCCTCACCTTCTTCAATAGTGGTTCGCAGGGAAACGAAGAAATCATGTTTCACTGGTGGAATGTATCGCAGAAGATCAAGCATATCTTTCTTTTTAGCCTCGGTAATAGGCCTTCCCTTTGGGTACAAAGCATCTTGAGAAACGTTGGCCAGAGAATGTCGCCTACCGGGCCTTGCTGCCTTTAGATTTAGTTTATAAAATGGGAAATCCTCATTCACAGTTTCTTTGTAGAAGAGAGTGTAAGGTTGATCTTTCAAAATTCGTATCCATTGAATTTTCAACCAATTAACAGCAATGTTGTTCTCATTTTTTTCTTCGCATGATACAATTTTCCAACTTTGCAACAGATTTGAAATCTTCTCGGCATATTTTCGTAAACATGAATGGATTGTTCCTTCGGCACTTCAGTATGATACTGTACCAGTCGTCTGCAGTATAAATCAACTTGTTCTTGGCGTACAATTCAATTGATCCAAATTCAGAGTCGTTGGGTAGAAAAGAGTGGCCACTTACAATAAATTTGTGATCGATAATTTCTGCATTGCTTCGAGGGCCCTGTATGTACTTCATGAGGTACAAAGAAAACTTAATATTACGGTTTTGGCCCGTACATGCGTCACTGTACAACACTATGTGCTTAGCAGATGACGCTCTTGCTGCAAGATGTTTGACGATACAGGAAACAATCTCTTGAGACCCACGAGAAGCGATCATTTCATCCCAGCAGAACATAAAGCCTAAACCTGTTCCAAGTTCATGGCAGCCAAGGTTATAACAATACATATTCCGCTTATAGTAAGCCACGGACGTCGTCAAAACAGGAAATGGCAAAGCCTTTTCGAGGTCGAATGTCAGACCATAGAAAGATTCGTCTTCCCGTGCTTTCACTGTGTCCCGATCTCTAGCCTCTCTCACCTTTTCGACTTTTCTGTGGTGTAATTCTTTTTCAGCCTTCAGCTTTGTAGATTCGTCTTCATCTTCACACACTTCAATCTTCTTGTCAAGCACATCGCATCTGGTGCACGTATCTTTGAGAGGCCGGTGGAAATGCAAATTGAACTCATTGCTAAAGGTTCGACGGTAGATGGCTTCAGAAACACGAATATCACCTTTTTCTGTGCACTTTTCTTTGTACAGTTCATACATTGTACGTACATTCATGTCAGGAGGAAGGTATTTCCTGTTAGGGTTCTCTGATCTACTGTAGTGCGATTGATACGATGGGAAAGATGCTATGTGGTCACGCACACCATTCATGGCAGCCTCCGGTGTTTTATTTTTGGCGGGATGGCGTCCTCGGCCATCACTTCCTGGTTGTTGACCCTCTCGTACTTTTTGTATTGCCCTTGTCATTCGCCCATCCGAAACTTGAAGTGTTTGTAAGAAAAAAACGCATGCACACAGTAACGCTATTGCCTCTGACTTGGAATCTGAAGCTGTCTGAAGCAGACTTTGCATTTCTCGTTGAATTTCGTGGGCGTCTTACATTAGGTTTCTGTTGCACAATCAAACCACATAAAAATACGTTTTGTTCAGAAAAACTGCTCAGCTTCCAAAAGGTGTCGAAAATTTCTCGCCTCGCCACTTCAGGTACGTTCTCCACACACTTTTTTTTACATTTACAATCAAAGTTCTGATACAGCTTACCGGCCACTTCTTTTCCTCTAGAGAACACGTACGGGAGCCCTGAATTTCGTGCTCGCTTTCGCTTTTGAGCTTTACTTTCGTGTTTTTGTCTTTTTTTCGTTCTTGGGTGAGCGTTTTCTCGATTCTCAGAAGTTCCAGCAGTAGGAAATTCGCTAGAATGGTTGCGCTGGCGTCCGCCATCGACCTCTTGATCTCTTTCTGATTCTGAAACAACAAACATCTTGTTACACTTATTACCGAAATAAAAAAACTGCAGGAGAAGCCTCGATTCAGCATCCAAAATTACGTGAAAAACGATACTTAACACGACCGTTTTCAATAATCACAGAAAATTCACTAAAAACATCACTCTTCATGCATTCTTTCTCTATTTTTCCTTTCTTTTTTTCCGAACCGATTACAAAGGTGTATTATTCAGAGAATAATAGACAAAAAGGACCTAAGGCATAATCTAATGTAAGTACTTGCTAAAAAAGTTGCAACAAAATAGGTTAGTCGGTGAGTAACTGAGAGGTGAGAAGGTGAATAGTACTTACCATCATCTGTTTCTGATGTGTTTTCTCCTTGTTCACACTCCCATTCATCACTGGACTCCAACTCATCCAACGGATCCCTTAAACTTATTTCAGAATCCATCGTTTCTTTGAGTATTCACACATGCATTCAACACTCGATGAAAACAATTACAATTACACTGGTGTAAGTCTGACTCAAGCCACTTCAGTTATCAACAAAACAGACGATCCATTATCAGTCTAACTTGTGCTGCCATCCTAACGACGACATGAGTGAAGCTCTGACTTACTCCACTTTTTCTATAAACAGTTTTTTATTTCTACATCGCATTTCTGTGCCTAAGTCAACTTCTACCGACAATTGACTTACACCACTTTGACTTTAACCCCTTCATTTGTCAGTTGTTTGTTCATATTTTGTTTTACAATCGTAATTTTTTAAATTTAATCTCATTATTAAATTAATTGGTTGTACTAAATCGTTGATCCATGCGCATACTAAATTTTCATGACTAATACGTTTTTTTTTTGCATTGCTTCGCTGTGAAATTTAGTGTTTTAAATATTTTTCCTAGTGGTTTTCTTTTTTGTTTTGTTAATTTATTAATTTGTTTTGCTCTCAACCAAATTGATCGATAAGTTAAATTAAATTAACTTATTCACGTCCATCTTCAAATTTAGTTTTGTTTTGCATCTTTGTATTTTGCAGTTGGTGTTTAATTAATTTTCATATATAATTACAATTACAAGTGTTTGTTGAATCTTCTCTGAAGTCCCTACTTATGGTATAGGTTTGTTGTTTAATTATTTAATTCTTTTATGTTCATATTTAGGAACTGATGTTTTTTTTTCTACGATACAGTTATACGTAAATAATATAATAATAATAAACAAATTATAATTATTGCTGGGTTTCATTCAATACTAATATCATTAGTTTTCTGTTTAATATTCTTCGTTAAGCCTGAAAGTTAATCTATGGTTATCTTAGGTTTACTATGATTAACATGCAATATCATTCAGCGGCATTAATTGGCTTCCTTATTCTTAGCATAACGTTTACGCTCAACATACTACGTAAGCTCGTCTTTAAATATGTACATAACTAAAACTTGTTAATCTAATAAAAACCGAGGGAATAATAAGAAATTTCAATGCATATACAAATCAAATTAGTTCTATCAGAATTTGAACATTTTAGTCAAAAGTGAAGAACGACTCTTCTGCCTATCTTCTGTTAATAGCCAGGGAAAATCTAAGTATTTCGATGGAAACCGCAACCCTTATTTTCTTCTTGTAATGTTGATGAAGGAGTTCAATTATATGTAGCAGCCTTATTATAGAGTGCTACATCCACCCAAGAATTATAGTTTTTTTGTTGACCACCAACATCATGAAATAATTAAATATTCTTTGGTCCTAAATATCTACTTTTACAAATATAAGAAACTGGAAGTGCATATTTTACAATAAATTTTGGACTGCAAATGTATGCTCAGGTGAAGCTGCAGCCCTGTCAGGACAAAAACGATTTTAAAAGGCGAAAAACCCGCAATTTCGACTTTATATGTAAGATAGATGCATTAATTTTAGTTACCCACAAATTGTCAGTGCTATTAAAATGTAGTTGAATTAAATATTTGTGCTACCACCCTACTAGCTTCAATAAAATAAATGCCTGTTGTCTTTACTTTTCTGCTAAAATTAACGGTGATCTCTACTAAACTATCACCTAAAGATCCTCTTTGCTGTAATCGCTATGGGTTGAAAGATTAAAAGTTTCTAGATTTTTGGACCGCCTCCTTCTTACTATCGATCGAAGTTCTCGTTTTCGTTCTGGTGGTTGACATCCATCCAATTCTCGCGCCGCAGATGACCATGGTCTCTTTAAACGACCTAGTAAATATATAATTCCGGATACAAATCAAGTTTATGCCCCATCCAACTTGCGGCCTTCTTGGTAGCACTACAGCTCCTCTCTCGGGCCTTCGCTTAGAGATAGTTAGAGTATCTCTTTTTCATGACCGTATTGATTTTTTCGGAAGTTGGTTTGGTCAGTACCATGCTCCCGTGTGTTTGCTCAGCTATGATATGATCTGATTAAGTCAGTACATATCACCACTGAGTGAACACTCGTAGTCTGTCCGAAAAATCCCCTGACCTTCGGCTTAAGGGTTCATGCTCTAACTACTAGGCCACACAAACGGCCTAGTGAATGGCTTTTGACGTCCTTGGCACTTAACATCAGGTTTTAAGTGCAACGCAATGTGATTTACATGAGTATTTAGTTTACGAAATGTTTTGCGCATTTATAGCATTTGTCCAATTTCCAACTAAACCGCTCTAATTAAACAAGTCACTCCTAGTTTGTCTCACACGTAAACACACAATTTTCTCTAAATAAAAACTAAACAGCGAAGGTGGGGTGGAGTTATCCCTGACATCCGTTTCGTTTCCCCTGGCACTTTCTGGGGCCTATTCTCCTTCGGAAACACCGGTCGCGAGTTGACGAACAGACGAATATCGTCTTCAACGAACCAAATCGTTGACAAGTCCGCCAGTTGGCGAGCCCGGCGATGGCTCCGCTTTTCTGAAACTAACTTCACGCACTTTCCACTAATTCCTTCGCGCACTACAAAGTGCAGACGACACAAGAGAATGCGGCCGCAGGCAACGAAGACCTCCAACCTTGACGAACTTCCTCTTCAATTAGTTGTTCAAATAACACTGAATTCTAGGCATGCGAAAATGAAGAAAACACTTACAAATTATTGTTCATATCATGCACGAACTGGATAAACCTCGACGATGACATTCAGCTGACGAATAGTCTCCGGCGTAAGGAACTGATGATTACTTGTTTTTTTGTTTACCGTGCTCGTCAGGGAGGACTGCAGGTCAATTCCACAGGCCGCACAAATAATATGTTGCATTCCTTATAATTGTAAGCCACGAATTCGTTTCCGCATTAAAAATCTGCCGTGAAAAAAAAATATACAAGAAAAGAAAATTTCTTGAGCACCCCTACCTTGCAATTTGCCCATTCATTACTCGCGCGAGAACGCCATATTGTCGTAGTGGCGTTGTGGCTTCACGATATCGTGTCGACTGGCTTTTTGCACGTGGAACTTTTGTATGTAGCACTTGACTTTGGTTTAAAAACAATTAATTTGCGCCTATCTAGCTATCCTTCACAAGTAAAATAAATCCCGGTTGACAACTAGGCTCGGATAATACACTCAACTTCTGCCAAAGAACACAGAATCTACCCACATCTTACACGACAGTCGGATTGGCGGCCATCTTCTCCGGAGTCTTCCTCCTTCCCATTCTACCACAACTTTCAACTTCCTCCCAGCTGTCGAAACGTGGTTCAGTGACAGCGATTGGTTAAAGGGTCGTTTTCGAACCGTCGACGTCAATAACGACCTGCGGATCGTTGTCAGTGGCTTAGGGCTGATTCATTACAGTATATGCTACTCTATAAATCCCCATTTAAATTCACAACCTGTCGAGCCATTTGTCTGCTCATCTATATTCCTGTAAAATTTAATGGCAAGAGTGTTTTTTCTTAGAGTGTCAAAAAATCCAACTTTAATGAAATTAGTCATTTGAATTTAGAACAATTAAAATAATACGAAATATACCCAATTTTACAATGATATACGAGTAATTCTGCCTCTACCGGAGATAGTTACAATTTTCTCTTTATGTAGTTGTTTGATCATGTACATATATCAGCTAACATTGAACATCTGAGAATACAGTGAGCTCATCATTATTTTAGCAAAAGTTATGGTGCAAGTCATGCCATTACAATTTCTCGTTACATTTACTCTGAATGTGCAAGAGTAACTATAAAAAGAAACTGCTCTATAAGAACACGAATCGGGGTTTATTGTCATCTATGGCGCGACAGCTGTAATGTGTTTGCCTTCGCTTCGTCCGTGATTTCTCGAAGGAAATCTAAACCGACCTCTCATCGATTTAAGACGTGATCTTGAGGCGCATCATCAAACTATGCTGCTTAAGGCGTACAGGTTCGTAGCTTCGTAGCTCTTGACGCGAGTAGGCTACGTTCTATACAATCGAATACGATCTTTCAGCTACCGACTCAAATTGCCAGTTTAAAGAGCGTTCAAAAATTTCTAGAAAGAAAATTTAAAAAAAACTCCAATCTACTTTACCGCAGCCGTTCCGAAGCAACTTCCAACTCACGCGCTCCCGATCTACATACCGACGCGGTGCCAGAAATAAATTGCTCTAATACTAACCGAAACATTCTACGCTAAAGTAAAATTGCCAAACTACAAATTAAGGCACCATGTAATCGAACCGATTACTCGCGGATTACGTCAAACCCCGTCCATTCGACGAAATACACACCTTCCACCTCCTTTGCCGCTAGAAAGTCTATAGCTACTGAAAAGAACACGAACGTTTTCTTCTAGCAATTCATAATTGTTTTTTTTTGTTTTATTCTCTTTGAACCATATAACTTACAATCATATACACTAAAAACTATAATTATCAACAAGCTAATGGACAATGGAATATATGCCAAATTTAAATCCTGGAGCCTTAGCTTCGGTGTGAATATTCCGATTTGTTTTTTTTTTGTGTACTTAGTCGCTTAGTAAGAAATGCACATAATCATATAGTTTCACATATCAAGAACGTTCATTTGATTGAAATAATAAATTTCCTTGTCAAAACACTAATACTAAGATTATTGAGTTTTTTTAAAGCTAATTCGCCAACTACGAGGTTCACCGTATGCGCAAAGCATGACAAATGTTTCTTTTCACCAGTGGATGTTCTTATTGTCGCTATCATCGCACAGGCATTATCCGTCACTATGGCTCGAATTTTGCTGAGTGATATATTCTAATCACCAAGAATTTTTAGAAGGGCTTTTGATATATAAGCAGCAGTATCTCTTTCGTTTAGTGCATAAGTGGCTAGGTTCAACATACACATTGGAGGACGCGGTCGATGGACCGAGACAGTTGGAAGTGCTATTTGCAGGAAGCGAAGGCCCGATAGGGGCTGTAGTGCTACGAAGAAAAAGATAACATGCACATTGCACCGTTCTGTTAAAAATGAGCTGTCACACCCAAAAAACCTCGTTCATTCATACTTTCTGTCCAAATATCGAGTGTAAGACAAATATTGTCTGTTTTTGGCAGTCTAGACCTAGCTACAATCACACAAGCCTCAAATTTTCCTTGTTGCCATTTTTAAATATTTTGCGCCAGGAACTTTAAAATTTGGTTACAGCTCTTTCATGAGCGTTAAAAATCCTTCGACTTCAACTACGTTAAATGGTCGCATATCCTTGCAAATTAAAAATACTAGAGCTTGAACTATTTGACTATATTTCGCACCCCCTTCTGTAACAAAAACGTTAACTTAAAAGATTAAATTAATTAAATAATTTACTTGTCTTTATTAAATGCAACTCGTGAAAAGCCTCTTGTAAAGTATTTTGCAGAATAGTATTATTTGCATTATTGTCAATGACGCAATCAGTATCAAATTGTCCTCCTGAATGCTTTGATGTTGATGGCTGCGGCTGTGATCGATCACACATGGGCGCTTAACCAACGTTTGTCACAAATTTATCAGGCGCTCTTGCACTTTTAGAACTGAAAATAAAGCAAGGCCCGACGGCTTTAAAAGAAAGAACAAAAATGAAATAAATACACCACTTAAGAATAAATTGTCTAGTCCTATTGCCCACACTGCCTTATTGGATTGCATGTTAAAACATGGAATTTTCTCCTATTGTTTATATTATTTCTTTTCAATATTATTTTTCAAAATTTACCGTAATGGTTAAATTCACAATCTAAATATGTACATCTTAGTATATTTTTACACGAACTTTCTTCATATGAACTTGAAATAACACAATTTGCTCGAAATAGCACGAATATAACTTTAGAAAATTTGTTTACACAATGATTCATGTTTGCAAAATAAAAGATTTAGATGAATTAATTTTCAATTAAAATCAAGTTCATCATCAAAAAAGTCCTTGAAAATTACATTCCATAGAAAAATGCATGTTATATTTATTTTATTAATAATACGCTATTTGAACATTTTTCATTATCAAGGTAGACGAAACATGTATCACTGTAAGTGAATGCTAACTGATGCTGTTGGTCCCATTGGCAAAAAGATCGGCAGAGACAACATTGTTAACAATCATATTTCTTGTATTGAACTACTTTTAAAATATACGCGACAAACGTTCAGAGAATAAGTTCGTTGATGGTCCGAATGAAAAACAGGGCGCCTGCGTGGCGTTTCACTTCTTTTGATTCGATACACGTACTTTTCTTTCGAAACCGAGTAAGTATCAAAAGAAGTGATTCTACTTTAAAAATACTTGGTATCGAAACAAAAGTAACGAGTATTTAGTTGTATCGGAACAACACTACGTTTACCTTGACCTGGGACTCTGTCTTCAGCATAGTGACTTTGACCATGCAGACTAGTTTTGTTGGGACACTAAATTCAAGCATTATTTAGTTAGGGCATTTCTGTCGACACTGTCGTATGCTTGCTTGAATATTACAAAGAGTTTGTGCACGTCGATGTCATATTCCCAGCACTTTTCGAGCACCTGCTTAACTGAGAATATTTGATCAATTGTAGACCATCCACTCAAAGCCTCCCTAACTCTTTCATAGTACGGCTTTGATTTTCTTTCTATGATTTTGAAGAGCACTTTCTAAGCGTGAGCAAAAGAACGATGCCTCTATAATTTTGACACCTAAATTTTTCCCTCTTTTTTTTAGTTACAGGACATAGCACACTTTTTCGCTAGTTCTGTGGTAACTGCTCCTCGGGCCATAATCTGTAATTAATTTTTTTTTTTTCTAAAAATCCGTGTACGACACGGATGCCGATTGGCTGGCACAAGTGTCAGCGAGCTATAAACAAGACCGAACTCAGCTGACTAGCTTCGCTTAGCAACTGCGTACGCATGCTTGTCGACTAGCTATTTATAAGATCATATGAGGCGCCACGAAACTACACTACAAAATATTTATCACCCATACTCTACTCTACAAGAAACCGATTAATTTTTATCATCTTTAGAAATGTTCTATTATATGTCAGTTATGCTACTCTACAGTAACTCGAAATTTTTTAGTTTCGTTAAGTTATTGGACAAGGAGGCTTGAGACAAACGCAAATATTGTACAAAAAACAACCGTTACTTTCTCCGAAGAAGGCCGTTGCATGACAAGGGGAATGTCAAGCCTAAAGATGTTAAAGTGGGTGAAGTGAGTCACTCATCTCTGCCGAAGGGAAGTAAACTTGACGGATGTAGTTAACATTAACCTAGTAAAACAAAAAACTAAGCAATTTTGATGGGGTGGTCACTTTCCCTCTCCAGGAGCAGCCACTCCTGATGACCACAGGGCTACTCCACTGCTTATGTTTATTACAGCCAAATTGAATAGCGATGGGGTCAGTGCATCCCTCTGTTTTAGTCCGATATTTGTGTGAAAGGCATCGGTGAGTTGGTTATTGATGCGGACTAAGGAGGTTATCGACGTCATTGTCATTTTGGTAACACAGACTAACTTGGCTGGGATATTAAGGCAAAGCAATATTTGGTACAGTACATTACGATAAATACTGTCGTATGCTTGCTTAAAGTCTACAAAAATTTAGTGTACGTCCATGTTGAACTCCCAGCATTCCCCAAGTATTTGCTTAATTGTAAACAATTAGGCTATGATTCAATCGTTACAAGTTTTATAAAAACATAAGAAGTTTTAAAACATTAAAGTACTTCAAAACTTAATGGCCCACCTGACAATTTAAATTTAAACATCATTCAATCGAAAAATTGGTCCCAAAATAAACAATATCAAATATTATCAAATGAAAATTACTGAATATTATTAATTAGTTGGAAAAAAAAATGATAAAAAACCAACCAATTCTATTAAAAATTACATATAACTAAATAACACAGTTAAAGAGTGTACTTTCAACTTACAACTAATATGTAGCAACTTTATTCTGATAAATGCTATCAAAAAAACTTGAACTAATCCTAAAAGTATGATAAATTAAAAAATAAATTAAAATAATTATTACAATATTTTTAACCTACATGTCAAACTTCTCGCTAGTTATTCTAAATAACGAACGCAAACAAATAACAATAATTTAGCAATCATGAGCTGTAACAAAACGAAAAAAAAACCACGAATAAACACGAACGAGTACCTCATTCTCTTCATCGAATGTATCAGCACAGGAAGGTGATATGGCCAGTATCACGCTTTGACCATGTATCCGTCCACTCAGCTGGGATACGTTCTGATTTTAAACCAGCACGTATCGTAATTGAATGGGCTCATAGTCCATCCGAAGAATCACTCGAAACAAATATCGTTGTCGTCAACGGAATTCGAATAGGCACCTTTGGTTTATGGGGTGAATGCTGTAACCACTACGCCACGTGGACTACTACGAACAATTTAATAATTGCCATTTAGCCACCAAAACCTAGACTGCTTCGTCTCAGCTTGACTAGCCTCAACATACCTCGCAAATGTGTATCTCCACTGAAACCGTTGACCCCGTGTGCTGTAATTCGATGGATATTCTATCTTCTTATTGGTGGCCCGTCTATATATATTATATATAATCGGGCCATCATCGGAATCGGAACTATACCGGTTCATGTTGAAATACACGAATGCCACTAATGATCACGCTAACAATACGTTAAAGTGAAAGGCGTTCAACAGGCTGTGAAAGAATATAGAGAAGAGCAGGGACGAAGTAACTGTTCCTTGTTGTAGACCATTCAAGACTTTAACCCTTTCAGTACTGCTGTACATTATAACGTACATGCTTTTTATCACCCTGTGTAGTCGATACTAAGGCAAATATCAATTGTCTAGCGCTTTTTGTTCTATTTCACTCATCAGTTGGCAAGCCTGTTGATAATAGATTGCCGAATGCCAGTCTCTTGTATCTGTTTTCCTTGGTTGTCATGGCGTGGTCAATTGGTGAGTTTATTTTTTTTATTTACGCCAACATTTTTAACATATTTCCGCCTCAGAATTTATGCTATAATTGAACTGAATGCATTATTTAGTTTTTACCATGTTCAATTAAGTTTCATCGCTATGATAGTGATCTGTAGGCAAAAATGTTTGTGTGCATTACAATGTACAAAAGTACTCACAGAAGTAGTTTTTACGTAATACAAGTCTTCGAAAATCTGACGTGATATAGGTCTTCGAAAACCTAATGGCAACACAGACAAGTTCATAAAAGTTAGGCCCGTTTACAAAGCTATTAAGAAAAGGTGCATGAAAATTACATCAGTCGACCAATGCGTTTGTATAGACGAGCAAATTGCTCCATTCAAGGGGAATCATCATTGTAAGCAATATATGAAGGGAAAGCCAAATCCTTGGGGATTCAAATTGTTTGTTTTGAGTGACTCTTGCGGCCTAATGTTGAATTTCTTGCTGTACCAGGGAGCAACAACCGAAATCAATCCGGTATATGTGAGTGAACTAGGTCAAAGTGCTGCAATTGTGGTTCAATTAAGCAAAAGACTGCAGGCCCCTGGGCACATGTTATTTTTTGATAATAATTTTTCGCCTTATTATCTTTTGCGGTTATTGAAGGAGAATCAAATATGGGCTGCGTGTACAATAAGAATGGACCGGTTTTCAGGAAAAGGATTGAATAAGAATGTAGATTCTCTACTAATGAAGGAAACTACTGAAGAAGGAAACAAGAGGCCATTCCAAACAATTTTTAAGTAAAGAAAAGGATGTCGTTGTAACTAAACGGATAGACAACAAAGTTGTGCCTCAAATTTTGTAGGCGATGGAAAACCCGATTTTTGTGAGCGTTGAAACCCAAAAACGAAATAATTCGACGAAATCAGCCGTCCAGAAATAATAAAAAAAATTTAACACGTCCATGGGAGGAGTTGACGAGATCGATTTTTTGATTGGACCCTACGCATGATATTTCATGCAGTAGACCTGGCGCTTATTAATAGCTGGCTGATGTACTGCAAGAAATATCAAGGCAAACTGAAGCATTGACTTGACCTGCTACATTTTAGACAAGAGGTGGCTGAAGTTCTACTAAAGTCAGAAATGATAGTTCAAAGAAAACGTGGATGGCCTTTATCCGCTGAGTGTTCCCCCTTCACTACACCTCCACCGTCACCTTCTTCCTCATCAGCAATAAAGGTTCGATCCGTGATGATGGTAGCAAAGGACCAAACATTCATTTCCCAGACATATACAAAAATAAAGAGGCCACTAGATGTAAAAACAAGGGATGCGATGGAAGAAATTATTGCTTTTGCAAAAAATGCAATGTGCATTTGTGTTTGAAGAAAGAAAGAAATTGTTTTGTTGAGTTTCATCTTAAAATTTGTCTCGTTTTTATTTTCACATTTGACATGCAAAATAATTTGGTACTAATATAAAAACCTGTTTATTGCAAATCGTTTTTCTTTTGATCCTTTTAATTGGGCTTTGAGTTCTTTTGTAATTTATTTTGACAAATTTGAAATTTATTTCGGTAATATGCCTTTGAGTAAATTTGTACATTATAATGTCCACCTTAAATATCAGTAACCGTAACAGATATCGACATACAATAATTTTCAAAAATTACAAAAAAATATATTCATTAGATATCAAACAAAAAAAAATTTTCCAAGGTTGTCATAATTTGGTACTGAAAGAGTTAAAATTGTGCATCGTCACCAGGTTTCCATCAGTTACAAGAAACTAGTTTCCTACAATATATAACACATCATGGCGCCAAGATGTCTGCGAACTAGCCCTGAAGGAGCTTGAAAATTAGTTCGTCTAACCAAACCGTATCGAAAGCTTGAAAATTAGTTCGTCTACCCAAACCGTATCGAAAGCTTTCTCATATCAATGAGACACTCTCCAATATATTCTCTATTGTTTAGTTTCCAATAGATGTCTGAGGTTACTTTCGTTATCGCATGTACGAGTATGGTCGAATACCTGGCACGGAATCAAAACTGGCGCTTCGGCATCAACTCATATTTCTCAATGTGGACATTTAATGATTCTTTAGTATCACTTCAAATACTTTGCTGATGTTAGACAGCAAACTGGGTGATAGCTTTAGGGGGCTAAGTTTCTCTCCTTTTTTTAAATGGGAAATATCAGCATTTTTTTCACTGATTTGCGAAATATGAATTGCTCAACATATTGTTGAACAATATGCAATAATTTTTAATAGCAACCTCAGCCAAATGTTTTAGTACTGTATTAGAAATACCGTCTATACCATATGATTTCTTGTTGTTTATCCTGCAAATATAAAACACGTCTTCATAGCTAACAAAATAATCAAGAAGATTTCTTTTCGGTATGAAGTTGGAGTTCAATGTTTCATTGAAATGAATTTATTTGCCGTTCGGGCTTGGTTTGAAACCGGAAACTTTTACTTCAACGACTTCTAAAAGTATTTCGCTTCCTCGGGGACCAATTCAGAATGAGTTCCGATCAGAGCACGCTTATATAAACCATCACATACAATCCTATTTCCATATGTAACTAGTATTAAGTATTTCGATACCAGCCCCATCTAGAAGATCTATCTCATTACTAGTGACTAAGGTTCGAAATAGGCTTTTCACTTTTCTCAACACGGCATCTGGATTTGGTGGACCTATATTCCTAAGTTTCACTACCCATTAGCTGCTGACCTCACTCCTAAAGTATGAACGGATTAAGTTCCGGACATTCTTTAGGTATAATTTCAACATGTGTAGTAAAATGGGTAGATATACAAATGTCCGCAAAGGACTGCAGCGATGATCTGCTGCCTCGGCGAGAGAGGATGGTGGGTTTCGCTGAGATTGGCCTTGTCTAGGGACGCGTGAATGCCCTGGCAGGATAGCATTGCGGTGTCGGGGGGCGGGTTCTTTTCCCCAGCACAAGGAGCCACTACAAAAGAAATTTCGCATCCTCGCATTTCGAGGTTCAAACGAATATCGACCGAAGCTAAGAATGAGGTAACCTACTAAGGGTCAAAAATTGCTGACTCAGAGGACAAACCGGGCCTGGAGAAAACAGACGGACTTAAGAGGACTTCCGCGTTACTGACGGTAATCATGGCCCTCAAATAAGAGTGGGGCATCCAGGTGGAGATTTACGAGCCTCTAGCTCAGCCGCTGTAGATTGCATTCAGCAATGCAATACGTGGATGGGATGTATTATATCAGTGTTCTCATGTCCAAAATTTGAATTTCAGATTTGAACTTTTACATTAATAGAAGATAATGAAAAAAAATTTAAATAATAATAAAAGATTATATTTATCTATAAAATATAATTATAAAGAAAATTTTAAATTTAATGTAGAGACGAAAAAGATAATATAAAATTTATATTTATAATAAAAGAAAAAAATATTTTATCATTTATAAAACTATAAATTGGAATAATTAAATTATTCAAATCTGCAATTAAAATTTCAGATCAGTGTTATGCCGATTTTCGAGCAATTTGCTTAGGCAACTGCTCGATTACTACACATGGTCAATGAGGGATGGTATTAGACCAAAAATCTCTGATAAATATTGGACGCATGCGGGAAGTATACTTTCCAAAATTTTCAACATTGTGATGGTTGGGATTTTATATCCTTTAACAAACAATAAACTTTTTCCAGCAAAAAATATTTTTTAATTGACTTTTACAAAAATTAATTTTTAAATTAGTGACGGGGGTATTGTCGAATATGCCTTTGTCATACAGCATCGATACGCTGATTTGATCAAGTAATGATCCGAGTTACAATTGGCTCCTGGGTATCTACGGACGTCAAGTATGCTCGAGGCCTATCTTTATTGGATCAGAACATAGTCAATCTGGCTTTGTGTGTTGCCATCCGGTAATAGCCAGGTCATTTTATGTATGCGCCGACGTGGAAAGCAAGTCCAATGCATGAGTAGACATACAAAGTCAATCAGGCGCTGTCCGCTGTTGTTTGTATCATCGTGAAGGCTATATCCTCCACTCGTTCCCCGATGAGCTAATACATTGCCAACATTTAGCGTTAAAGTCGTCCATAATTATTTTTGTAGGATTCGTACGCAATGAGTCGAATGGTCTTTCCAGGAACGTTTTCTGCGTTTCTTCGTCCTTTTCTTTGATCAGGGCGTGTACGCAGTCAAATTTTTAAAAATTTCGCTTCTATACGGATTGCACACAATCGTCGATTGACTGCCTTAAAATCAATAACGTGCAATTAGAACTCCCTATCCACAATAAACGCCAATCCGAATCCTCGCTTTCCAGCAGGCTTCCCACTTTTGAATATTCTGTGCGATTTCATGTCTTGAATATCACGTCCAGTCCAGTTCAATTCCTACTCGTAGATTTCCAGTATGTTTAATTTTTATTACATGACCTGTTGTAAAAGGTTCTTAATACCGCCAGGGTTGTTCGGTGATTTGACATTGCAGGATCCAATGCCGTAGTACTTTTTTTCCATTACAAAACGTAAAAGTTTCAAGCAGCCACCACATGTTTAGTAGGGTTTGGTAGCAGAGCTTTAGGTGTATTTGCAGTTATTGGCATTTTTCGGCATTTAATGTCCCATCATTAGGGAACTAGTAAACCCAATATACGACCTTGAGATCATTTACTATCACTTGGTCGCCAGTTTGAGTAAAGATCAGGGATATTTATACCAATTGCGTCAAACAATAAGGAGCAGATCACATTCTCAAGATTTTTCTAACAAAAATCTAGGGAAAATGGCTCATTCACGATGGTCAACAATGGTTAACTGAATCCTGGAACTATATGCAGCTACAGTGAATTTTCAGGATTAAGTGTTGCATGAAGTAGATTAGACTCATGATCGAAATCAATGCAAAAATTTACCTCCTATGCAGATAATTGTCCTTTATCCTTCTGCAATTTTCGATTCACCATATGAGCAGCAGACCTAAAAATTTGGTTGAGAGAAGATTTGCTTGTCTTTCCTAAATCAACAATTATCAGAAAATATTTATACTTTATGTAACAAAAACAAAATATATAAGAATCTACATGATAGGCTCTCTTATTTTGAAAGAGCTTAAGATTATTATTATAAGCTTTTCTATTTTGCCTCCTGAAAGAAATTAAGGATTAGAGAAAATTTGTTTATTCTCATATTTCGCTGCAGAAACTAAACAAGTTTTATCTGCAAATTTACAGGGCAATACCGCAATGCATTATGCAGTTTCGCATGGTAACTTTGATGTTGTATCCATTCTGTTGGATTCTAAAGTTTGCGATGTAAACCAAACGAACAACGCAGGATACACATCAGTTATGCTGGTTTCTTTAGCAAAGTTAAAGAACTCTGCACATCGAACAGTGGTACAACGATTATTTCAAATGGCTGATGTTAATATTCGAGCGAAAAAGGTAACAATTGATATTTGCCATCCAGCAATTTTTTAAGTTTCATTCCGTCATTCTAGCACTGCCAAACTGCACTTATGCTTGCAGTATCGCATGGTAACTTGGATATGGTTGAAATGCTTTTAGCGGCTGGAGCCGATATTAACATCCAGGATGAAGATGGAAGCACAGCGTTGATGTGTGCAGCAGAACACGGCCGAGTAGACATTGTCAAACATTTACTATCACAGCCGGATTGTGATTCATTGATTCAGGATGTTGTAAGTTGAAAAATTTAATGACGAATCTTACGGATATCTCAATAAGGTTTGCTTACAGGACGGTAGCACTGCATTTAAAATTGCGTGGCAAGCGCAACATCGGGATATTGGCCTACTTTTGTATGTTCACGAGCAAATGCTCCGCAGCAAATTACCTAGCCGAAGCGAACCGCCAAGATCACCAGCTGCGATTCCACGAGCGCCTAAGCAGCAAAGTCAGCATCACCAGCAGCAACAAAGTCCTTCAGCTCAACACAAATAGGGAGCAATCAAACAAAATAGGGATTAAATGGTTTCAATACAACTAGATTGAATCTGCTTTGATTTCCAATTGATGGTCAAATTCATCTTATTTAGATGCAAAGTAATCAGATGTAAAATGTAAGGGTGTTGACCACCTTCCAAGAAGTATAACTCGAAAGGACATTTTACAATTAAAAATAATTCTCGACAACTGAACTATTTAAAACTTAAAAAAATGGATTTTTATAATATTATATGAATTATTTTGACTTGGCATTAATGGAAATCAGGCAATGATTCAATACATTCACTTTGAAGGCTCGATTTGCTACGATCTTTTTTGTCTGTGTCTTTAAGAATTAGTTTATATAACGTGCAAAAATTATAATGTTGCCATAGCAAAGTCACAGCCAAATAGCATTTATTCGACCCTCATAGCGATAAAAACACAAAACTGGACATACATATGAAAAAAATGCATTTACGAAATGAAGTTCATCGAAATGCGAAACATTCCATATCATCGTCTTACTATATATCACTTCTTAAAGAAATAAAATGACAACACGACCTAATCGCAAACAAATTCAATTTTTACTAACATCATATTTTTTCTTACGAAAAGTGTTTATTACGAAGCGTGTATACTAGTAGAATTAAAATTAATTTTTGCTTTGTGTTTATTGGTAAACGAGACATGTTTTAACGACTACGAAAAGTATTTATACACAAATGGTTGTAACTGTACATAATTTTTTCTTTTGAGTTTGTTTTTTATTCTTATAGTAGATCTATTTAATTTCGTGTTGATATGAACTCATAAACTATAAAACACTATCACACGAAGAAAGTAACTTAGACTGTGCCTTTACCCTTACCCTATATAATTCGTCAATAAAATTGTAATGTGAAAAAATTAGATTGTGGAGAAAATATAATGTGAAAAATGTAAAATTGTTGTGTTTAGAAAACGGTTGATAGAGATTTTGGTCTTTTTGAGTGTAGAAATTAATTGTTGAAAAATTCTATTGATTACCCATATCTGGTGTATTTTTCGAGAAAATGGTAATTTAATGGTGATTATGTAATTTAATTAGAAAATTTACATGAGTTTTGAGTTTTAATCAGACGAAATTCAGAAATTTGTGAATACGAATAAACATTTCGATTCTAATTTCAAATTGGAGTTTTCTTTCGGAAAAATAAGCAAGTTTCGATTTCACACAACCTAAATGAATTTAGTAAAATTTTTGGTGATGCAATTTCCAATTATGTCTTTTGTTGCTGCGAAGGACCCAGTGCAAGCAATAAGTTCACTCGAATTCCGAATTTATTCACGTATGTCTATAATTCACATGCGATCAAACGACTGATTGATGCTTCAAATCCTATCATGGTTTTTTTTTGGCTTCGCCAGGACAGTGGAGTAAAAGTTGTCAATCTTAACCCAACGCCAATGACGTAAAAAAATTACATCGTCAATTACACCGGGTCATAATGAACCGAGGTTAATTTATACAATCTAGGTACTTTGTAGTGATTTTAAAGATGTTCAGATGTCTGCTGCCTCTGCGAGCGGTATCAGTGCTCAGCAGGATTGGCCTTGTCTGGGGACGCGTGAATGCGCTGGCAAGCTAGCGTTGCGGTGTCGTGGGGCGGGTTCTCTTCCCACAGCGCAAAGGCCAATTACAAATTATTTTCGCATTCACGAAGTAAAAGGTGACCTAAGTCAAAAGCGGAACTGATTGGCTGGTGTTAGAGGCGCCATTGGCCGAAGTAACCTACCGAAAGGAATTACGAACGGAAAACGCGACGTCGAATAACCGATTAGCCGCGCGCGATGTTCAAGACGATTTCGTCCTTGCGGAGGACGACCACGGCCCACAAATGAGAGTGGGGCATCCAGTGGTAGTGGTACCGCCACGCACCCCTCCCATCCGGATCGAAATCCAAAAATATGCTGTCTTGGCCGATATCGCTTGTGGAAGGCCAAGCAGCCTTGTGAGAGCACCTGCAACAATTAAAAAGGGGAGTGCTCACCCGATGGCTAGCTCATTAGCGGAGGAGTCAGCCAACGTGGCGGATCCCAAAGTCAAGGTCAAAAGCGCTTTATTCAATACTAATCGTTATAAATTTTAAAAGAATAGAAAGCAAATTCCAAACAATAATAATATCGAAACTTAATGACCCGAATGGCTTTCTAAATTTATACATTATCAGTTAACCACATTGATAAAAAAGCAAATTCAAATTAATTAAGATTATTCCATATTTTATGATTGAAAAACGGAGAAAAACCAACCAACACTATTCGAAAATTATTTAACACAACAGTGAACTTTTATCCTACACCTAATATGTTATAACCTAATTCTAATAAAATTCAATCAAAAACTGTATTTTATATAAAAAAAAATGCTATCACAATCTCTATAAACCTAATATAATAAACCGAACATATGCCATAATCTATCCCTAATTTTTAACACTATTACAACAATACTAAATGTAGCAATAATGAGCTGAAACTTAAAAACTAAGTAACGAAAAACACAATAACTGAAATAAACACGTATAATTTATACATTGTCATTCAGCCACCAATACCTAGATTGCTCCGTCTCAGCTCGACCAGGTTCAACGTATCTAGCAAATGAGTATCTCCATTGGAATTGTTGGTCTTGTGAAGTCAAATTCGGAGGATATTTTATCTTCTTATCGGTGGCCCGTCATATCCGCGTGGAGACGTGTTTTTTAATACATACAAAAATTAATAAATTTTTCACAAAAGTCAGTTGAAAATAATTTTTTTAAATTGAAAACCATCACCGTCGAATTATTCGAGCATTTATCGAATACCTGAAATTTATTTCCTGAAGAAATATCAAAAGTGGAAATACGTTCAAGGGAACTCCCGGTCTGAGAACATTCCCTCTTGTCTCGCTGCAAAAGCAACGAGATGGAGGAGCCCAATGGCTTCAGCCATCAACCAGAAGGATCGTGTCCATCGCCACCGATGACGGGCGAAAAAAAGCTCAAAAGAAGATACGACAATAAAGAAGAAAAACCGCAAATTTTATCGGTCATCGAGATCGAGCAGCTGATTAAAGATAAGGAGAAAGCTGACAAGATTGGGAAAGAATATGAAGAGCTCAAGCTTCGAATCAAATCTCTAGAAGCACTCGTTGGAACATTGACTTTCAACAAATCTCAAGAAAGCAAGAAAGGAAAAGAAGCAAATTCAAAAACTGAAGATAAAAAAAACTAATAAGCCAAAACAAGAAGCTGATCGAGAGGATGTCCTCAGCGCAGGCGGAGCAAACGACAGCAGGAATTATTATGCAGCGCTAGCTGGACTTGAAGATACGATGAGTATTGAAGAGGATCCAGGTAAAACTTCTGATTATTCTACTGCTAAGCCAGATAATGGATTTATAGAATATTTAAAAATTAAAAATAGGGAGAAAAAACCAAAACTTGCCTGCTGGTCCGGCCGTCAAGATTAATCAAAAGAAAGAAAAAGTCCCACCAATCAATGTATTTGGGCAAACGGGCAAAGATATGGTTCGGCTTTTGGCAGCCGAAAATAAGCTAAATGATTTTGAGGTCAACAGAGTCAATGCCGATAAACTGACAATTAGGACTAAGTCGCTGGTTGATTTCCAGGCAGTAAAAAGTGCGTTGAGTTCTGGAGATGTTCCGCATTTTACATACACCCCCAAAACCGAAAAAACCAGACTTTTTTATTGAACGGTCTGGACTGCGCAGAGGACACAGTCGATCTCCTTCAAGTGCTTCAATATATTTCCGTTAAAGACTTTGCAACAAGGAGATCGATTGTCGAGCGTAAAAACTTGCCTTATTACTTTGTATCAAGATACAAAGGTAAAATTTACTCCAAAACAAATTCAAGTACATCGCAGTGCAGTGCCTACCAACTTCGTCAAGCCCGGGGTGTCACTTGCACTTGCTGCGAGATGACCAGCAGACAATGCAAATAAAATAACTAATGCAAGTGGCAATAATGAGCTGCTTCTTAAAATTTGTCAGCAATTAAATTCCTTATCGGAGACAATCGATAAACAAGATTCTAGAATTAACTTTGTGTTTCAGCGTTTAGGGCTTTCAAATGCCTCAAAATAAGTTGTCATCCAGTCACATTCCGATGGATAGGATTCATCTCATCTCGATTAACGTTAGCTCCATTGTGAGTCTATATTGACGTAACTGTCTCTTGGAGTTCCTTGTCAAGCAAAAGTCTGATATCATCCTTCTTACTGAAAATCACCTCAATTCATGGCACTCCATGACATTCAAGGATTTTGAATTCATAAGAAACGATAGGGTAATAGGTGATGGGGGAGGTGGCACCGGGATATTGGTTCAAAGAGCTTTGAATCTCTTGAAGTGCCCGTTATCAAAATCTCACTGCCAGGTGGGGATAACCTCTCCGTTATCTCTGCCTATGCAACTGGTCGAAATGTTCTCAAGTTCAAGGAGGAGCTCAATTCCTTGTTTGAAATACTCGAATTGAATAGTTATTATATTCTTGCTGGTGACCTGAATGCCAAGCAAACATCTTAGCTGAACGCCACCAATAATCTAAGACGTGTATTCCTGAAATCGTGGATAATAGAGAACCAAATTGTATACACGTGCAATCTATGTGGGTCGGAGGTCCCAACATACCCTTGGACAAATTCATATTTGGACCTCTGCATTGCTGACGCAAGACTTAAATTCAGCTTTAATAGTCCTCAACGGAAACTGCAGGTGCTTCCTTACGATAGCGACCATAACACAATCGTAATGGATATCAATCATCAAAGGGATGATTTCTTCCTCATTCCAACTGAATCAAAAACACCGATTCATGTCCAAATACACGAATGCTTCTGGAGGAACGAAGCCAGTAGCGAGGCAAGTCGCAATATAACCGTCTGTAGGGTGGAACGGCTGTGAATCTAGAGGTATTAACTCACAGTTACAGATCTTGCGATATGATTCCGACGAAGTTTCAATATGAAGATATCAACTCTCGTCACTTCAGCAGTTTGATAAATTCTTCTATTCGATATATAATGTTTCCAATCCGTCTCAGGCTTTCTGTACAAACCAGTACATGCACGAAGACATTTCCTTTCGAAAACTCTTAATTTTTCCATAGTACTAGCACTCTGGTTGTACCAGATCTGACATCCATATGCCAAAACTAGTCTAATCAGGGTCTTGTAACAGATAATTTTGAGCTTTTGATCAATGTATCTGGAATGAAAGAGTCTTCGTAGGGGCATGACTACTTTTGTGCTTTACTGAGCATGATTTTGACATGTTCAATATATTACAGATACTAATCGAGCTGAACACCGAGGTATCGAACACAGAATTTATGTGGAACCCGTTCTACCCTCACCAGCCATGATATAGAAATTACGTTTCAGGTCAAAGTCAAAGTCAAAAGCGCTTTATTAAATACTAATCGTTATAAATTTTAAAAGAATATAAAGCAAATTTCAAACAATAACAATCAAAAACTTAATGGCCCAAATGGCTCTCTAAATTTATACGTTATCATTAACTCATTTCATCAAAAAAAACTATAGCAAATTCAATTAATTACGATTATTACATATTTTTAAAATTGAATTGGAAAAAGAAGAAAAAACCAACCAACACTATCCTAAAATTATTTATAATCAAGACACAACAGTGAAACTTTGATCCTACACCTAATATGTTGTAACTTATTTCTAATAAAATACAATCAAAAACTTTATCTTATACTCAAAAATTCTGTAACAATGTTCCTAACCTAAGTGTTTAATCTTATCTCTAACGGAATATAGTAAACATTACATATACCTAACCTATACCTAATTTAAAAAAAAAAATAAACAACAACACTAAATGTAGCAATAATGAGCAGAAACTCAAAAAAACGAAATAACGAAAAACACCAAAACTGAAAATAAACACGAATAATTTAGACATTGTCATTCAGCCACCAATACGTGGATTGCGCCGTCTCAACTCGATCAGCTTCAACAAATCTAGTAGATGAGTATCTCCATTGAAATCGTTGGTCTCGTGAACTCAAATGAGGAGGATATTTTATCTTCTTATCGGTGGCCCGTCGATATACGAGTATGTGATATATGACTGGGACGCCATCAGAATCAAAAACATATCGATTCATGTCCAAATACACGAATGCTTCTGGAGGTATGAAGCCAGTAGCGAGGCAAGTCGCTATATACCCGTCTGTAGGGTGGAACGGCTGTAAAATGCAAGGGTTTTCACTCACAGTCATAGATCTTGCGATATGATTCCGAAGAAGTTTCAATATGAAGATATCGACTCTAGTCACTTCAGCAGTTTGATAAATTCTTCTATTCGATATATAATGTTTCCAATCCATCTCAGGCTTTCTGTACAAATCAGTACATGCACGAAGACATTTCCTTTCGAAAACTCTTAATTTTTCCATAGTACTAGCGCTCTGGTTGTACCAGATCTGACATCCATATGTCAAAACTGGTCTAACCAGTGTCTTGTAACATATAATTTTGACTTTTTGATCAATGTATCTGGAATGAAAGAATCGCCGAAGGGCCATGACTACTTTTAGTGCCTTACTGAGCATGATTTTCACATGTTCAGTATAGTACAGATACTGATCGAGATAAACACCGAAGTATCGAACACAGGATTTATGTGGAACCCGTTCTAGACTACCCTCACCAGCCATGATGTGGAAATCTTTCCAATTACGTTTCAGGTCTTGACTGACCCCCTGCAGCGTTGTCCGAAACAAGATTGTTTCACACTTCTGCGCATTGATTTTCATTCGCCAACAGTCAGTGTACAGCTATACATCATTGAACATTTTTTGGAGATTGCTCTGAACTATTGTAGCTTTTCGGTCTGCCGTATAGATGATCAGATCATCAGCAAACGCTACCAATGATCGCGTTGGTGAGACATTAAAATCAAAGCCGTTCAATAGCTTGCGAATGAAGATTGAGAAAAGCAGAGGCGCAGTAACTGTTCCCTGCTGTAGACCATTCAAAACCTTGAACTCGCGCACTGTTGTCAGATTTCCATCAGTTACAACAAATGATTTCCCGTATAACATATTGCACATCATGGCGACAAGGTGTCTGGGGAACTTGTCCTGAAGGAGTTTAAAAATTAGTCCATCTAACCATACCGTATCAAAGGCTTTCTCCATATCAATGAGACATGCTCCAACACATTGTCTATCATTTAGTTTCCAACAGATGTCTGAGGTTACTTTCGTTATTGCATGTGTGGTCGAATGCCTGGCACGAAAACCGAATTGGCAATTCGGCATCAATTCATTTTCCTCAATGTGGGCGTTTAATGCTCTATTGAGTATCACTTCAAACAACTTGCTGATGTCAGCCAGTAAGCTGATTGGGCGATAGCTTTTTGGACATGAAGATGCTTTTCCTTTCTTCAAGATTGGAAATATCTTAGCCTTTTTCCACTCATTTGGGAAATATGAATTGCTCAACATGTTGTTGAACAATATGCAATAATTCCTAATAGCAACCTCCGGCAAATGTCGGAGAACTACATTTGGAATGCCATCAGTACCACATGATTTCTTGTTGTTTATCCTGCGAAATATGAAATACAAGTCTTCATAGCTGACAAAATAATCAATAAGATTCAAGTTCGGTATGAGGTCAGATGTCAATGTTTCATTGAAATGAAGAATTGATTGGCCGTTCAGGCTTGACTTGAAGTCGGAAACTTTGCTTCAACGACCTCTGAAACTATTTCATTCCCTCTCTCAGGGTTTGGTAGATGAACCAATTCAAAATGTGTTCCAACCAGGGTAAGTTTATCCAATCGTTCACAAATGATCCTGTTTCGATTTCTATCCGGAGTCGTACTATCAATTTCGATACCAGCCCTATCGAGAAGATTTATATCGTCACTAGTGACTTCAAGATTCGATACCTTCACTCGAGACTTCCTGCGGAATATGCTATTCACTTTCGTGAACACGCCGTCTGGGTCCTGTGGGCTAATACCCCTCAATTTTCCGCCCATTGATTGCTGACCTCACTCCTGAAGTATGACCGGATTAAGTTCCGGACATTCTTCAGATGTAATTTCAACAAAGACAACGAGGGATGGTTATGGTCCAAAAATCGTTGATAAATATTGTTGACGCGTGTGAGAAGAAGGCTTTTCAATCTTTTCAACCTTGCGATGGTTGGTGTTTCATATCCTTCCATATTGTTTCGAAGTTAAATCTTGGGAACTACTTTCTCAATCGTTTCCAACGTCAACTTCTCTAACTTCGACAAATAGACATCTATTTCATCGTTAGTTAGATTCCTGTCATTAGGAACCATTGAGCAAGAGTTGCCACCAACAGAACGGGGACATTGCTTCTGGCAATCCCATTGAGCAAGAGTTGCCATCATCAGAAGGGGGATATTGCTACTGGTACTCCCGATTAAACTTCTTTTGAAAGTTTCCCCAGTCTGCTTTACTGAAATTCAACGTTTAGTTTTCATGTTAAACTGGAATGAGGAAGAGATCATCCCTTTGATGATTGATTTCCATTATGATTGCGTTATGGTCGCTATCATAAGGAAGCACCTGCAGTTTCCGTTGAGGACTATTAAAGCTGAATTTAAGTCTTGCGTCAGCAATGCACCGGTCCAAATATGAATTTGTCTTAGGGTATGTTGGGAACTCCGACCCATATAGATTGCATCTGTATTCAATTTGGTTCTCTGTTATCCACGATTTCAGGAATATACCTCTTGGATTATTGGTGGCGTTCAGCCATAATGTATGCATGGCGTTCAGGTCACCAGCAAGAATATAATAACTATACAATCTGTTCAATTCGAGTATTTCAAATAAGGAATTGAGCTCCTCTTTGAGCCTGAGAACAGTTCCACCAGTTGCATATGCAGAGATAACGAAGAGGTTATCCTTATCTGGCATTTGAATTCGACTTTTTCACCAATAATGCAAAGCCACCTCCCCCATCACCTACTACCCTATCGTTTCTTACGAATTCAAAATCCTTGAATGTCATGGAGTGCCATGAATTGAGGTGGGTTTCGGTGAAAAGCATGATGTCAGGCATTTGCTTAACAATGAATTCAAGTAGATAATCATGTCGATGTATAGTAACAATGGAGTTGACGTTGATCGAGATGAGACAAATCCCATCCATGGGAATGTGACTGGATGACAACATATTTTGAGGCATTTGAGAGCGCTAAACGCTGAAAAACAAACTTACTTTTAGAATCTTGTTTATCGATTCTATCTGATAAGGAATTTAATTGCTGATAAATTTTAAGAAGCTGCCCATTATTGCCACTTACATTATTTATTTTATTTACATTGTCTGCTGGTCATCTTGCAGCAAGTGCAAATGACACCCCGGGCTTGACGAAGTTAGTAGGTATCACTCTGCGGTGTACTTGACTTTGTTTTGGAGTGAATTTTAGCTTTGCATCTTGATACCGGGAGCATCCTCGATATGATGCTGGATGACCAAAGACACCGCAGTTCACACAATATATATAATTTTTCTTTTGGCTCCACCTGAGCCAATTTGCACTCGCCAGGAGCGTGGATATCTTTGCACTTTACACATCTATATTTCATGGCGCAATTGGCAGCCGCATGCCCGAGTCTTTGGCACCTATAGCACTGGTTGACCCCATTTTTCTGGAGGCGTTCTCACCTCACCACATGGAAGTTCAAGTACCTTATTTTTTGTAGAACACTTGAACCGCTTTTGCTGGAAATCTGGACCAAGTAATAAGGCAAGTTTTTACGCTCGACAATCGATATCGATATCGATATATTCTATTTCTGGTGCAACTTCCTGAAGCACTTGAAGCAGATCGACTGTGTCCTCTCCGCAGTCCAGACAGTTCAATAAAAAGGTCTGGTTTTTTCGGTTTTGGGGGTGTATGTAAAATGCGGAACATCTCCAGAACTCAACGCACTTTTTACTGCCTGGAAATCAACCAGCGACTTAGTCCTAATTGTCAGTTTATCGGCATTGACTCTTTTGATCTCAAAATCATTTAACTTATTTTCGGCTGCCAAAAGCCGAACCATATCTTTGCCTGTTTGCCCAAATACATTGATTGGGGGACTTTTTTAGGGTTTTGTACTAAAATACAAAACCCTATTGCAATCACGACCTGTGTCCGTCTGTCCGTCTGTCCGTCCGTCCGTCCGTCCGTCCGTCCGTCCGTCTGTATGTCACAGCACTTTTTCTCCGAAACTATAGAGGCTACAGCCATGAAACTTTGTGGAAAGGTCAGAAGTGGTGACCTCTTGAAAGTTCAAGGGTGAAAAAATTGTTCGAAGGGGTTTAAGGGGGGTCTCCCCATATAGGGAGTTGACCCCTCAAAAAAAAATTTTCACCAATGGTAGTCGAGTAGGGTGTCATTGGAAAGGTCTCAATGAGATCTTTTGAAAACAGGTCTTAAAATTGCCTTATGAGTTCCGAGGGGGGCAGGGGAAGGGGAAATGTACGAACTTTTCGCGTACCCCCCCCTCGCGATTGGACACCTTCAATCCGAAAAACATGAAAAAAATCATGGATGTAGGCCTTAATGAGTACAACAACAACAAATACGTGAGAAGTCGAAATTCACTCAACTTTGTTAGTAATAGTATGATTTATCGATTTTATGTTTTCTTGAATAAAATCTAAATGGTACCCTTAAATTCAATAAACAGATGATTATTTATAAGATTGATCTTTCCTGAAAGTTTCATAAAGATCGATTTGTATTTAACGAAGTTATAGCGATTTGAATTTTCCTGTATTACTATGGAACAATGTGCCCTGTATTACTATGGAAACATATGACTATGGAGCCATATGCGCTTTTTACTGACTTAGACACTACAGCTTTGCTAGGATTTGCATGAAAATTTCAGGAATGATAGATATCATGAGGATGACTCCATACAATTGAAACAAGTCGAAGAGGCAGGAGAGAGCTCCCAGCAAAAGGGCTTTGTAACCATTCTAGGATTCGAAAAAATAGGACATGAATCGATGCTTACAGTACAGAGGAGTGGCCCCTGAAAAAAAATTTCATGAAACGTAGCCGATATGAGTATCAAATGAAAGTTCTCTATGAGAGCTTTTCAGAACAGTTCTTAAACTGACAGTTTTTGCTTCAGTGGGGGCACAGAGGGGGGGGGGAAATACATGAAAAATGTGTTTTCTCCCTCGCGAATGGACACCCGTGATCTAAAAAAATCTGAAAAAATTATCAAGCGAGATATTTATGGGTATAATTTTAACAAATACCTCAGAATTAAAAAATTCTTCCAACTTAGTTAATAATAGTATGATCCTCGAACATGACGTGTTTCTTAATTTTATTCGTTGCTGGTTACGGCATTTTTTAAGTTGAGTACAAAACCCTTCTGACATGAGCATAGGTCTGTCTACCCAACTTGTCTTTCTTTTGATTAACCTTGACGGACGGACCAGCTTTTGGTTTTTCCTCCCTATTTTTAATTTTGAAATATTATAAATCCATTATCTAGTTTGCAGTACAATGTTTAGAAGTTTTATTACCTGTATCCTCCTGAATACTCATAGAATCGTCTAATCCAGCTAGCGCTGCATAATAATAATAATTAACGCGGCGCCAATGATGTGAAAAAAAAACAGAAAATACAGCGTCAATGACACCGGGTCATAATGAATCTAGGTTGATTTATAAAATCTAGGCACTTTGTAGCGATTTTAAAGATGCTCAGATATCCGTGAAGGACTGCAGCGGTTTTCTGCTGCCTCAGCGAGCGGGTTGGCCTTGCCTGGAGATGCGTGAATTCGCTGACAAGCTAACGTTGCGGTGTCGTGAGGCGGGTTCTCTTTCCACAGTGCAAAGGCCCACTACAAATTATTGTTATTGTACATTAAATATCCGTAAAGGAGTGCAGAGATGGTCTGCTGCCTTGGCGGAAGAGGATGATAGTATCCGCCGAGATTGGCCTTGTCTGGGGACGCGTGAATGCGCTGGCACGCTAGCGTTGTGGTGTCGTGGGGCGGGTTCTTTCCCCCTGGCACAAGGTCCCACTGCAAAAAAATTTCACATTCGCGAATGAAGAAGTGTCAAATATGCCGATCGACTGGTTTCGAGGCCAAGGTAACCTACTAAGGGTTGAAAAGTTTGTTCGTAGAATAAATTGGGCCGAGCAAAAACGGACGGACTAGCGGAGACTTCGTCGTTACCGGGGATCCTTATGGCCCACAATGACATAAATCAACTCGATATAAGTAACGTTTATGGAATAAAAAGCAGTACTACTGAAACATCACCCATCGTTGTACAGTTCACCAGAGAATACATTATGCGAAAATTCACAAATCGTACAGGCAAGTAGTGAAGGAACGAAACGATGGATTTTGCGTCTAGCACTCGTTGCGTGTGTTAAATGCTCCTGTCATTAATTTTAAAAATTAATTAGTTTTCCACAAAAGCCAGTTTCAAAAAATTAAATTATTTTTTTATATCAGTAAAAGCAAATTTTGATTTTTATTGGAAAGAGCATTTATCGTCGAAGGAATCGACCTACGAAATCATATCGAATATTATTTTAATTCGATAAATCAACAAAAGCAAATAAGCCAAAGACTAACTCGGGACTGCTCTCCAACAGCTTCCCTCCGTTGGGTGACCCCGGGGAGAGTAGCAATATGAAATTGGTGGCAATCGTCAATTAAAGAAGACACACGAGTAACCAGGACTCCGCAGATGGCGGGCGTAAAACTCAATTAGTCGAAGACAAACAAGAAGTGAGTTGACTTCTAGCTGAAATTCAGGAATTGAGACTACGACTAAAAACCTTCGAAGATATGTACAAGAGAGGGAAGAAAACTCAAGATACAGACCCGGTAAGGCCAATAAATACGGAAACTAAGGCAAAAAAAGCTGTCAAACAAGTCATCCCAGAAGGCACTAACGACAGCCAAAACTACCTTGCAGTGCTGGACGGACTCCAACAAGAAATGGATATTCTATCCTTTGCTTAAAAAATAAAAATAAGGAGAAAAAACCAGCTCGCAGCTCTGCGGGCTCTTCTCAAAAAGTTGCCGAAAATGCAGAGAATGTTCCACCAATTGATATGTCCGGTCAAAGTGGAGAGGGTTTGGTTCAGCTGCTGGCGGCCGAAAATAAATTAACCAATTTCGAAATTAAAAGAATTAATGCTGAGAAATTAACAATTAGAATGAAATCACTGGTTGATTTCAAGTCAGCTAAAAATGCACTGAAACTGGGGAGGTTGCACACTTCACCTATACCCCAAAAAGTGGGAAAAATCAGACCTTTTTGTTGAAGGGCTTGGACTGCAGAAAGGATACCGTCGATCTTCTTCAGGTGCTCAAGGAAGCAGCACCTGAAACTGAATTTATTTCCGTTAAAATGTTCAACGGTAGAAAAGGAGACTTTACCAATTTACTTGGTACAGATTTCAAAAAGGAGCAGTCCGAGTGGTCTTCAACAAATAAGGTACTTGAACTTCTGAGTAGTGAGGTGGGAACGCCTCCAGAAAAGGGAAGTGAACCAGTGTTATCGGTGTCAAAAATTCGGACATTTGGCTGCCACTTGCGCCATGCATTATTGATGCGTCAAATGCAAGGACGTTTATGCTCCCGGTGCGTGCAAATTGGCTCAGATGGTTTCAAAAGAGAAATCATACATATATGTATCCGGTATCATATCGAGGATGCTCCCGATTTCAAGATGCGAGAATAAAATTTGCCCCAAAGCTAACACATGTACGCCGCAGTGTCTTAGCTCCAAACTTCGTTAAGCCCGGAGTACCATTTGCACTTGCCGCTAGCGGACTAGCAGAAAATGCTGTTAATAAGGTAAGTGGCAATAATGAGCTGCTCCTCAAAATTTACCAGCAATTAAATTCTTTATCGGAGGGAATGGATAAACAAGATACGAAAATTAATTTTATTTTTCAGCGTTCAGGTCTTTCAAATGGCTCAAAATAACTTGTCATCCAGTCACATTCCAATGAATAAGATTCGTTGTTACATACATTGACGTGATCATCTTCTTGAATTCATTGTTAAGCAAAAGTCTGACGTCATGTTTTTCACTGAAACCCACCTCAACTCATGGCACTCCATGGCATTCAAGAATTTTGAATTCGTAAGAAACACCCTATCGTTGGGGGAGGTGGCACCGAGATATTGGTTAGAAGACCCTATTGTTTCCAAAATTTTGAAAAAGTCGAATTCAAAAGCGTTGAATCTCCTGAAGTGTCCGTTATCAATATTTCACTGCCAGGTGGGGATAACCTCTTCGTTATCTCTGCCTATGCAACTGGAGCTCTATTCCTTGTTTGAAATACTCGAATTGAACAGGCTGCATAGTTATTATATTCTTGCTGGTGAACGGAATGCCAAGCATACATCATGACTGATCGCCAACAACAATCCCAGCGGTTTATTCTTGAAATCATGGATAACATATAACCAAATTGAATACAGGTGCAACTACGAGTATATGGGTCGGAGTCCCCAATAAACCCTAGGGCAAATTCATATTTAGACCTCTGCGTTGCTGACGCAAAACTTCAATATTCCTCAACGGAAATTGCAGGTGCTTTCTTACGATAGTGACCATTACGCAATTGAATGGAAATCAATCATGTCTTCCTCATTCCAGTAAAACATGAAAATCATCGGTTGAATTTCAAAAAACGGATTGGGGAAAGTTTGAAAAGAAGTTTAATCGGGATTACCTAAAGCAATGTCCTCCTTCTGATGATGGAAATGCTTGCTCAATGGTTTCTAGTAACAGGAATCTAACTAACGATGAAATACGAGGTGTGACAATTAAGTAATGAGACTGATTTTATTGCCGTGCTTGTGGTAAACCTGTGACCTTGACATTGCCTTCTCCTTCCTTGGCATCCTTCCTCTCTTCTTTTATGTACTTATCATAGCTCTAGCTTGTTTAGTTCGCCTACTTGGTCGTGTTGAGTAGACGTGTGTTGGTGGTGCTCGTCACGAAAACGGAGAAACGAAATTGCGTCGCGATAAAATTTTGCCCCAGATTGGGCAAAACAGCATCGGAAATGCACGCTAAAATTGTAAAAGTGCATGATAATAGTGCTCTTAGTCGTGCCCAGGTGTTTCAATGGCAGAAAGAGTTTAAGGAGGAGCGTGGAAGACGAGGCGTGGAGTGGAAGACTAGTCGAGGTGTGGACTGACGCGAATGCGCAGCGTGTTCGCGCTCTAATTTGTGAAGATCGGCGTTTAACAGTTCGAATATTAACCTCGTAACTGAATATGAACCGTGAAACAGTCGAACAAATTTTAAACGACGATTTGGGGATGAAAAAGTTGTGCGCGAAGGTGGTTCCGAAGAACCTTTCGGAGGAGCAAAAGCAGCATCAAATGACCGTCGCAAAAAACTACTTGGAACAACTGGTAAACGATCCTCCACTGCTTGATCGAGTTATTAAAGGCCGGTGACTTTTTTTTATTCCCTAGAACAAAATCGGTGGTCAAAGGAACCCATTTTGAGTTGATTACGGATATCCAGGCGGCCGTGACGAGGATACTCGCGGAAATCCCAGTCGAAGCGTTCCAGAAATGTTTCGAAGCATGGAAAATACGCTGGAATCGTTGTAAAGCTTCGCAAGGGGACTACTTCGGTGGGGATGGCAGAGTTGTAGAATAATTTTTAAATATACGGTTTGCATGGAATCAGTCTCACTACTTAATTGTCACATCTTGTATATCTCTATTTGTTAAAGTTAAAGAAGGTGACGTTGGAAACGATTGAGAAAAGAGCTCCCAAAATTAAACATCAAAATAATATGGAAGGATATAAACCAACATTACAAGGTTGAAAAATTGAAAAGCATTCTTTTCACACGCGTCAACAATATTTATCGGCAATTTGTGGACTACAACCATCCCTTGTTGGCTTTGCTGAAATTCTTCGTTGGTTTTGCATGAAAGTAAATAACATATTCCGTAAGAAGTCTCGAGTGAGGACAAAGAATCTTGGAGTCGCTAGTGATGAGATTAATCTTTTCAATAGGGCTGGTATTGAGATTGATAGTACGACTTTGGATAGGAAATGAAACAGGATTATATGTGATGGATTGCAGAAACTTACCCTAATTGAAATTTATTTTGAATTGGTTCATCTATCAATCCCTGAGAGAGGGAATGAAATATTTTCAGAGGTCGTTGAAACAAAAGTTTCCGACTTCACATCAAGCCTGAACGGCGAATCTATTATCCAGAACAGTTGAGAGGTCGGTTGAGATTTCCTTCGAAAAATCTCTCTCGAACGAACGTGCGAGATGCGTAAAACAATTATACCTCTTTAATATTTTCTTTCAGCCCAGAAGAATTCAAAATAATGTGTGCTGGTTTGTATTTGCAATTTATTCTTATAATTTTTATGAGTCTTTTAGATGATTGCGTTGATGGGTCATTAATAAACGAGACTGCTGGTCTAGCTGGGCCATTTTCTCTGGGTAATTTCACCAAAGATTGCAATTTCGGGGCTTGTGGAATCATAATTTTCAAAAAACATAAATCTTTATCATCAAATAGCTGAGAGTCTTTAATTGCAGTATTCTTTTCATTCCTTGTCTGCATCTAATTTGAAATAATTTAAATATTTAAAGTTATATTAATATAATCGTTTTTATTCGTAGCTATAACAATATTGCCCTTGTTCGCTTGCATGGAAATATTATAGTTACTGCTTGTTTTCTCTTTTATAGACTTTACCACCGAAACCTCCGCACATCTACTCATTATACATGTACCAATTTTGCCACTAAGCTCTGCAATCTGAACACTTGCGGACTGTTTTTCTGATCTAAACAAAGAATTAAGTCCATTATTCAGTTTAGAAAATCTTTTTAAGGACAACTCCACTTCCAGTCATTCAAAATCTCTCCTCTTACTTGTATCAGGAAAATTTAAATTGACATCAAAACCATTTTCTAATATCTGGACTTCACAATTGTCAAAATTAGCATTAGTCAAATTCATAAACCATTTGTAGTGAAATATGTACATAAAAACGTCCGTAAAGGACTGCAGCGATGATCTGCTGCCTTGGCGAAAGAGGATAGTAGGATCCGCCGAGATTTGGCCTTGTCTAGGGACGCGTAAATGCGCTGGCAGGCTAGCGTTGTAGTGTCGTGGGGCGGATTCTTTTCCCCAGCACAAGAACCACAAAAAAAATATTTTTTTTCGCATCCACGTAACCTGCTAAGGGCTATGAAATTGCTGGTTCAAAGGACAAGTTGGGCCTGGAGAAAACGGATGGATTTAAAGAGACTTCGTCGTTACCGACGATACTTATGGCCCACAAATAAGTGTGGGGCATCCAGGTGGAAGTGGTGCCCCTTTGCACCCTCCAAACTGGATCAAGATCCAAACGTAGACGTGGCCATATACAATATTTCTCATTTGAGTGAAAAACCCATACAAAGACAATGTGCATGAATTTTTCCATCAAATGAGATATATAACCGTGACCAGTTTATGTTAAAATATTATGCGATAGAATCACATAACACTTTACCATAAAAGGGCACGTGAGCGGAAGGCCACTCTACCTGGGCAAGAGCCTCTATAACGAAATAAAAGGAGAGAGCTCACCCGATGGCTAGCAAATTTTAGTGGAGGGCCTGCTACCATTGCGGGTCCCATACCCGGTCAGATTCCAAAAGTGAAAGGAAAGACCGGGTGTATAATTTAATAATTCATTTTTTTGTGATATCTTACTTTGACTTTAATATTTACTAAACATAATATAGCAATGCAAATACACAACCAGAATTTGTTTACTTATTAACGCAGAGCAAAAAATATAACTCAATAATGTAAATTGCCTGTGAAAATTAATCTTTATCGCGTTTAACTATTACAAGACAAATCAAATTATAATAAAATATTACGTTATTAAACTATTAAAAATTTTATAAATATTAGTTACAAATATTTCATATATTTAGATTAAAGCAATTTAATCAATCAATGGTAAACATGTTTTCAGAAAATTATAAGTAAATTTAATACAAAATTAATTAATAGGCAAATAAAAGTATACTTACCCACATCCGCCTGCTGGTGATGTGGATGATACGTACAAAAATATTCTCGGCTTGGCGATTTCCACGTCCTCGACTTCACCATGCACTATTCCATGTAATATCGACATACTACCTTTTGCGACACAACGTCCTCGGACCCGCGCTCTGGCAATCGATATATTTGTGCTAATCATGCTTATTTTTAGTTAATCACCTTATGATAACGTGCAATAAAGTCATTGCCTCAATAATATTCACAATCGAGTTATTTCGTTCTGGAAAAGAATTTCGGGCATTTCATGGCAACATCCATTCACCGTTGACGTGTTTGTGTGAGTAAACAAGTCGCACATTCAGTGTATTGTTCAACAATTGCTATAGGCAAACTTCATACAGAACCTTCGCATGCATGCATTAGTGTGCGTCAAATGCCAAAAACGGGAGCTCCTACTTCATCCACTGGAGCTTGCCAGGTGAAAGCACCCCGCGAGAATCGTCTAGTATGCACTAAATCCACAAATTGGCTTATAAACTTCGCGTTTAGGTTTGTCGGATAGCTTTTGGAATCTATCTTCACCGTGAAAATTATGTTTTTGGATACTTAGCGGGCACCAAAACAAGAAAAAAAGTACGACATACGATGAGTCAAAATTACGTTCTGCGTTGCTCAATCGCGTACTCCCGAATCCATGTATTCTAATCCTCACATCACATCTAGAATCCCGCGTCGTCCGGGCTGGTGCACAATCTCGAGCAGACTCACTAATCCGTTTCTTGACAACTAGAATATTCTGATGCGCTAACCGTTCCTTTCCACACAGGGGCGCCAAGTTTCTCACCAGATCATAACTCGCACGGCGTGGCGGTCACATGAAAAACTCAAGGATTGGCTTAAATACATGCAGCACACAAGAAAGCACTGCAGTCGAACGCGAAAATAAACACAATCAGTGAAACAAACGAAGGTGTTGCAGTGGCGGTCCGTCCGTCACTGAGCGGAATCTACTTTACGCGACAGCCTCGGGAAATTTTCGAAATCTTTCACGGACAAATCGAATGAATGCGCTTAGTAAATGACGTGATGTACGTGTGATGGAATAAAAAAGAAACAATATAAATTTATGTTTATAATTGTAATGATTTTACGTCTACGTGCGAACGCGGAACCGACCTCTCATCGGTTCTAGACGTTAAGTCTGAGTAGTGCCAACGGATGGTACCAACCGGTCAACCAATCCGTGCACCGTAACCCATTCACGCGGTGGCTGCTTGTCGGCCAGCTAGATCGGAGAGGATTTCGGTCGCGGGTCTCCGAATGGGTTACGCTCATTTACAATATTCAGCCACCAAAACATGCCCGTTTTCAAACACGTCACAAAACAAAACCATGCGGAGAGGAAACCTATTTTACGTTACTCCGTATTTCTTCATCAATCAGTCAAAGAACAAAATCTAATTTTTACTTCGCGTTCCCGAATTTCCGACGCGGTACCGAAAAGTATACTGCGTTAACTCAACCCGACGAAAGCTACTTTAATAAAAAGGCAAAACAACAAAGGTACCGCGCGCGACGCGAAGCCGACCTCAGCGGATTTTCTCAAACCCTACCCTCGCGACGGCATACCTACCCTGCACCTTATTTCCCGTTGAAAAGAAGAACCACTGGAAAGGAAAGTCGTTATTTTGGTTTAACAATTCATTTTGTTATTTTTATTTCTTGCATCTCAATACTTAATTTGTGACCTGTTCAATTTATAAGTAATCGAACAAATTCCTTACTGGTTTCTAACAAAAATTATTTACAACCTTATGTAAACAATAATAGGGTATAATTATCAATGTTTTAGGGATATAATATAAAACTTTTTGTTAATTCTTAAAAAGATTGTACTATTTAGCAACTACGTTCATTGAACCGCCTCGTTCACTGCAAGTAATGTAGGAAATCAATTCATGTACGTTCATATACCTCCGATATAAACCTTCAATTTCTCTTTTAAAAATTACTTTGAAGATAATTTTCGCGTAAGGACACTTTCCTTTTGAAATTTATACAAAGGTGACCGAATTTGGAAAATTTAATGGGCCATTGACTGGAAGTTTTCAATTAGAAAAAGCTGGAAGAATCAAAGTTAACAAGTGTTAACTTTCTTGCACCTAAGTGGCGGCCCAAAAATTATTTTCAATAGTTTGTTCAATTTCTCAATTTTAAAGGTTACAAATTTTCCTCGGTAGTTTGTTTACACACTATTGTACTTTATTTTGTAGTATGAAGAGAAGAAAAAAGACTCGCAAAAATACTGAATTTGACTTTCATCAATATCTCAAGTATTGTTATTTGTATCATTGGTTGCTATCTATTATTATGATACCTATTATGCCTTATTATTGTTTGTTTTATTTGGTATTCATTAACATGCTTAGTATTAGGTCTTATTATTATTGGTTATTTATTATGATTGTTCGTATGATTTCTCAGTATTATATGTTAGATATTATAGTGTTCAAATTATTTTGCATTATTATTTGTATTATGAGTTATTTATTATTAAGCTTCAACATTACAAATATGACAGTCATAAATTCTTAATTTCATTAAAATTTCTAAAAATTTACCAGTTATTAATTCACATATCAATGGATGATTATATATTAATGCAAGTATTTCCATAGTGTAAATCTAATACAGCTTTATATAATTTTGTTATTGGGGTGTTTTATCTTTCTCTTCATTCCTTTTTTTTCTTTGATATATTAATAAAAAGGTAATATTAATTTATGCGCATCGTTTTCAATCTCGAAAAGCTTCCAAATTGATTCAAATTTAATTGATTTCCCTAGCTATATCTTAGAATTTAATTAAATTCAATTTCGCCTCCTAATTGGAAAAATTTACAAATACAAAGATATTTTCTTTCTTTCATCGTAAGTATAAATAATATTGCATTGGGTAAAATTATCGTGCTGATTCAGATCTTAAAAGTAAGTAGGCAACATCATCCAATATTTCATACATATAAAAAAAACTGGAATAGTCCTTACTGAATATCGTTGGACCGGGAATTTAAGTAAACCACTACTCCTCTTAATACATGATACCTTGTTTTTTTCCTTTGGTCATCACTCGCACCACCATTTTTCTCATTATTGTAATTTGCTTATGTTTTATTGAATAGTAATTGTTTTATTGAATTTTATTGAATTGTAATTAAATATAATTTGACGGTTATAAAAGTTTTATTTAAAAATTGCGGTACTAGTAATATAAACCGGGTGTCCTTGATTACTAAATTGAAACTGTTCTCATTGTTACTTTACCCCGTTTGTACGTTCCACGGAATATATCACTTCTACACAGACTATGGATATCACCGTAAACATTTTTCTTTCGATCAAGATGTTTCACTTGCACCGTCTATGTTGATCATATTTTCATACATGACATGTATATACCTAGGATTATGGAAACGCTCGAATTTCGTTGAAAATGCAACAATAAATTCATGTTTTTTCCCGATATCAACTAAAGAACTCTTCCGCGGGACTTCCGACATGTTATCGTTCTTTACATTAGTGGTAAGTTTACTTCATAAGTCCTTCAGATTGGATCGGATTTAACTTATATGCAACATACTCACTGTAATATGGCTTTGTAGATACGGGGTTTACAAGCAAGCACGATGTTTCCAGCTTTTTGAGGTGCGTGAGTGGTTCCAAATCGCCCAACTCTTGAATATTGTTCCCAGTAAGAACCACTGACTCCAAATTGGGGATACATTCCGGCAGGCAATCGCCCATTCGTATTGTCCGGTTGTTGTTTAATGCGGCACTTTAATCTAGGCAAATACGGGCATCCATCGCATTTGCGCATCTCTGCATGGATTGATTGATGATGTCCGCGGTTAACCTAAACATCACAGAACGTTATTTTACTCGAAGCGGAAAAACAAACTTTGCATTCACCGACTTACCAATTCCAATTTCTGATATCTTTACTACTTTTAGAATAGTCGATGGATATCAGTGATGACCTATTTGTGGGAGAGTTCTTCTTCCTGTGTGACGGCCACTACTTCCACACTTTCCTCCCATGTGGCTGTCAAATCCTCTTGACATCCCACGACAAAATTGACGTGGGATGTGCGCTCGTCGCAACTAACTTGAAATGACAAGCCACCTGGCAGCAAAGTTTGTTAGTAGTGGTAGCCCGCGGCGTCGCATGATTCATTACATAATAAAAATTAAAATTCTATAATTTACCAAAAAGTTAAATTTGGGTAGCTAAATTTTTCAAATCTGCAGTTGAAATTTCGGAAGAGTGCTGTGCGGATTTCAGGCAGTTGGCTTGTGTGACTGCTCGATTACTACAAGTTGAAGAAAATCGATGATTCGAAACGGGATGTCTTTCGCTACTCGCCTTAGATGACAATAAATCTACGCTTATCATGTGAATCGGACCCTTTAATAATAATTTTGAAATATTTCATGAGATGAAAAAAGTGAAATGTTGTATTTACTAGAGAAATTAAAGATTGATAAATTGAAATTCGATGACGCATTTTCAAATAGTCAACTAGAGTTTAGTAACTCACCTCTATTAAATTTATTGCTGTAGCTAAACTTAACATTATCGTTTAAAACCACATAGTTTTCCCGTTTCATATGTAAGTTGGTATATTGCAATCTGTGATAATTTGGTACAGTTAGTTTATCATTAAATTTATAAAATTGTTATAGTATTTAGTTGCCTTCTGATGAAGCCACAGTGAGGTGAAACGGCTGTTATAGTTTGATTAAAATAAAAAAGTGAAAACGATAGATTTTAATCAAGTATCGGCTACATCAATTCAATCAGCAACTCAAAGCGAAAATTTCTTATTCTCGCTTAAATGTAGAATGGCAAAACCCGACGAGGACTTCCACGAAAGACAAAGAGATGAGGCTGGCCTGTAAGGCTTTTCATCGTTGATCAGTGTGAATAATTTGTAAAATATTTGTCTTAAACTTAGTTTGAAATCTAACCCTAATTGAATTCGTTGTCATTGAGAATAATTCATTTGGTTGAACTTACCGTTGAACTAGAATTGAAAATTTTCGTCGAGAGAGTACGTGTAGATATTGAGTCTTGAATAAGTGGTTTGCGTCCAAGCTTAGCAAATAATTGACTCAGAAGATTTAGTCGTTGTTGGAAACTGTTTTAAAGAGTACGGTATCTTTAGGCATAGTCTGCGTATGCATAATTGGGTAAGATTAAGCCCGGGACGGCCGTTTTTTTTCAGTGTGTAATAGATGTGCTAAAAACAGAATTTTGAATACATCAAAGGAGCAGCATTTTGAATATATCATATAAAAGAACACTAAGAAGAGAAATTTAATCAATGCAAAATGATTACTAGATTCAATTATTTTCACCTGTAAATATGCAAATCGGAAGTAAACTACAGTGGCTCACAGCTTATTTGATGCACTTCAATAAATATTAAACAAACTGTTGTCCTTATGCAGATAAATAAAAATTTACAAATATTTTGATGCAGATTTTACAGTTAGTATAACTGAAATTCGAAGCACAAAAGAAAGTAAGAAAAAATGTTTCAAATGTCCCGTTAGCAGTAATGAAGCAAAATCATTTGCATAGGATAGCTCACAGCTTATTTGATGCAGTTAGTTCTTTGTATCCTAGCATTAAAAGTGCACGATTTTCACCGGATTTTTTTGGATATATTGTACTAAGTGCGTTTCTTATTTTATTTTTAAAAAAGTTATTTGACCTTGATAGTTTAAAAGTGGATAAATTGTGTAATATTTAAAATGGGCCGTAGGACAACACTTGAACAGCGGGAATTAGTCATTCATCATTTTAGAAATGGTGAATCTCATCGCAAAATCAGCGAAGTTGTCAATTTAAGTTCATCAACAGTTCAGCATATAATTGAAAGGTTTACCAATGAAAAAAGGCTGGAAAACAAGGGTAGAAATGCACCAAATAAAATTCTGAATGAGTCTGATGAACGGTGGATCGTCCGGAAAATAATGCAAAACCCTAAGTTATCAGCTCCTAAATTGGCGAACGAAGTGTTTACTGGAATTGGTAAAGAATGCAGTGCTGAAACCATACGTCGTGTGCTAAGAAAGCATAATTTTAATGGCCGAGTTGCACGAAAGAAGCCGTTCATCAGTATCAAAAATCGACAAAGCCGCCTGAACTTTCCTACGGAGCATATTTCAAAGGATTTGGACTTTTGGAAAACCGTGATTTTCGCTGACGAGTCCAAATTCAACATATTTGGCTCAGATGGAATGGCGTACGTTTGGAGAAAGCCAAATACAGAGCTCAAAAAAGCAAATTTACATGAGACTGTTAAGCACGGCGGTGGCAGCGTAATGGTTTGGGCCTGTATGTCAGCAGCCGGAGTTGGGAAGCTAGCCTTTATTGAAGGAAACATGGACAAGATCATGTACAGTAATATCCTAAAGGAAAATCTCCTGCAAAGTGCTGACGAACTCGGAATCTGGCGTGAATTCAGATTCTACCAAGATAATGACCCTAAACATAAGTCAGAAATCGTGCAATCTTGGCTTATTTGGAATTGTCCTCATTTGATGGCTCTCCCGGCACAGTCACCCGACTTAAATGTAATTGAGAATTTATGGGCTTTTCTGGAGAAAAAAATTCGTAACCACGCAATTTACAACAAAATTGATTTAAAGAAAGCTCTTTTAGAAGAATGGAGTAAAATAACGCCAGAAATGACAGGAAAGCTGGTTGAATCTGTTCCAAATAGACTCAAAGCTGTCTTGAGCCAAAAAGGAAACCATACGAAATATTAGTGTTTAACTGGAAATCCTCTACATGGATAAATTTAAGGAAAACGTGGACTGCATCAATTAAGCTGTGACATAAAATTTTGCCTTTAATTTTGTTTTTGCTATTTAGTTATTTAAGAATCAATTGTTGAAATAAATTAAATTGTTATTTTTAAAAAAGGGCTTTTATTTAATTTATTGCAGTTTAAATTTTTTCAATACCTTTTCTAATACAGAAGTTATAGTGCTTTTAGCTTTGAAAATGTTACTGCATCAAATAAGCTGTGAGCCACTGTATATGTGAAGTAAAAAATCGGAAATCAGTTTCAACAAGAAGATTTTTACGAAATTTCTGTTCAGTAGTAAGTTTAGTTATGTCAGCATTTAATTTAAAATTCTTATTTGCGAAAACAAAAATATTTTTAAAGTTTTTGAATAACTATTAGTTTCCCATTAATAATTTAATACTATTTAAATAATAATAGATCAATTTTCGATCATTTTTATTGAAGGTTTGATTGACACGATTTCTTACGCCGCAAGTTGGGTAAACAAAAGTTCGCTCCTGCTAGAAGGCTTTTGTGCACAACCTATTATAATAAAACAACGTGTGTCGGCGGAGACGATGAACAACGTACTAATTTATTTAAGCATAGAATACAGAGAAGAAGCATAGAATACATAGTCAGAAGTTTGTTACAAGGTGGCACTAGCAGTATCTATATTTTGATATTTACAACACTCCCACTCAAAATACAGATTACTTTCAAACTATATAAACATAAAATACATACTTAAATGAAATTACACTTTAACAATTCCTAAAGCATTCAAATGTTTATAATGTTTTACAGCACCTAAGCTTTTAGTGAGTAAATCTGCAGGCATATCTGATGTACATAAATAATCAACACTAACAATGTTTTCATTTATCATTTCTGATATCTGACATCAATAGTAATAACTTCTGAGCACTCATACTATCATTTTGCAAAGTTATCTTATACATTCTTTTAGTCACTTCATGTTGTAAGTTTCTTAAGTTCACTGCTTCCTTGCAGGCCTCTGATATTGACACATATTCTGCTTCCGTACTAGAAAGCGCAATACACTTTTGCTTACTACAACTCGAAGATATAACAGATCCTGACAAAGTAAAACAAAAACCTGCATATGATTTCCTATCATTAATATCATTGCTCCAGTCTGCATCAACATATCTTTCAATATTAACATTTTTATCTTTACTATATTTCAAACCTAAATCTTTTGTCTTTTTCAAATATCTTAATACTCTTTTAACATAGATCCACTGCTCTTCAGTGTTACAGTTATTAAATTGACTTAGATATGACACTGCATAAGCTATATCGGGTCGTGTAAGCACAACTAAATACATTAAGCTCCCGATAAGCTGCTGATAGAGATTCTGAGTATTACAATTATTCTCTTTTATACACTTTAAATTCACCTCCATTGGAGTATTCACTGTTTTACAATCAGTCATATTAAATTTAGACAATAGTTAGTCAATATATTTTTCTTGACTCAAAGTAACAGTACAATTCTGTTTATCAAAACTAACTGACATGCCAAGACATTCCTTTACAACCCCTAAGCCTTTTAACACAAAATTCTTACAAAATTCTTCTTACACGCTCTTAAGGCTATTAGTTTCAGTTTTATCATTGGAAAAGATAAAAAAAATCATCAACATATAATGTCACAATGGTAATGCTATTACGAATAGACTTTATATACAAACATGGTTCTATTTTAGACCTGTCATAACCATCTGCTAACATACAACCATCCACTTTCTTATGCCATGCTCGAGATGCCTGTCTGAGACCATATATAGCCTTGTTTAATTTTAGAATCTTATTATCACCTGTACAGACATAACCTAAAGGTTTTTGCATATATATAGTCTCAGACAGATCACCGTTCAAGAAAGCTGTCTTCACATCAAGATGAGTCACATCTAGATTCATCTGTACTGATAATGCAAATAATAACCTAAGTGTTGTATGCCGCACTACTGGAGAAAATGTTTCATTGTAGTCTATACCATATTGTTGAGAGCATCCCTTAGCCACAAGCCTGGCTCGATAACGGACATTATTTTCAGCATCACACTTCTTTTTGAGAACCCATTTGCATCTTACTATATTGCCATTCACAGGAATATCAACGAGTTCCCACGCATTGTTGTCTTCAAAGCTTTTCAGTTCATCTTTGACAGCCAGTTCCGAATGTTCCTTCTCTGGCCCCTGCAGTGCTTCTTTTAATGTCAGTTCATCGCTGAAATATTTATTACACTCTTCTGTGCATATTAATCCATACCTGTCTGGTTGTTGTCGCTGCCGTTTTGGTAAGGTCCTTGTTGTAGTGTCTGATTGCAACTCTTCCTCGGATGTCGTGGACTCCTCATCTGGTATATAGGTTTCATCATTGTCATTATCACTTTCCATGGAAACGAATGAATCCTTACTACTGTGATCTGAGAGCTCTCCCACTGAAGACTGATGTGGCTTGTTCACTGTTGGTTTGTTATTTATAGCTTCTATTTCTATCATATTTTCTGGTGGAGGCAATTTTTCTTTAATGATGATGACATCTCGACTCGTTGTAATAGCTCTTGTTGAAGGAATATACAGCCTATATCCTTTAACATCCTCAGGGTAGCCTACCAGTATACATTGTTCAGACTTCTTGTCCCACTTATGTCTTTTCTCCTTGGGTATGTGCTTCATGACAGTACCACCAAAAATCCTTATATGGCTGAGGTTAGGCTTGGCCCCTGTCCACAACTCGTATGGTGTACGGTGGTTTAATCCAGTTTTTACAATTCTGTTTTGTAAATAAACTGCCGTGTTGATGGCTTCTGCCCAGAATTCCTTACCAAGTTTAGCATCAAATAAAAGACATCTGGCTTTTTCTATTAGCGTTCTATTCATCCGCTCACAAAGCCCGTTCTGTTCAGGAGTGTAGGGATTTGATTTTTGATGAATTATACCCATTTTCTTCAAATAACTATCAAAATCTCTGTTACAGAACTCTCTGCCATTATCACTTCTCAGAATTTTAATTCTCTTTGATGTTAAATTCTCAACTTTTGCTTTATATTCTTTAAAACAATGTAAGGCCTCATTCTTACCTTTTAAAAAATAAACATATGTCATGCGGCTGTGATCATCAACAAAAATTAGGAAATATCTCGATCCTCCTAGCGATAAATTCTCCATCGGGCCACAGATACCGCAGTGCACCACTTCCAATAGCTCAGTACTCCTGTTTCCTTCATGAGCAAAAGGCAACCTACTCTGCTTACCCTCGCAACACACTATACAGTTAGACTTGTTGATGTTCGGCTTCTCAGTAAATATGACTCCCTCCACAGCATCCTGCATTTTGTTCAAGTTATTACTGTTGACATGTCCCAATCTACGATGCCAAACTTCTGGAGACTCTGCCACTGCTGCTGCCACCAAACAAGTAGAAGTGTTCAGCTTATAAACTCCATTCACAAGTGTAGCAGTAGCTACTAGAGTGTCCTGTTTATTAAGTATTTCGCATCCTTTGTTTGTGAAGTGCACCTTATTGCCTTGCCTTATCAACTGGCTCACTGACAATAAGTTCGTAGATAACATGGGAACACATAACACGTTTTCAACAGTTATGTTAAAATCACATTCTTCAGTTGATGTTGTTATGTTTACGTTTCCACAACACAGCACTGGGATTTTATTCTGATTAGCAACTATAATTTCCTTGGTAAATCCAGAATAACGCACGTCGATCATCCGATCTTTATTACATGTCAAATGCGAACTGGCACCTGAGTCGACATACCAATCATTCTTGTCAAATATTCTGTTGAAAAACACAGCACTAAACGCATTACTTGTTTTTGACGTTTTATTTACTGAATACTTGGAAGTCTTTTCCTTATTATTGCATTGATTACGATAGTGGCCACGTTGGTTGCAATTATAACATTTGACGTTTTGTGTTCCTTTGACAGATGTTGACGTTTGTACATTCCCGCCATCTCTATTGGCCATAGACTGTGTAGACTTTACACTCTTTGGATTTGAACGTTGATTCTTGCGAAAACATGTAAATGCATTATTGACATCATTGTCTCCCGGCTCCATGTCCATCAACCTTCCTTTAATGGCGTCGGTTGTAATGATCATGCCTGAATGTTCGATGGCCATTATCATGGGCATATATTTTTCAGATAGACCAGCCAACATGATAGATCCAATCCACTCGTCAGTTATGTTAAATCCCGTACCTTGTAATTTCTGACCAGCTTCAACAATTTGTGTTACATACGACGTCATCGAAGTGCAATTTTCCAATCGAATGGATATTAAATTCCTCAGAAGACTAATTTTTCTAGTAAATCCCGAGTCATCGAATAACATCTTCAATTTATTCCACAATTCTTCCGATGTTCTGACGTTTTTTATGTGAACGTAAAGATTCGGGTCGATTGTTAAAATCAGCTTGGCTTTTGTTTTCGCATCATCTGCAGCTGCTGGCGGATGATCGGGCTCAGGTTTTATACACCCAACCATTCCTTCTAACACCAGGAAATTCTCTGCGGCGAAACACCATTCACTATAATTCTCGCGCCCTTGTAATTTAGGTACACTAACAAGATAGTTCGAGCTGGATGCCATGACAGACACACAAGTTCTTCACTTTATAGCAAATAGCCGGTTTTTGCTCACTGTTTATTCTACGCACAAGTCCGATGGTAAAACACACAGTTTATTGTTCATCACACAGATAATTCTAACAATAATCGCAATAAGCAGCTCGCAATATGGGTCTGGGCCCATAACCTATAATAAAACAACGTGTGTCGGCGGAGACGATGAACAACGTACTAATTTATTTAAGCATAGAATACAGAGAAGAAGCATAGAATACATAGTCAGAAGTTTGTTACAAGGTGGCACTAGTAGTATCTATATTTTGATATTTACAACACCTATGATATGCATATTATAGTGATAAATAAACTCAAGAAAATCTTCAATGCACTGGACATCTTAATAGATTTAAAAAAATCCATTATAACTCTGGCCGTTATGTTATTGTGTTACTAAAATTATATGTAAAAATACGAGGGTCATTCAACAAGTACTTAGCCTACAGAAGAAAAACGAAAGTTTTGGAAAGGTGGCAATTTATTTTTCCACATAATCTCCTTCAAGCTCGATACACTTGCTCCAGCGATGGTCTAACTTTTTCAACCCGTCCAAAAAATACATTTTCTCCAGGGCTGCAAAATAGGCCTCCGTGGCGGCGATGACCTCCTCATTCGACTCAAATCTATTCCCGGCCTGATTTTTTCAGGTTTGGAAACAAAAAGTAGTCAAAGGGGGCCAAATCTGGAGAGTACTGTGAATGGGGCAGCGATTCGTAGCGTAATTCAACCAATTTGGCCATGGCAAGCCGGCGCGTTGTCGTGGTGGAACTGTTACATAACCAGTATACCCTATGTATACTGGTATGAACTGGGAGCACATTTGATGTGTATCCAATATACATCATCAAGGCTCCCGGGGAAAGAACTCCTGTATCACCACTTACCTTCTACCCTCTCCATTTAATACCAGATCAACAAAAAGGAATAGATTTACATGTTGAAAGTTTTAAGTTTTATTCATGTTGCTATTTTAAATTGGTTACATTTACACCTCTTAGTTATTTTTTTATCAGCTATCCATACGGCGTCTACACGGACGGAGGATGCCTGGAAGAAAGTGGGAATTAGTCGATGGTGGCTACGCAGCATAAAAACGCATCCAAGCCGAATGAGGTTTGCGGCTCAAGCCTACACCTCACCATCTAACTGTTGTGATGATTTCCTGCAATTGCACCGGAACTAGATGCACTTTCTGGCTCCGCTGTTGACTTCGCGGCGAAATACACTTCACGTACAGTTCTGTAACCGCTGTTATTACTACTCCCCGTTTCTCGCTCGATCAATTCGCCCTAAATTCGCTGAGTGGTTGAAACGTGCGCTCTCGTTCCACGAAAGCTTCTTCCTCCGCGCTCCGTCCCACTTGCCCGCATGGTGAAACTTTGTGGTGAATTGGAGAAATGGTTTGAAGGCAGGGTTTAGCACAGTGTCACTCCGCTGGAAACACACCCCGAAGCTTCTCATGTACATGGTCGTTGCCGTTGCTAATGTTATGGCTTATGTAGTATAACACTTGGCGTAGCTTGTCGATATTTCTATAAGCACACCCCGAAGCTTCTTATGTACATGGTCGTCGTCGCTAATGTTATGAATTATGAAGACTTTTCGCTTGCCGCTGGTCGACAGGTACATGCTTTGATGACAATGGGCGTATGTGCTTGACCGTATACACTTGACGTAGCTTGTCGATATTTCTATAAGCACACCCCGAAGCTTCTTATGTACATGGTCGTTGCCGTTAATGTTATGAATGATGAAGACTTTTCGCTTGCTGTTGGTCGACAAGTACATGTTTGAATGACAATGGGCGTATGCGCTTGGCCGTATACACTTGACGGAGCTTAGACAATTGACGACGTTGTATATAGCATAACAGAACAGGACTTTTTTCTTCGCCATGCGGGGCCGCTTTTTCTTCAATGCGACGTCAAATCGGCCCAATAAGTCTACATAGTAGCGCCCCGTGATTGATTTACCCTTCTCGAGGTAATCGATGTGGATCACGCCTTGTGAATCCCAGAAAACGGTGGCCATCACCTTTCCGGCCGATCGAACAGTCTTCGCCTTGTTTCGACTGTTCCTTGGTCTCTGGTGTGTACCAGTGAATCCATGTTTCGTCGACGGTCACGAAACGATGCAAGAACGCCATATTGCGCTGAAACAGCGCCAAACACGTCAGCAATGTGGTCTCACGGTTGCGTTTGTTTTCCGGTGTGAGCAAACGTGGCACCCATCACGCCGACAGCTTTCTCATGCCCAGTTCTTCGTGTAGAATATGATGCACCGTTCCTTCTGCGATGCCCACAGTCTCAGCTATCTCGCGAACCTTTAATCGACAGTCTGCCAATACGTGATCGTGGATTTTTTTAACGTTTTCCTCCGTAGAAGCAGTTTTCGGGGCACCTGGACGTGGCTTATCAAAAACCGACGTGCAGCCAGGAACAAACTCGTTGAACCAATTCTTGACGGTCGCCATCGAAGGAGAAGAGTCACCGTACACAGCATCCAAGCGATCTTTGATTTCGCTGCGCGTTTTCCCTTCCAAAAACAAGAATCTAATCACTGAACGATATTGTTCTTTTTCCTTTTTTGTACAACCGACCGACTCGCTCGCTTCTAAAGGCTATCAAAACAAAACTAATGAAGGGAATTGACTGAAACTTTGACAGTAGGCTACTAAAAGAATGTACTGCACGATGGTGAAACTCTTTTGTAATAACAGCGCCATCTTGTTAAATGACCCTCGTATACACAGGAAAACAAAGCTCCGACTCCGTCGTAGACGGTCCCAGGCCCGTTTGAGAAAGGAGGAGGGAGCCCCCTTGTTTCCCCAACCCACACCTTTCATGATTCTTCATCCCAAACATCCCAGTTAAATGGTAATAAATGCTCTCGGGGTCGCACGTTGGGTTTACTAGCTCCCCAATTATGGAACATGCCGAGAAATGCTAATAACTGTAAATACATCAACAGCAATGCCACTAAATCCTTCTTACACCTCCTTTGTCGAGGAGTAAGAGGGTGAACGCGAATCTGCCACGCTTTTTCCACGTCTCGAACGTTTGAGATTTTCCGAAGGAAATCTGAATCGACCTCTCATCGGTTCTAGACGTGAAGTCTTGGAACGCGACAACGGACTGTACCCACCAGGTCAACAAATCTGGACATTCATAGTCTACTCCAAGGTGACTGCTGGCTAGCTAGCTAGTTCGGGGAGGAGTTCCAGTCACGGGTCTAACGCGAGCAGACTAAGTCCGAAACACAAAAACTCAGCCACCGGTTCAAATGCCCGATTTAAAATGCGTCGAACAACTTCCATCGACTCTACTCTAAATTACGTCTCTTCATCTCTGAGAAAAGGAACAAAAACAACTGCTGAAACAATACGAGCTCCCGAATATAACCAATGCGGCGCCAAATATAAACTACTCTAATTCAAAACCCAAGAAATCTATGTAATGAATCGCCCCTACGCCACTGGTGACCCATACTGATGCACCTTGCGCCATGTGGCTTTCTACCTCGTGTCAGTTGTGACGACTTCCCATCCCACGTCAGTTTTGTCGTGGTATGTCAAAGTCGAGAGTGATACAGCCACATGGTGTGTGTGAGTGTTCGGCTAACGGTGGTGACCGAATGAGGGTGGCAAATACATTAATTACCCTCCGACCGTCCCCAAAACCTACCCGCAAAATACCTAGTCCAACTGAAAGTCCGCGTGGCAGCCCGAAGTCAGTAGCGAAGAATGAAGCACCTCACGCCAAGAGATCAATATCCATAGATAATATAATAATTTTGCTGAGAATTCAATCAGCAAATAAAGCGACAGTAACTTATAGCAAACATCAGGCGATGCTAACAAATCGGCGGAAAAATCGACACAAAAAGTTTCCGACGTTTGTGGGAAAATGCGGACCTATCCACACAACCACTTTCGCATGAGGGAATAGGCAAGCGATTGAACCACGACCAAATGGTGCATCGCAAAATCAAATTTGTCAATTTAAATTGTTGTTGGTAAATCATCGTTAGTTTTACGTTTTGTCAAAGGACAATTCCACGAGTATCAAGAGAGCACGATAGGTGCAGCTTTTTTAACGCAAATGCTTTTCATAGATGATACGGCAGTTAAATTTGAAATATGGGATACGGCCGGACAAGACAGGTATCACAGTTTAGCGCCAATGTATTATAGACGAGCGCAGGCTGACATTGTTGTTTATGATATACAAAACCAAGATAGTTTTCAACGCGCCAAAACTTGGGTTTAAGAGCTTCAACGACAAGCCTCACCAAATATTGTCATAGCTTTGGCCGGCAACAAAGCAGACTTATCAAACAGTCGAGTAGTGGAATATGAGGAAGCTAAGCAATACGCTGAAGAAAATGGTTTATTATTCATGGAGATATCAGCGAAAACGGCAATGAATGTTAATGATATATTTTTGGCAATCGCTAAGAAATGATGGCGCTGGCAACCAAGGTAGCGGTCAAGGCCGAAGGCTAGCTGAAGTTGAACAAAACCGACAGACGAACAATTGCTGCAAGTGATGTCATTTTGTAGCAAATTTAAGGGAAGGATTAATGAGGTTTTTATTATTATCTACAGAGCAAGTCGAGTGGTTGCAGCATCAGCTTACTCTAATGAAAAAATCAATTATTTTTTGTTAGTATTTTTATAAGGAAATCTATGTATATGATATAAAATTGAGAATGAAAAATTACAAGAAAAAAAAAATAATAATATGATATACCGAACTCTTTATATGAAAATATATAAATGTGTAAAAAAATGATAAATACAAAATATGATTCAAACAAAGAAAACAGCAGCCATTTAAAACAATACATTCAAATAATAACACAAGTAGGAGAAGGGTTGGAAGGTATTGCAAAATAAAAACATCTTTGCGATTAAAAATATACAACCATAATGGATGAAGTGAAAATCCAAACAATTAATATTACAAAGTCCCATTTCCAATAGTTGCAGAAATTTCGTACTTAATATTTGGTATTTTAAAGGTTTAATGTCATTCGATCAAAATGAAATGAAAAAAAATAGTTGAACGGAATCCTGTTTAAAAGTTATTGAAGAAAGTTCAAACCTGTTACCAGCAGCAACCGTAAAAAAAAAATAAATAGGTAACGTGGGTGGAGGACAAAAGGGAATCAAATTGAAAATATAGAAAGCAACGCCCGAAGTTTGGTCAGGAAAATAATCCAAAGTCTAAGTAAATTATAGTGCAAAATCATCTAATCCTATTTTTCGAATTTTGAATTACGTTTGCTTTGATGGTTTCGGTTTGGGAAGTCATTGAATAAACGTTGATAAAATCTCAAGATGTATATATTGAATCGATCGCTCGTTTTGGATTTTGAAAATTCTCGATGTTTGCACTATCAGAAAAACAAAAAGGTAGTCGGTTCGTTAGCATGACATTTTGTGTTTGTTTTCAGCCATTACTTCATATTTTTGTAATGAATCATGCGACGCCGCTGGCGACCACTACTAACACACTTTGCTGCTAGGTGGCTTGTCATTTCAAGTTGGTTTTTGTCGTGGGATGTCAAGAGAATTTGACAGCCACATGGGAGGAAAGTGTGGACGTAGTGGCCGTCACCCATGAAGAAGTCCCGGAGGGTGCCAACAAGCATCAAAAAGGTTTAAAATTAACAGGAAGAAGAACTTTCCTACAAATTGGTCATCACAGATATCCATCGACTATTCAAAAGTAGTAGTAAATGTATCAGAAATTGGAATTGGTAAGTCGGCGAATGCAAAGTTTGCTTTTCCGCTTCGAGTTAAAATAACGTTTTGTAATGTTTAGACTAACCGCGGATATCATCAATCATCTAGGCAGTATATAAATTCATGCGGAGAACGTGAACTAGAGCTACGAGGATACAAAACACCGCAAATAGAAAATTTGGGAGCTACACTGGACCAATTCGATACTATAGACTTCTCTGATAATGATCTACGCAAACGTGATGGATGTCCGTATTTGCCTAGATTCAAGTGCCTGCTATTAAACAACAACCGGATAATACGAATGGACGATTACTTGCATGAATCTATCCCCAATTTGGAGTCAGTAGTTCTTACTGGCTTGTAAACCCCGTATCTACAAAGCCATATTACAGTGAGTATGTTGCATATAAGTTAAATCCGATCCAATCTGAAGGACTTATGAAGTAAACTTGCCACTAATGTAAAGAGCGATAACATGTCGGAAGTCCCGCGGAAGAGTTTCTTTAGTTGATATCGGGAAAAACATGAATTTATTGTTGCGTTTTTAACGAAATTCGAGCGTTTCCATAATTCTAGGTATATACATGTCATGTATGAAAATATGATCAACATAGACGGTGCAAGTGAAACATCTTGATCGAAAGAAAAATGTTTACGATGATATCCATAGTGTGAGTAGAAGTGATATATTCCGTGGAACGTACAAACGGGGTAAAGTAACAATGAGAACAGTTTCAATTTACTAATCAAGGACACCCGGTTTATATTATTAGTACCGCAATTTTTAAATAAAACTTTTATAACCGTCAAATTATATTTAATATCATGCAATTACTATTCAATAAAACATAAGCAAATTACAATAATGAGAAAAATGGTGGTGCAAGTGATGACCAAAGGAAAAAAAACAAGGTATCATGTATTAAGAGGAGTAGTGATTTACTTAAATTCCCGGTCCAACGATATTCAGTAAGGACTATTCCATTTTTTTTTATTTTATATGTATGAAATATTGGATGATCTTGCCTACTTACTTTTAAGATCTGAATCAGCACGATAATTTTACCCAATGCAATATTATTTATACTTACGATGAAAGAAAGAAAATATCTTTGTATTTGTAAATTTTTCCAACTAGGAGGCGAAATTGAATTTAATTAAATTCTAAGATATAGCTAGGGAAATCAATTAAATTTGAATCAATTTGGAAGCTTTTCGAGATTGAAAACGATGCGCATAAATTAATATTACCTTTTTATTAATATATCAAAGAAAAAAAAGGAATGAAGAGAAAGACAAAACACCCCAATAACATAATTATATAAAGCTGTATTAGATTTACACCATCGAAATACTGGCATTAATATATAATCATCCATTGATATGTGAATTAATAGCTGGTAAATTTTTAGAAATTTTAATGAAATTAAGAATTTATGACTGTCATATTTGTAATGTTGAAGCTTAATAATAAATAACTCATAATACAAATAATAATGCAAAATAATTTGAACACTATAATATCTAACAAATAATACTGAGAAATCATACGAACAATCATAATAAATAACCAATAATAATAAGACCTAATACTAAGCATGTTAATGAATACCAAATAATACAAACAATAATAAGGCATAATAGATATCATAATAATAAATAGCAACCAAGGATACAAATAACAATAATTGAGATATTGATGAAAGTCAAATTCAGTATTTTTGCGAGTCTTTTTTCTTCTCTTCATACTACAAAATAAAGTACAATAGTGTGTAAACAAACTACCGAGGAAAATTTGTAACCTTTAAAATTGAGAAATTGAACAAACTATTGAAAATAATTTTTGGGCCGCCACTTAGGTGCAAGAAAGTTAACACTTGTTAACTTTGATTCTTCCGGTTTTTTTTTCTAATTGAAAACTTCCAGTCGATGACCCATTAAAATTTCCAAATTCGGTCACGTTTGTATAAATTTCAAAAGGAAAGTGTCCTTACGCGAAAATTACCTTCAAAGTAATTTTTAAAAGAGAAATTGAAGGTTTATTTCGGAGGTATATGAACTTACATGAAATGATTTCCTACAGTACTTGCAGTGAACGAGGCGGTTCAATGAACGTAGTTGCTAAATAGTACAATCTTTTTAAGAATTAACAAAAAGTTTTATATTATATCCCTAAAACATTGATAATTATACCCTATTATTGTTTACATAAGGTTGTAAATAATTTTTGTTAGAAACCAGTAAGGAATTTGTTCGATTAACTATAAATTGAACAGGTCACAAATTCAGTATTGAGATGCAAGAAATAAAAAAAAAATAATATGAATTGCTAACAAAAAACACGACTTTCCTTTCCAGTGGTTCTTCCTTTCAGCGAGAAATGAAGTGCAGGGTAGGTATGCCGTCGCGAGGGTAGGGTTCATGAAAATCCGCTGAGGTCGGTTTCGCGTCGCGCGGTACGCGGTACCTTTGTTGTTTTGCCTTTTTATTAGAGTAGCTTTCGTCGGGTTGAGTTAGCGTAGCATAATTTTCGGTACCGCGTCGGAAATTCGGGAACGCGAAGTAAAAATTAGATTTTGTTCTTTGACTGATTGATGAAGAAATACGGAGTAACGTAAAATAGGTTTCCTCTCCGTATGGTTTTGGGTTGTGACGCGTTTGAAAACGGGCATGTATTGGTGGCTGAATATTGTAAATGAGCGTAATCCATTCGGAGACCCGCGACCGAAATCCTCTCCGATCTAGCTGGCCGACAAGCAGCCACCGCGTGAATGGATTACGGTGCACGGATTGGTTGACCGGTTGGTACCATCCGTTGGCACTACTCAGACTTAACGTCTAGTACCGATGAGAGGTCGGTTCCTCGTTCGGACGTAGACGTAACATCATTACATTTTCTCAAAACGTTTCCAATGCAAATTCTACTTTGAAGATGAACTTGCACAAACCTAACAAAAAGTATTCCATACAAACTGTAGATCAGATAGCATGTAAAACCATTAATCGAATTAACATAGACACGTAATTGTTTGTACGCTAAAACCACCCAATATTTATGTTAGCAGAGATTGCATGACCAACAGCAATAATATTTGATTTTTTGATTTGAATTTTCTTTTCTTGCATCTCTTCTGCTTCAAATATTAACGTATTAATTTCTTCAGCCACTTATCAGCATCAGCAAAACTCCGTCGAATATTCCTTCGCAAAAATAACTAAATTGACACTTTTTTCTTCATTTCCTTGTTCCATAACTACAAATTCAAATCTTATAGATCGAAAAGAGAAATGCTATACCTAATTACCTGTATAACATATTTACTACAAGAAAAATTTTATTAATACATTCTTAATCCCTTAGGCATAAAGTTAAACCAGATGAAATGGCGAAAACAAGAATTGTATACAGATTTTTTTAGTTTAAGCAAATTCATAAATTTAATGATTATTACTGAAAAAAATACATTATAACAATATGACTGTTAAACTATGAAATATCACACGTAAAGATAAAAATTAAATTGATTTAATCGTTTAATCTAAATAATATTAAAATAAAAGAATCATATATATAATTTATATAATTGTAAATTTTAAACCATATAAATAAAACAAAAGAGGTAAAGTAAACAAAAAGAAAAGTAATTTGCGATGCCACTGTTATTGATGATAATTGCTTAATCGAAACGTTTAAGAAGATTAATCCTCTTTATTTTGTGATCCGTATTTTAAAATAAAATAAAGGGTGGAATAAAAATAAAAAATATAATGAATTGCCTGATAAGTTTAATTGTACATTTAAAATTAATTTAATGCAAACGGATACCAGCGAAATGTACAGCATTGTCAAATGATAGTTGGGAAAAAAAACTTCAACAATTTATTGTAAGATACTAAATAAACGAAACTCTTTCTTTTTATTAGGTGAATATCACTTGCTGATTATAAGAAATACTTGTAGAAAAGCACTGAAGAAGAAAGGACGTTCTTTTCGAAACGCGCGTATGCAATTCAATAAAAAGTAATATTCACCTAATAAAAAGGAAGAGTTTCGTTTATTTAGTATCGTTAAAGCGAGGTGAAAACAGCCGAGAAAGAACAAAAAACATTGTTTAATTTATTATAGTTTATAAATTATCAAATTTGAATTTTATTAATATTTTATTATATTTGCACAATTTAAATAATTATCATCTTAAGATTAAAACTATTAACTTTAATTTTGGTCCATTATATTTAAGATACTTCACTGATAGCTGTCTAAGTGAGTAAAATTTCACAATACACACAAGTGAGGGAAGATTTAACAATCCTTTTGAGAAGTAATCTACTCATTTTTGATCCATATAGTATCTAAAGTTAGAATAGGTTTATACTATTTGTATATTGTCGGTTACCTTGTATTGTTGCTGAAACCATAGTAGAAAAATAGTATAAAGAACTTATTACAGTTGTATCACATCATCAAGTCGAGATAAAATATATTTTATTTATTTAAAAGGGTTGTTAGATCAATAAATTTGGAAGAAATCAATTGTTTCCTTATATGTTAAGACTATTGGTAGACCGATACCTATATTTTAAAGTATTGAATAAAACAATATGAATTGCTAATCGAATAACGACTTTTCTTTCCAGCCTGACCTTCTCTTTCAGCAGCAGTGGGAGTGCATGGTAAGTATGACGTTAAGAGGGTAGGGGTTTAAAAGTCCGCGGATGGCCGGTTTCGCGTCGCGTGCGGTACGCGGTACCTTCGTTTGCTTTGCCTTTTTTTTAGCGTAGAGTTCTTCGGGATTGAATTAACGTAGTGTATTTTTCGGTACCGCGTCGGTGAAATTCGGGAATTGAATTTAGGTTTTTGCAATTGACTGGAATGATGAAGAAATACGGAATAAAGTAAAGTAGGTTTCCCTTTCGTATGTTTGAATTGTTGACGCGTTTTTTTTTGTGGTAGGGAAGTGAAGGCATTTACGCCCGCCGAGTCTGGCAGTGTGGGACTCCCATGGAGGATACCCTTGGACTACCCACTAAACGCCTCCCCTGTCAATCTGGGAACCTAGCCTGGAACCGTTTGACACATCACTTCGGGCTAAGCCTCATTTCTCTACGCGTTTAGGCGCCACCGGGCTACAGGGATCCTTTTCCGACGGAAGGAGGAGAAGGGAGAGGGATTTCTAGAAAAGAGACCCCTCCGGCCTGGACAGGCGCTCATATATTTTCCTTTTTATCTTAAGGACTGCCCGAGCGTAATGTGCCACACAGTTCCATTTGTCAACGGATGTGAGCATCTCTCCAGTGAGTTCATCCGGAGAGAGATCTCCCATTTCTTCAATGAGGTCACCGCGCTGCCTTTCCCACCTCTTGCGTACAAAAAATGTGTGGTAGGCATCATCGACCTCTCCAGCACAGAATATGCAGTCAGGAGACCGTGACTTACCAATCTTGTGCAGGTAAGACCGAAAGTATCCATGTCCACTCAGTAGCTGAGTTAGATAGAAGTCAGTCTCACCATGCCTTCGATTGAGCCACGGCCTCAGGTCACCAATAAAGCGTGCGGTCCACATACCTTTTGTATCGCTCACCCAGGACTGTTGCCAATCACTGAGTGAGCGTTCTCGTTCTTCGTGGGCGACAGCATCTCTGTCGCATTCGTTCCTCCGCAGGTAGATTCTGCGGTGCTCCTTGGCAAGGAGGGCAATGGGTATCACTCCTGCGATGATCAGCACTACCGACTCCGAGACAGTCCGATATGCAGATGCAATCCGCAGCGCTCCCCGTCGCTGCACCTGTGCCAAAGAAACGCTGGTCTGAATCGATACAGGCCCTTGTTGAGAGCCTCACACCATATCTCCGATCCGTACAACAGCACAGATTGTACTGAACTCATCAGAAGTCTCCTTCTTGGTGAGGTGGGACCCCCTATGTTGGCCATTAGCCGGCTGAGAGCCGAAAAACCCGCTGCAGCCTTGTCAGCTATTGCCCTGATTTGCTCGGAGAAACGCATCTTCGAGTCGATCAAAATGCCCAGGTACTTCACTGCTAGCTTAGTCTCAACGAGTGCTTCCCCAATGTTGATCATCCTTACTCTAGGGATTCTCTTCTTTGTCAAGATGACTACTTCGGTTTTCTCCGAAGCTAGGCTGAACCCGCGAGCAGTCATCCAGTCCCTCACTCGGCGCATTAGCATACCCAGTCTGAGTTGCGCTTGTTCAACAGTGCGTCCCGCAACTAGCGCCGCGACATCGTCTGCATAGCCGATCAAGCGCGACTCATCCGGCAGCTCGATTCTCAGTAGTCCGTCGTACGTGATGTTCCACAGGTCTGGGCCAAGGATGGAGCCTTGTGCAACACCCGATGTAACTTCCATCCTCCGCCAACCCTCCTTCGTCTCATAGAGCAGGCTCCGGTCTGTCAGGTAGTTCTTCAAAATCCGCATCAGATATTCTGTAAAGAGTTTTCCAGTGCTTCCAGAATATCCGCCCATCTAGCGGAATTGAAGGCGTTTCTGACGTCAAGCGTCACGAGCAACACAACCCTTTTGTTTGACTGGCAGTGAGCCTCCGCTCTTTGGACCGCGCTCACTACTTCCGCTATCGCGTCAATAGTGGAGCGACCTGCTCTAAAACCATACTGCCGTGGAGATAGGTCCCCGGCAGAACGGAGCGCGTGAGTCTTCCCTTGATGAGTTTCTCGAGCACTTTCCCAGCCGTGTCTAGCATACATAACGGGCGGTATGCAGACGCCAACTCGGAATTCCCCTTCCCCTTGCTGACCAGTACGAGCCTCGCCACTTTCCAGCGTTCCGGAAATACACCTTCGTAAAGGCAAGCGTTGAACATACTGAGCAACAAGTCAGGACAAAGCTTGTAGACAAGCTGCAAAACCTCAGCAGGAACGCCATCTGGTCCCGGTGCCTTCCTTGCTTTCATGGATAGAATTGCCTGCTCCAGTTCCATCATTGTGAAAGGTGAGCATTCTAGTGGTGTTTGTGCATGAGCTGAATCGACACGGACAGGGTACGTGGGGAATAGTGCCCGTACGATCTCGTCCATCTTCTCTGCTTCATGTAAGCAGGGCTTCCGTTGGGCACCAAGTTTTCTCATGACCAGCTTGTAACCTAGGCCCCACGGATCCCTATTTACATCGTCCACGAGATCTTGCCAGCATCGGGCCTTGCTCTTGTTAATAAGCCTGCGAAGATATTTCCTGCCGGACCTGTATGCTGCTAGCCTAGTGTCTGCCTCCTCCCGTGTTCGCGCCCGCTGGGCCTCTCGCCAAAGTTTGTGACACTCGCTTCTTTGTTCGGCGATCTCGTTTGACCACCAGTATACTGGAGGCTTACCGTGTCGGGGTCTCCAACGGGGCATGGAAGACTCGCAAGCAGTTATGATGGTACTCATAGTTGAGTTCACCAAGTCCTTGGCTGTAGGCCGTCCACTCCCTGGCGGAGCTCTCAGTAACGGTGCGCCTGCCGTAAGCGCGTCAGCGAACCTTTCAACATCCATCCTCCCAGTCCTCCATCCGAGGATTGAAGTTTGGGCATATGCACGCAGAGTGGCACCGTCGTGAATCTCAACAGCTATATACTGGTGATCACTAGCCGAGTAGTCCTCTAGTACTCGCCAGTTGTGTGCTCTAGGTACCAGGAACTCCGAAGCGAGTGTCACATCGGGTATGGTTCCTACGCAACCCCAGCGGTGGAAAGTAGGGGTGTTACCAGTATTTAGGACCAAAAGCGCTGTTCTGGCTGCCATGTCCAAAATTTGCTTTCCCCTTGATTCGGATTGTGGCATACCCCGTTCAATGGCTCTAGCGTTGAAGTCTCCCCCGACCAGCATGTGGCCCTCTGTGTTCGAGACAGCGTCCTCCAGGGTATCGGGTTTCGTTCGAAAAGATGGCATTGCCTCGTTAGGCGTCAGATAAACACTGAAATATGTTATCCCTGAACACTGCACCCACACAAAACCATCCCCGCGTCCATGGCCCTGCACCTGAAGGCGGGCGCTGTCTCGAACCCAGATGGCCGAGGTACCAGATTCGTCAGGGTACCACGCTTGCGAGTCCTTGTTATGATGTTGCTCGCTCAGCAACAGCAAGTCAGCTTTCTTATCCCTCGCAAACTGCTCAAGTAGGTCCTGGGCGTTTGTGCTTCAGTGCAAATTGACCTGCAGGATACGGATCATTTGAGTATCGATTTGGCTTTAGTTAGGGCCTCCTTGAAAACCCAGCATCTCCCTGTCCCCGGCTCATGTTTGAGGTCGCCGGGCGCTAGCTTAGCATCCTTGCAAAGAATGAATTTTGCCTCGTTCGTGCACTCCTTCCTTTTGTGCCCCGTTCACCACATTTGTAGCACAGAGATCTCCTGTCGGATCCCCTACAGCCATACGCGGTGTGTCCGTATTCGAGGCAACTGAAGCAGCGGATAGGGATCGCTCTTCTCCGTATCCTGCAGATCACCCAACCTATCTTAATTTTGCCCTTCGCCAGGATTTGCTGGGCGTCTTTATCAGCTAGTTCGACAATAGCCATGCGTTGCCCCCTTGTGTTTTCACGTATCAATCTTGCCTTGATTTCACTTAAGCTGGGGAACTCCCTCCTAATGGCACCCTCTACTTCAGCTTTGTCCGTGACGCAGTCGAGGTCCCTGATTTCCAGGGTGGCCATTGGTTCGAGCGAGGCAACGGTTGCCGCATCTCCAAGAACCTTTTGAACCACGTCACGGAATGCATCTTTGTTTGTTGCCTCTGGCCCGAATTCCACCAGCAGGCCACCGGTCCGGGTTGGTCGAACTGCTTTGATGGCAGTTTTGGTGTCGTCTGGCTTGACCGCTCCTTTAATTTCATGGAGGACATCTGCGTAGGTTCGGCCCTTAGTGGGTTTAATAAGCAGTGCCTCTCGCAAAGGTTTGCGCCGCGGTTCGCTTTTTGTTTTCTGCGGTATATCGGGGGGTTCTTTGATCTTCTTTTCGTGGTTGAGCTCTTTGTCTGTTTTTTCTAGGAGCAGCTTTTTGGCCGCTTTTTTCGCTGTCTTGTTTCGCACCACATGAAACTCCTCGCCTGGAGTGACAACTTCGTTTATGGTCTCGTCCTTCCTCCTTTTCTCACGGTCGCCTTCAGTTGGGCTACCGGCCATTCTTTTGCTGCTGCTAGGACCCACTGATGCCTCGAGGGAGAGCGTGTCTTTTTGGTGCTTTTCGGTTGCAAGCTACCTCCGCCTGTAGTGCGTTATGCGGTCAAGAAGCTCCTCCAGTTCAAGAATGCCATTCTTGACACTCTTGCTTATGTTTTTCTGCACTTCGCAGGCAGCCCTCAGTTGTTTGACGATAGTCCCCGCTTTCCGAGTAAGCCGCTCCTCTTCGGCGCGGTCAAGGACGATTGTGTTATTTGGCGCCACCTCTTGGGAGAGGCCCCCGTTTCCTAGCCCTTCTGCTTCTACCGCTTGGGTCGCGTTTGAAGTGGCGTCGGCCAACGGCAAAACTTCTCCCTCCCCCAGTCTAACACTGGCCTCTGTTAGTGTCACAGCTTGATCCGGATTGTGTACGTCTTGCACTGGACGCTCCGGGGTGCGCGTAGTCCTTCTACTGCGCCCAAAGGCCGCAATGATGCCAGGTTGCACAACGCACTCTGCCTTCTTTCGTTGGTTAGTCTGTCTGTGGTCTGTCTCCGATGATTTAACCTGTGATGTTGACTTTGACAGTGTTTCTGGAGTTTGCTGCCGCCCCCCGCAATCGGTGACTTGTTTTATCGGTGTTCTTGCCAACAGCGGTTTTTGCCTGAAAGGGCTCTCCGTGCTAGCGTCCTGTTTGCTTGTAATTATATCTGTTACAGAAGCCAAGTTCACCACTTCTATAACATTGCAGTCGCTGGATGACCATGGCCGGGAGTCTGCTCGCTCACTACCCTCTGCTGCCGATACTGGGGATCCGACCCCCTGCACCGTAATTTGGTTCCGCTTGTGGACCTGCATAGTTTGGTTTTCTGTCTGGGTTTCCGTTCCCATAGCATTTTACCTACTGCCAGGATATATGGATAATTGATGACGCCATATATTTCGTCATGTCACAGTGAAGATCATTGACACTCAGGTATTTGTTTTGAGACTCTCCCTTCACTGCCGACCATTGTCCACGGCTGCTTATTGGTTATTCGCAGCGAACCTTTCGAGAAAGGTCTGCCCCTATCCGCAACCCTGGGGACGCGTTTGGTTCCCCGGTCTGAGGGCACTTTCGATAATCGATAACCAAACGCGTTTGAAATGGGCATTTAATGGTGGCTGAAATACGTAATTGAGCGTAATCCATTTAAAGACCTGCGACCAAAATCCTCTCCGAACTAGCTGGCCGACAAGCAGCCACCGCGAAATTGATTACGGGTGCACAGACTGGTTGACCGGTTGGTACCGTTCATTGGCACGACTCAGACTTCAAGTCTAGATCTGATGAGAGGTCGGTTTCGAATTCGTTCGAACGTTTTTAGACAGAAAATCATTAAATCTACTCGAACAAAAACATGCAAATCAAAATATAGCACCCCGTACCGACCACAATGCGAAACCGACCATTCGTGGAAATACAAGTAGAACGGGTTACTCGAAAGGAAAGATTTTTTTTCTTTGTATCGCAATTCATTTCATTTGTACATTATAAAGTATAGAACACTATAGTATTTAGAAATAATTTTTGGAGAAAAAGAAAACTAACGAGTCTGCTTTTCTAAGTTCCTAGTGTTAGCTTTCAAATGTCTTTATAACTTATTTTACCATCATTGATTTATTCGATATTTTCCAATGAATAGTTTTTATAATTTTTCTATCCTTACTATTAATATTACTGATTAAGGAACGTGTTCATACGGGTTCACATGTCTTATTGAAGTAACGTTTCATGATATTGTGTGATTATTATGCTTTAGATATATTCAGGTATGATTACTCTTACGTGCTGTATAATTTTAAGATATGGGCACATATGCAGCAATAGTTTGGTATCATATATAATTCTTAGCATTTATACATGTAGAAAACAAATAACGAAAATATTGTATATAATCGAAAGTATTGCGTATTATGCTTTCTCAATTCCTAGCTTATGCTGCAAAATAATTTCTCCTTTCTTAGTTCCCCCTCTTTTCTCTATATAATTTAGGTTAGTTAATGCGATACTCAGTGTAGATATGTACTGATTTAATCTTATCATATCATAGCTGAGCAAGCACATGGGAGCATGGTACTGACCAAAGACATATAAACAAATGGACGAGCAACGAGAATCTGTGTACTCGTCCATGTGAGAAGCAAATTTGCCACATAAATAAGTTATAAATAACTTACGCTCTCGAAACTATATGATTCCCTCTGCTTCTCCTTCCCCTTTTTTTCCAGACAGGTTTTTCTTTTCTCTCTTCAGAAGAATCGCTTCCCCCACTGACACCCGCGCATACCAACGAAATTTCATTTCAGTTTGAGTATAAACAACAAACAACTCTCACGGAAAACTCGAACGTCAAAACAAAAGAAAATCGAAAAGAGCGCGAACCACGCGGGAAAATTATGTGTCAAAGTGGATGGAAATTTCATAAATTTTTAATTAAAACAGTGAATTAAAGTTCCGATTACGTACGCGCGATCTTTAAAATTAAAAACTTTTTAAATGTGAACGTGTTTCGCCGTGGATAGAGTGCTAAATTAAAAGCATATCGCCTCAAACCTCAACTTCACACAACTTTAGCGCCGGTTGCCAATTGCTTCGGCTCTCACGACCGGTTGCGGATCCAGTACTCTCTATATCTATGGTACTGACCAAACCAACTCCCGAAAAAAATCAATACGGTCATGAAAATGAGATACTCTAACTATCTCTAAGCGAAGGCCCGAGAGGGGCTGTAGTGCTACAAAGAAGAAGAATTTAATGCGATACAAAAAAAACATATGCACAACCTTGTATTTGCCAGGGATAGCTTCATTTTTATCTAATCTAAGGTTCTTATGAATTTTCTTTTTATTAATAAAACAATAAATTTCAGTTGGTATATTTTGGGTATTCTTTTTTTGTCCAGCGGTTTGGGCAGGTGTTATACTGCTAAGCAAATATTGGAACTTTTTCATGGCTTATGAAGTATAAGGAAAATAATTTCTTTTATTGGTTAACTTGACATAATTTTTTAAGAACAATTTCTACATTTTTGTTATAGTTTTAACTTAATTCGTTGTCGATGCTACTTCCACTTAAATTCTTAATTTTAAAAGAATTATTTGGAAGCTAAAGCAAAATATCATTGAAGTAAAGGGATTAAGTCTTTCTAATTTATCGTAAGAGAAATTAGAAGACGCCCCTACTGGTTCCGGAAAGGTAAGTTGGGGAAAATCAGAAAATAATTTTTTTTTTTGGAGTGGCCTTAAATAGCAGATCGGGCACAATAGGACATTAATGGTACAGGGTCAATGCATATCGAAAAATGATACCGTAATTCTTAATTCTTACTATTCTCGTATGTAAACTGGGGTTCTTCATCGAAGAGTTTATTTCTACGAAATACAACACGTTCAATACACCTGGTGGGCACTTCTTCCTAGCGCTGATTAAATAATTGATAAAAACTAGCCTATAACCCGTATGAACACTTTAAACTGGCATATTTCGTATCTTAATTATTTTGAGCTGACAATCTTTTCATAGGAAATAATGCTCTACAAATAGTTAAAAAAAGGAGCAGTCCTTTTTTTTTTAACTATTTGTAGAGCATTATTATTTATCTTAAATTCAATTTTTGCTGGACGTACGTATTTTCGTGAACCGTATTTTATGTGGTTTGGAAGAAAATAATAAAATAAAAATAACTAATGCAAATTTTCGACGCGATTTTGAGCTTGCATTTGTGTCATCATTTCTTGCATTTTTCACGATTCTGCTTATTTTTATAGTAGTGGTATATTTTTATAAGTGCTTATGCCCTTGGTTCCCTTTGCCGATATTCCTGCTTCCTGCGATTTCTTGATCCCTTCCTTATAGTTTTCGTCTTCCTCACTCAGGCAGTGGATATTATGTATTTTCATTCAATTTTGTGAAAGGTTTCGACATCTCTTTCCTAGTGAAACAATCAGCTTTGGAAAAAATAGGCGCTGATTTCACTTTAGAATGCACTTAATTCATGATCCCTTCCTCTTATAGCTACAGTCTGTTTCCAAATGGTGTTTTTCAAGCGCAATAAGCGTCCACGCGTCGCAATTGGTTCACAATTTCCTACGTGTCAAACTGAGCGCACATGCCGTTACCCTTCGACATCAGTCGCGTAGGGTGTAGGAATCAGCTGGTCGACGTCAGTGGTGTAAGGTGTAGGGATCTGCTGGTCGGCGTCAGTGGCGTAGGGTGTAGGGATCTGCTAGTCGGTGTCAGTGGCGTAGGGCACAAAGATCGAGGTTATCACAGCCTGATAACGGAATCGACCTAATAACCATGCCGCCGGAACGGAGGTTGGGCGATGGGTTAACCCCAAGTCCCTGGGAAACCCTCGGACCTGGAATGTTAGATCACTCAATTACCCTGGCGCTGTTAAGGACCTTTTACAATAGGCTAGTCAATATAAATTAAAAATACTGGCAATCCAAGAAACTAACTGGATTGGTGATGATATTCAAGACATGAGATCGCACACAATATTCAAAAGTGGGAAACCTACTGGAAAACAAGAATTCGGAGTGGCTTTCAATGTGGATAGGGAGTTCAAATCGCACGTTATTGATTTTAAGGCAATAAAGGAACAGTTGTGCGCGATACGTTGTGTGCAAAATTCTTCAAAATCTGCCTGATAAATGTTCACGCCTCGACCGAAAAAAAGGACGAAAGAAACGTTCTACGATTACCTAGAAAGACTAGTCGACTCATTGCCTACAAATGACACAAAAAGAATCCTGGATGATTTTAACGCTAAGGTTGATAATGAGATATCTCATCGGGGAATGACTGGAGGATATAGCCTCCACCATAAAACAAATGACAATGGCCAGCACCTGATTGGCTTTGCATGTAGCAGAAATCGATTCATAAGTTCAACTTGCTTCTCACATCGACGCATTCACAAAACCAGATCGATTATCTTCTGATCCAACAACGTTGAGGCTCGAGCTTACATGACGTCCGTACATACCAAGGAGGCATTACTTGATCAAATTAACCTATCGACGTCGTATATCAAAGGCATATTCAGCGAAGACAAACCCGCTACAAAAATTTGACATTGAAAGGCTCCAAACGGCGTCTGTGGCCGAAAATTTCACGGAGACCCTCGACAATTAGCTGGCTCCCATCTTATAAGAAGCATCGCTGAAGACAAGCAACGAGCTCTGGATGGAAGTAAAGCGGTTATTAAGACCGCTTGAGAACAGACGATCGGTCATCAAGCCCAGCGCAAGAGAAATGATTGGTTCGATGATGAGTGCCAGAATGCGCTAGACAAAAAGAATTAGGCGTACGAAAATTACGTAGGTAGGAAAACCAGGACGAAGAGAAATTATTAGAATTAAGAAAAGAAAATACTATGACGACCAATTGAGAAATATAGATGTAAGTTTAGTGGGCAACAACACAAAGTAGTGAAAAGCCTGAAACGTGGTTATCAGCTCAAAGCCACGCTCTGTCGTGATGAAATTGGCAATATCCTCGCTGATGAAGCCAAGATAAAGGAAAGATGGACATCATACTTCAAGAACTTCCCTGATCCTCCACACAGCTCCAGAACATCGAAGCCTATAGACGTCTGCGGAGAGTTCTCATTGGCCCCAACTCTGGATGAAGTTTGTTCCATTATCAAAGCCCAAAAGTTATTATTCCGGGCGTCGATGAGATTCCAGTGATGCTCACCAAATATGGTGGCAGCAGTATTCATAAAGCAATTCACAAAGTCATCCAGCACATTTGGCAACAAGAACATATGCCGAAAGAGTGGAGCCAATCAAATATATTCCTTATCCACAATAAGGTGACAAGTTACTGTGCGAAAATTATAGAGGCATATCACTACTTTGTACGGCGTACAAAATATTTTCAAAAATCTTAGAGAATAAAATTGAATCATACACCAACAGTATTATTGGGGAGTATCAAGGTGGTTTTAGAGCAGGTAGATCGACAATAGACCAATTGTTTACTGTCAAGCAGGTACTTGAAAAACGCTAGGAGTTCAATATAGAAGTACACCAAATTTTCGTTGGCTTTAAGCAATCATACGATAGCATTGATCGTAACGTACTGTATCAAGTAATGCTTTGCTTTGGCATCCCAGCCAAATGTTTTGGCATCCCATCAGTTTGGCTCCGGAGTTTGTCATAAGGTAGTCTGTGTGGTCTAGTGGTGAGAGCATGAACGAATAAGCCGAAGGTCCCAGGTTCAAATCTCGTTGGGAGCAACGTGATTTAGTTCAGGGGATTTTTCGGACAGACTACAAGTGTTCACTCAGTGGTGATATGTACTGATTTAATCAGATCATATCATAGCTGAGCAAGCACACAGGAGCATAGTACTGACCAAACCAACTTCCAAAAAAATCAATACGGTCATGAAAAATGAGATACTCAAACTATCTCTAAGCAAAGGCCCGAGAGGGGCTGTAGTGCTACAAAGAAGAAGAAGAAGTATGTCATAAGGAAGCTATCTGTCGATACACGAGGTATATTCCTATTCAAGTCGAGCCAAGTAGTAGCCTATGCAAACGACATCAATATTTTGTCAAGGTCATTAACAACTGCCAAAAAACTCTTCCCGAAGCTCGATAGCGAAGCAAAACTAGTAGGGTATGAGAATAAAACAAAGCTCATAACGCAGCCGAGGAAAAATACCTCAAATACACAAAATATCACACTTCGTGAATGCAGTATCGAAAATGTTGGTGATTTTTTGTATCTGAGCGGCAAAATAACGAAGACGGGTGGTTACAGATACGAAATACGCCGAAGAATGCAGTTCGCAAATAAATTATTTTATTCAGTTTTGACGATCTTGAAGACCAGCTGCATTCACAGGAAAACAAAGCTCCAAGTATACAAATCTGTAATAAGACCTGTATTATGCTACGGGTGTGAAAAATTGACCCCGACCCAAGTATGCCCAAATACATTGAACGCATAGATATAGAGAGTACTGGATTCGCAAGCAATTAGCAACCTTCGCTAAAGTTTTGTGAAGTTGAGGTTTGAAGTGATATGCTTTTGTTTTTGCACTGTATTCACTCCGAAACACGTTCACGCTTAAAAAGTTTATAATTTTGAAGATCGCGTGTACGAAATCCGCACTTTAGTTCACTGCTTTTATTAAAAATTTACGAATTTTCCATCCACTTTGACACATGAGTTTTCCCGCGTGTTTCGCGCCTCTTCCTTTTTTTTGCATTGACGTTCGAGTTTTCTGTGAGAGTCGTTTGTTGTGTTGTACTCAAACTGTTTTATGAATGATAACGAAGGCGCGATCGTGTGCACGTGAAATGAAGTTTTGTCGGTGTGCGCGGGTGTCAGTGGGGGAAGTAATTCTTCTGAAGAGAGGAAAGAAAAACCTGTCTGGAAACAAAGGGGAAGGAGAAGCAGAGGGAATCATATAGTTTTGAGAGCGTAAGTTATTTATAACTTATTTATTTGGCAAATTTGCTTCTCACATGGACAAGTACACAGATACTCGTTGCTCGTCCATTTATTTATATGTCTTTGATTGAACGCCTTTGAATGACGGGTACTGAGGCGAATAACCGGAGAGAAGATAGACGGGGACCAATGGCGAATTCGATACAACCATGAGTTGTATGAAATTTTTGACGAACCGGAGGTCTCAACGATTGTAAGACTGCGGAAGCTGTAATGAGCTGGCCACATGAATCGTATGGACGAACAAAGGATACCCAAAAAGGTATTCGTTGGGAGACTGAAGGGCGGATACCATCGGGAAACCGAGGAAATGCTGTTCTGACTCGGTCGACGAAGACAGTTCATTGCTGCTCGGATTCCGAAATCGGAGGACTCGGCCAATGGACTGAGACAGTTGGAGGCGCTATTTGCAGGAAGCGATGGCCCAAGAAGGGCTGTAGTACTAAGAAGAAGAAGAAGATGCCATATTGTTCTTGCACTGCGAGAATTTTGATTTTATATGTCTTTGTTTCATCGAGAAATCATCGTAGTGGACCTGGTCTGTTCAATGATCTAACATTCCAAGTTCCATAAAAAAAAGTCATTATTCCTTGCAATTGTCGTTACAATTTTTAAAATCCAATCCAGGGTTGATGTCCTGGTTTCATGACAATTAAATACTAAGTGGAGCGCTATCAGCACTTCAATTTAGTTGGCTTGTGGCCCACAAATGGTATTTCATTTCCTGCCTACCCGCTGGCTAGCCAGTTAGGGCACTCTTTTATCCGCCACCTGCGGAGACATCCGATGCGGCCAAATACCCCACTTGGAGCGCCAACTTACTTCTATTAAACTATCTAAATTATCGATTTTCGGTCAATGATAAAGTACTGTCAGTAGTTTTAAACATTTTGGAACTAATTCAACCTCCATTAGTTAGTCTACTCATCGATTCTTTAACACCTTTACTCATCAAAGCCATAGATTCTCTTCCCGTTTCACTGCATAGCTGAGCCAAAATTCGTGAATTGAAGATTTCGCAGCTCGCAGCAATTTGATAAACCCTTTCAAAGGCATTTATTGCCTTTACATAAACTTAAATCATTTACGCATAACAATAAATTGAACTCTACAGAATTGCATCGCACATAAATTTTATTAATGCAATCTTTTCCGAAATATCTTTCATCTTTCTAATTTCTCATAATTCTTGATCCCTGAAATCAATAAATGCGCTAAGCCTGCCTTGAAGCGTTTGCATAGGTGAATCCAATAGTGAAATGCAGTTACCCCTTGAACTCAGCTCACTATGATCAATGCACTTGATCGTATAAACTTCACTGACTTGGTAATAAAAGATATAATCCACTCAACATAAATCTTAATAATGACTTGAATCGGTATTTATGTTTTTATCAAACATTTTGTGCGCGAACCTTTCCCGCTAAGCTGAGATCGCAGAACAAAGCAATTGTGTTGTTTCTACATTACAAACTGCAAATACTCACAAGCAATAATGCATAGTCTTGGTTTCAATTGTTCTAGCCGATGCAATTCCGATTTGCATTTAATGATAGTATGTGAAATTATGACATGCAACGGGGCCATTCTGAAAGTAGAGGCTTTAGATTCGTCAATAAACATGTGCAAGAGTATTTTGAATTATTGCAGCTCTTACCTACAATATGTTTTGTTTGCTTTACGCGACAAGACGACAGCGGAACGTAGAGTAATCACCTCAAATTACTAGTATTTTTCATAGCTTTTATATCTCAATTGTCATACAAATTTAAAAATCGACGTTGGCATCACCAACCGGAAAGGCAATTTCCTCGAAGGCACCCTTAGTTTAAAAAGAAAGTGATGATTTAATTAGTCATGACTTTGAAAATCAAACACTGTTTGAGAAAATTTTCTGTTGTACTCATAGAAGTAATTCCAATGTAAACCATTTCAAACGTTTCCACGAATATAAAGGGTGTTTTTTTAGAGGCAGAGAACATTAATTTAAATTAAAAAAAGAAAAAACGTTTTTAATATTTGAAGGATATGTTTTTGTCATTGATATTTAAAGATAGTTTCGGGCATGTGGCCGCCGTGGCTGGCACGTATAATCTGGAGGCCCAATCTTCACACACCCAACACAGTAAATCAGCCTGTATTTCAGCAATAACGCATCGATTGTTGGCTTCCAAGTGCTTAATTGTTTCTGGTTTGTCAGCGTGGACATTCGATTTTACATATTCCTAAGGAAAGTAACTGAACGAGTGCGATGGCTAGTTGACAGGGTCGTTTTGTGAAATTAATCGTTTGTCAAATATGTCCCTCAGTAAATTAATTGTATCGCACTAGTTACGTCCACAACTATCCTCCCACTGGAGCTACATTCCCACAGACGGCTACCCGACACGTATATCCGCTGCCAACCCAAATACGATATATCGCACTCCTTAAACATTGCGTACATTAGACTCTTTAAATTTAAATTTCCACATAACTTACTTTGCTTGCAAAATATGATACTTTTCCTTAAGAGCCCACCTTTGTTATATTTCACCTGCATTGTTTTCATTTGTACTCGTAAGCAGTTTTCAGAAATAATTAAACGATTGAAAATAGTAACGAGTAGTCAGTCACGTTTTAGATTCGTGTTACTAAAGTTGAAATTAAAATCGAAAGTTTTGTTTTTTTAAGAGTTGAATTGACGGTTGACATAAGTGGCGCAGTCGGTGATGATATTTTAAAGTTATTCGGTGTGTTTAAAGAGTTTTAAATAAAAATGTACAGCATCGCGGTCTGTTCGATGTGTTGGAAGGATTATCGAATTTAAAACAGAGTTCTGTGATTCTGTGTGTTTAAAGATTACCGGATACAAAATATCATTTTTGTGGTTTTGAAGGATTATCGGAACAAATAATGCTAAGTGTCCACTTGAGACCAAAGTAGTCTCGAGACTAGAGCCTCAAATGTATACAAACCTGAGAGCTCTCTCCGTGACTAGACGGTGCTGGTATCGGAGAGTGCCCGTATCACAAGTCACCATGTTCAATTTTACTCTCGAGATCTAGTCTCCAGTCTTCCCTCGGTGTTGGAAGAATTGAGACTTTGTTCTGAAATTTAACGTTTTTAGTTTAGTGCGTTTGAAGCTTGGTGCGTTTGAAAAATGAGGGAGTCGAAAGATGAAGAAATTTTCAGTTTAATAAATATGTATGAAGAAAAAGAGTTTCTATGGAACGTTAAGGATAAATTATAAAGGAATCGCGAAAAACGACAAAGTGCTTATACTAAATTTGTATCGAAATTTGACGATTGTGATGCAGAAGAGATCCAAAGGAAAATCCACAATTTAAGGAATCAGGTAATGTAAATTTTGATAAATATCAATAGGAACCATGGCCCCCCTACCGCTAGCTAAGCAATAGTTCACACTCAATATGTGGTTTCACATGAACTCCAAGACCTCAGAAGACCGATTATGATCCCTTGTTTTATGCCAACACCAAGAATATCAAATATGGTAAATATATCAATTTTAATTACAATATTAAAAAGATGAGGCCTTAACTTGATATGAGTCCATAATCACAATCAAAAACGAAAGTTTTATTCGATTCACACTAATTCTAACTAAACACACACGACAACTGGTTCGATTCTTTGTACCTTTCTTAAGTGTAAAAAACAAACATTAGTTTTTTTTATTTATTATACTTGAGAAAGATACGAAGTATCGAATAAGCTATCGTGCGTGTTTACTTATTAAAATTAGTGTGAATCGTATAAAACTTTTGTTTTCTTAATTCTGAAGTGATTTATTTACAATGCTTTTATGCATAAAGTTTTATTTGCCATTGTGAATTACAGGTCAAATTTTGGGTTTTTTATATTTAAACTTATCCTTATCACTTAAATCATTCGATTTTGCCAAGAAAACTCTGCAGCAGTTGTCAAGAAATATTCTTTGAAATTTATCTCTCACATCTTTTTGAGAAATTGAATAATTTCGCTGCTGTCCCCTTGCTAGTGGTAGCAACGCTCCTTCCGGTGGGGAGTAATTCCGCCATTCTCCATTCACAATTTCATGTGTATTAGGATCTTCAAAATCAATTGAACCAGAGCACAAATAATTATTTCAAGTAGCATCAAAAAATTGTGTAGTACACATGTTGCCATTGATACAATTCTAACTTTGTTGGGTCCCAAATTCATTGGCTCTCGCAGAACTCTAAATTCACTAGACATAATTCCAAATACATTTTCTATGATACGACGGGCCCTACTTAATCGGTAATTAAAAATTCGGATCGGTGCAGGTTGATTTCGATACCCATAGGGCTTCAAAATGTATGATGTCATAGGAAAGGCATCATCTGCTACCATTACGTATGGGACTGGCAAACAACTTTCAGATAATGCTTCTGGTTCAGGAAGAAGTAACTGCTTGCTTTCCAAAGCATCATGTAGGAAGCAGTTAGTAAACAGCCTTCCATCAGAAATCCTACCGTTGCAACCAACATCAACATAAATGAATCTATAATTAGCATCTACGACTGCCATCAAAACAATACTGTGCGTGTGCTTATAATTATGGTAAAGGCTTCTACTATTCTGAGGTGCCACCATAGTAATATACTTACCATCAATAGCTCCAAAAGCATGTGGGAATTGCCATTTCAGTTCAAATTGATCTGCATATTTCTTCAACTCTTTCACACCTGAAGGACACGGAAATAAAACAAAAAAAATTGGTAAGTACGACATACATGATAAAGCATATTATTTTTTATTTCAGATTATCTTAAGATATAGAACAGTATTTTTCATTTCACATTCTTAATATTATTGCCTATTTCTTGATATTTCAGAATAATATCCCGAAAAACTCAGACATTTCACTAGATGATCAAACAGACAATGTGTCACCACAAAGACGAAGTAATAGAAAAAACTCTGACAAAAGGCAGTCATAAACTCAAGATGACGATATTTTGGAGGAAGTAATTAGTATTATGAAATAACCGAAAGACGATTTTGATCGATTTGGTGACTACGTTGCGTTGGAACTGAAAACGCTGAAGTCGGAATATTAAAAAGCGAATTCGAAAGGTAGTACTGGTCGAAATCTATACCATCCCCATTGCTGTCATCTTCAAGTACTTCATCCTCCCGAATTCCTTCACCAATAGCCCCTGGCTTTTCTTCTCTGCCAAGTTACCAGACTCTCACTGAGACAACACAAGATTGTTATAACTCATTCGCTGGAATAAATTATAATCACAATCCTACTGATAATAATTAGATTGGTATATTTTTTTAATTCTTAACTACTTTGTACTTCATATAAGTAGCATTTTATTTTGATTTATAATAAAGTAATATTTACCTTTTACTTATAATTTTGCTCAAAATGTTTTTTATTATACATACCTCTAAATATTGTTCCTTTAAATTGTCAATAATGGCTTGACATACTTCGGGAACTGTTCTTCCAACTGTACAAGGTGGAATGTAAAAAAGGTATTGCAGACTACAGTACAAATCTCCTGAAAATAAAGAGAAATATGTTAAATAGCCTAAATTAGCAATTATATATGAATTATATGCTCACATGAAGTGTAACCATTAATCAATCTTGAACGGAAATCGCGGCACGCATTTCTGTATCTCGTTTTGCAATCTGATGCTGTACTAACTTTCAAAGTTCTTCAAACTGCACTGCAGACATCCGAATAAAATTTCGAAACTGCTGTGCATCCTCCAACCGCAACTCATTTATAAGTGTTGAACAAGCTCCTAACCCATCTTGCCGATCCAACCATTTTCTAATCCAACACTCCTTTCTTTTCACTTTCCGCTTTTGAATAATTCGATGCACAATTAAAAAATCCCCGTTGGCAGCACCAGCCGGAAAGGTAAATTTCTCGTATGTAGCGTAAAGTTTCGAAAAAGAATTTGGCTTGTCTACTCTTAAACTTCTTTCTGCAATTTTCGTAGTACCACATGGGTATTTATTAACATAAAAAAAAAATATGGCCACGTACGTTCTTAGAGACCTTTTATCGGGGCACAAATATTTTGCTAATTAAATTGAGTTGCATGCGTATGGATTACATATTGTTGTAAACATATAAATGCCGGTTTCGCCCTTCTCGCATTTGCTGTTTACACAGTTCACAGTGGTAACCACACAAAGGCTTAAATAGCTCGAATAGTTAATTTCAAAAGATTTCCATAAAAGTTTAATCAGTACTTGCATTACCATTGATATATACATTTTCAATTTTTGCTGAACTATGAGGGCCGTCATTTCGATTTTTATTGAAATCGGCTGCTAAAAATATTAAGCTGTAAATTTTCGACTTTTTATTTGTTAATCGATTTGCATAATTAAATTAACTTGCCTTAATAACTTATAATTTCAAGTTTCAACGGAATCTGTTGAGAATCTTGGCTGCTAGAGGGCTACAGAAATAAAAAAAATTGTATGCCATCCGCCTGTATAGGGAGACCTGCCTGTATGGGGAGACACCCCTTAAATACCTTAAAATATTTTCTTGCACTGCAAATTTCAACAGGCACCACTTTTGACCCACGTAGAAAATTTCCTCATTCTAGCTCATGTTGTTTGCGAGCAAACTTGTTATGACGCACGAACAAACGGGCGCACGGACGGACAAACAGACAAGTCGCGATTTTATAATTTTTTAGGGTATTGTTAAAAATATTTAACAATATCTTAAAAATGATTTGGTTTATAAGTTCTTTCTAGTAAAGTCATTTAAAACGTTTCCATGAAAAATATTCATTATTTCAGTTGGCACTAAAATAGCGAATTGCGCTTGCCTTCAGATCTTTGGGGGCCGCCATTTTGAATGCATGCATTTGATTTTGGATTATTTTAAATCTTTGTATGCTAGGACCTCATCAATCAATGTACTATCTCATTCAAATAGGAGTTTCACTCTAGACAGGGCAAAATAATTCAATTTTTAAAGAAAATGGTAGCTAAAAATATTGGGCTTTAAATTTTCGACTTTTTTATTTTGCATTCAATTTTAATAAATTTCCTGCAAAATACAAGAACATAGTACAGAGATTCATAATCTCAAGTTTCATCAAAATCCGTTGGAAAATGTGACCGCTAGAGGGCCACAAAAACATGAAAAAAACGCATATTTAAACGGCCGCCATTTTGAAATTTGCAAATGCATGGTCACCAAAATGTCAAAGACTGTAGGTCTAAGTAATGTCTATCTTGAAACCATATGTCGGATCAAAATTGCGACTTTTAAAAGCCTTTGAAATTTTGACTTTCAACTGGCCGCCATTTTGTTTTTTGCAAACTGACCTACAGTTTTTTTACGTAATTCTTTAGATACTTATAATTTCTATCTAACTGCTGAATTTCATGAAAATCTGTTGAAAGCTTTGACGACTATTACAACAACAAAATTTTGCACGTTTTTCGACCTTTGAGCGGCCGCCATTTTGTTTCTGCAGTACCGACTTTGGATTTTTTATTGTGAAATTGATCACATCCATCAATGAACCTTTGTACCAAATTTCATCCAAATCGGAGCTATACTTTGGCCAGAACAGAAATCACGATTTTTCGTCTAAAACGGCGGCCATTTTGTTTTTGCCTGGCTGATATAGCTGGTTCACGAACTTAACCGAGATTATTACCCAATACACCTTTCCTGAAAATTTCGTGAAAATCGAAGCAAAATTGCAACCTCTAGCGTGGTCACAAATTTCGTAATATCCTATATATATATATATATATATATATATATATATATATATATATATATATATATATATATATATAACATATATATATATATATATATATATATATATATACATATATATATATATATATATATATATATATATATATATATATATATATATATATATATATATATATATATATATATATATATATATATATATATATATATATATATATATATATATATATATATATATATATATATATATATATATATATATATATATATATATATATATATATATATATATGGTGCTCTCCGCAATAGGTAAATTTCTCTCGAGAAATTTACCTAAAAAGCAACGCGAATCCATAATAATCTAATATTTAAACTCAAAAACAGGCGACCACAAATCAAGCAGACATCAGACTGCGTGTATCACAGAGTGCTTTTGACTCTCAAATGGACACCGGATTTGCTGGTTTTGAGACTAAAGTCTCAGTCGAGTCTTCTGCAGCTGTGTCGAGACCCCAAATGATCTCAAATGGACAGCATGATGAGACTTTGTCTCAAGTGGACACTTAGCATAAAAAGTTACATGTCAACCCTCGAAGTATTAACGGGACCAATTCAACGTCGTTTTAAAATTTTGTCGACAGCTTATCGAGAAGGATGATAGCAGCTATTATAGTTATGTAAGTCATAATTGGATACTTTCCTTTTTAATTCCTACCTATGCCATACAAATATAACGTTAAAATATACCTTACCCTAGAATAAGAAATTTTTTAAGATTGATTCCGTTACCCAACGTTTTAGAAAGTGGTCGCGAATATCCAAATATTTCCAGTGCGGCGTGACTAATTGTGAAATATTAAGTGTAAATGCATCGGTTTAACACAAAATAGTAATATGGAAAATATCGTGGAGGTTTTAAACTCTATGAGAATCCCTGATGCCATCAACGATTTGCCGAAATTTAATGGCAATCCTAGACTCCTCCACGATTTCATCGAAAATGTTGAAGAAATTTGCTCCATGATCCTTCTCTTAACACCCGCCTATAATAAAATGATTCTTCATGCTATTTGCAACAAAATCGAGGGCCCTGCCAATGAAGTGCTAAATATGTATGGCACATCACTAGACTGGGACGAAATAAAGAAAAACCTATTCCTTCACTATAGCGATAAACGAAATGACACATCGCTGATAAGAGATTTATACAACCCCAATCAACGCGGTAAAACAGTTGAAAAGTTCTATAGTGAAATAATAGAGACATTAGCAACAATGACAAGCCATATCCAGCGTCGCGAGACAAACGTAAATGTGCTTACAGCGAAACGTGAATTACACTCTGACAAAAAAGCATCCGGAAATTTGAAATAAAACGCTAAAATATTAAACTTCTTCAATATTCATTGAATCTCCTTCAAAATATGCTCCATTTGATGCGATACACATGTGCCGACGTTTTTTCCAATCATGGAAACATTTTTTATAGGCGCTTTCAGGGATGGCCTTCAGCTCCTTCTGCGAATTTTCTTGTACAGGTTCTATGGAGTCAAATCTGGTTCCCCGGAGCGGTAATTTCAGTCTGGAGAAAAGAAAAAAGTCACATGGAGCTAGATCGGGCGAATAAGGCGGCTCGTCGATGGCATTTATCGAGTGTTTGGTCTTAAAATCGTTAATAATCGTGGCCCGATGAGATGGTGCGTTATCGTCATGCAAAATTCACGAATTGTTTTGCCTCAAATCCGACTGTTTACGGCGAATATTTTCACGCAAACATCTCAAAACTGTTAAATAGAAGTCCTTATTGACCGTTTGACCCTGCGGAATGAATTCATGATGAACCACACCACGAATATCGAAGAAAACAATAAGCATCGTCTTAAGTTTTTCCCACCCATTCCGATGATTGTTGGTTCGTTAGTGTGTCATATTCATAGACCCATCTCTCGTCACGACTTATGATCCGTCCCATGAACGTCGGATCAGAATTCGCACGATCCAGCATGTCTGCGGCTACCTGCATCCGGTACTGTTTTTGAAGAAAATTCAGTCTAATTGAACGAGCCGAGCGGGGACGCACTGCATGCCCAATTGGTTCACCAAAATTAAACAAGCGGTTTCACGAGAGATGTTGAGATCACGAGCTATCTCTCTAACACTGGCATGACGATTTTCGAGCACAATTTCCTTGAGTTTTTCGACGTTATCGTTGATTGAAGAGGTTGACGGTCGTCCTGAATGAAGCAAATCTTCGACGATCTCCCGACCATTTTTCAAGGCTTTGTATCATTCGTACTCTTGGGTTTTCGATAAAACAGAGTCTCCATAAGCCTTTCCCAGCATTCGCAATAAGTCAGCAAACGAAATTTCGTTCAAAACACAAAATTTGAGACAAACTCTTTGTTCAACATTTTTTTCCATTGTAACATTCGCAGACTAGCACTGAGGTCGACTGGTTTCAACAGCTGTCGTAAACAAACTAGTTGACAGACCACGCTCATGTTTGGCATTATAATTACGGACAGTCCTACCAACATACAGAAACTTCAAATACTTAAAAATACTCAACGCGGTCAATTTAAATGAGAATTTCCGGATACTTTTTTGTCAGAGTGTATACTCTGAAATGTGCTTGAACGCATTTCTGGCAGGACTTCAAGAGCTTCTTGGAGCAACCATACACGCTATGAGACCGGATTCTCTAGCCGTACGGTTCTCATACTGCATTAAGGAGCAAAATACCTTCTATATATGTAATAAATAGCTCCAACCCTCAGGGAAAAACTCAGGCTGCCGGGGCCACCACACAAAAAAAATCCGGCGACACAAACGTTTGGCGTACACATGAGTTATTTATTGCCCTCAAATTTTCCGCAAAGGCCGAGTTTCCAAACACCAAATTTTTTCCAACAAAGATTCATTCCTCCTCATGATCCATACAATAGGTTTCACCCGCATTACTCATTCCCGAAGGAACTTATAACGCTTTTAACTGGCACAGTTATATTAGTTTTAATAACCAATCCGATCATGAAGAACCCCTTTTCTTAAAACAACCGCTTAAAGGTTCTAAATTCTCATCTTCCGAATTTATCGAAGTCAACAATTTCAACATCGATCACGATTGCGGACCTGAGACCCTCATACCACCTGAAGACGTCACAAAATTAGTTAGAGTATCTCGCCTCAATAAAGAAGAAAGAGAACTGATATTTCGCATCTGCCGCGAATACGATAATGTCTTCTACCGGGAGGGACAAAGCCTCAGCTTTACAAATCAAATCAAGCACCATATAACGACAACGCATGGTATACCGATATACACAAAATCCTATCGGTATCCTCATGTGCATAAAGAAGAAGTTAGAAGACAAATCGATGATATGCTGGGTCAAAACATTATCAGGCCAAGCTACTCACCTTGGAGCTCTCCGGTTAAAATTGTGCCAAAAAAACCGATCGCAAGCGGCAAAAAGAAATGAAGACTAGTTATCGATTATCGTAAGCTCAACGAGGAAACGGTAACCGATCGCTACCTCATCCCTACCATTTCCAACAAATTGGGCAAAAGTCTGCATTTTTCAACTATAGACCTCGCCAGCGGGTTTTATCAAATCGAGATGAGCCCCAGAGACATACAAAAAACCAACTTCATAGTAGAAGGAGGACATTACGAGTATGTCCAGATGCCGTTCGGACTAAAGAACGTCCCATTCACATTCCAACGAGTGATGGACAACGTTCTCCAAGGTTTACAAAGAAGATATGTCTAGTCCACCTAGCTGATATCATCATCATCATCTCACCTCCTACGCACTTATCGCCCTGATAAGGGTCCTATCGAGTAAAGTTCTTTTCTGGAGATTTTGCCCCAGAAAAGGTAATTCAAAAATTATCATAAATTCATCTATTCCATAAAGTAAGCCAGAAGAGCCAATACAGTCGCGATCCATATCACTCCAACCCTCATCACCAGTATCAGCCAGCCCATAACGAAAACATACAAGGACCAACAACTTTCCATATTTTTAAAACAATTGTGGGCAATTGAACCAGAGTGGGTAAGAGTTAACGAACAATTCCCAGACGGATGATAATAGAACACCGCAAAGCAGTGTAGCATGAGAAAATGCAATTTCTCATCAAAATTTTGTTTCCAAAATGAAGAATGCTAGACATAGCGTCAGAATTTTTATCTAATAAAAACCGTTTCAGACGTAGAATGTAATCTAGTGTTTAAGTAGATTTTGTAATGTTGCCAGGCTCTGCCTGAAATTAAATATTTTTTTTAAAACGAATTGATCCTTCGTTTATTAATTTGTACTGCGGTGTAGGTTTACCTGCAAGATGTGGGATCTTCATCGTAGCTATTGTCTCTTTTGCCTTGTAAGAATATTTCCTTTTGTTGTACACCTATGAGAACTTTATTTTGTGGGACATTATGTAGGCGTTTTCGGCACCTTTCTTGGCTGTCTTTGTCAATACTGTCCGGGATTCAACCACTCTTTTTTGTAGGGCGCTCTGGAGTGCGCGCAAATTTTTAATACAGCCAGGCTGATATGTGCTCTGTGAGCCTTTTTGTTTAGTCGTCCATTTGTCGTTTTACTTTGAATCTGCTTCTTCGTCTTCTTAGCATTACAGCCCCTCTCGGGCCTTCGCTTCCTGCTAATAGCACCTCCAACTGTCTCGGTCCATTAACCGCGACCTCCAATTCCGAAATCCGAGCAGCGATGAACTGTCTTCGTCGACCGAGTCAGACCAGCGTTTCCTCGGTTTCCCGACTGGCCTCCGCCCTTCAATTCTCCCAACGAATACCTTTTTAGGTATCCGTTGTTCGTCCAGACGATCCATGTGGCCAGCCCATTGCAGCTCCCGCAGTCTAACAATCGTTGAGATCTCCGGTTCGTCAAAAATTTCATACAGCTCATGGTTGTATTGAATTCGCCATTGGTCTCCGTCTAGCTTCGCTCCGATTATTCGCCTGAGGACCCGTCGCTCAAAGGCGTTCAATATATTTGCGGATGCTTAGGTTAGGGTCCATGTTTCACATCCATAGTATAACACAGGTCTTATCACAGATTTGTATACTTGGAGCTATTTTCTCCTGTATATGCAGCTGGTCTTCAAGATCGTCAAAACTGAATAAAATATTTTATTTCCGAGCTGTATTCTTCAGCGTATTTCGTCTCTTTCATTCATCTTTGAATCTTAGTGTCAAGTAAAGTCTAAAATGATTTTGGTGATGCCATATCTCTTTCCCCCCTGAGAGCCGTTATCTCCTTTCATATGTGTAGTCGCTGCCAGGTAGTAGCCTGCAGAGGAACCTCACGGAAACCTTCGTTTCCTCGGGTGCGTTGAGTTGCCACTTCCCTAAGAGTACTAGCCTTCGAGAATACTCTTGTGATATAAAAATTGCAAAGATTTACTTCAATCACAACTAACGAAAAGTCGAGGTCGTAATCAGTTATCGCTAGGAGTTTGATTTTGACTAAAGAAAATTATTTGACACAAGATCGAGCAACATTTCTCGCAATTCTCTGGAATGAAGGGAGGGGTATTTTTAAATATAAAAAACTAATTTTTTGCTCTAATCGAAGATGTTAACAAAATTATCTAGAGGCCATAAATTCTATGTAGATTTGCTGCTTAACCCACCAACAAATACAACTACTTTTAATCATAATCAAATAATGTGTGCCCAAGTGTTTTATCTTCGCTCACCTTCCACTCTTCTCCATTGACTAACTACCCCAAGACTACCAGAAACAATTGCCAGATCATAGTATCTTTTGTCTTGGCAACATATTGTGCATATCTTCTATGCATACGTCGCAGATTTAAATTGCTAGCATGCAAATGCAACACTCGTTAGCCCACTGCACGCCTACTTTTCACCAAGATATTGTCTAACAAACATCTGCAGTTTGCACCGATTGAACTTATTTGATAAGGATAAACTATCTTTGCGCGAAGTTCCCGCTAGCGTTATCATTGACCGCGGCTGCAAACGTAAGATGGAATAGCTGAAATCTACACGATCATTTGCAAGTCGTCGAGAAAAACAGATGATATGATTCTCCAATGTTCAAGATTTCAAGATCCGACCATTTTACCGCTAAAAATCTTTCCGCAACATTGCATACAGCAGTTCTTAGCTGGCTGCGGCTTCGTTAACATCTTCAGAATTTTGTCGCGATATACTCGTATCTCGCTACCGTAATTCTTAAGTGTGGTGACAATTAGTTGTGGCGGTTCTTTTAGTTTAAGCAAGTTGTTTTAATTTTGTTTACTTAAAAAAAGTACGGAAAGTTGATTTTAATTGACGTGTGTCGAAAATACAAATAGATAATTGGTCTTTAAGAATAATGTGAGATCTAGCATTGAAAAATTATTGAGAGTAAAACAAAACATATTTAAATCACTTTCCGAGATCTTGAAATCGTCGGGTTGCAAATTACAAACTGAGAGTAATTAAACAAAGTGTTTCTAAAATTAGAGTTTATTAATTCCAGCCAACCTACTTGTTATTTGGAAAGTAAACACAAAAAATTACATAAAAACATGCATCGCTTGGAATTCTGGATTGTGATGCTTTATGGATTTCTTGCACAAGGTAAGTTTGTTCGTCAATTTCCCATGACCACTTCCAAGAAAATCAATAAGTTTAGTTGGTCGGGGTTGATTTAGAATTATTGAATCGGAAATTCGTAGGTGGAGCACATGCTGACGGACCGTGCCAATGATCAGTATCTAAGTCGGTCACAGTTTCAAGTGTTTTATTGAAATTTTGAAATTTGCACACAGAAAACAATTGAACATTTGGTGGTGGATTCGCTTTGTGCCTTATAGCACATGCATACAATTTCAGTTTCGCCTGCTTTTAAATTGAATACGCTTGCATTAAATGCAAACTTTTCGAAACTATTTCGAATATGCAGGTTCAATGACATGCATGGTTTAAATATTGCATTAAATCCACTTTTAATAAATTAATTACTAAAATAAGCAGACAACCTGCTTGAAGCAAGAAGATTGTATTTATTTTGATCAATGGACGATTTCCGCGCTTCGAAGCAAAAATAAGTTGGGTAGACAGCCCTACGCTCATGTCAGAAGGGTATTGTACTCAACTTACAAAATCCAACCAACAGCAACAAATAAAATCAAGAAACATGTCAAAGAGATTTGCTCGTTTAAAAGAAAATCCATTGTTTCTTCAATTAACTGACAAAAATCACTCAAATCATGAAATTCCAAAAGCATTAATGTCACCTATCTTATCTGAAAATTTTTAGAAGATCAAATCGAAACTGCAGTGTCTGGTTCGATGGAAAGTCCATAAAATACCAAAATAGTGTGTTATTGTTGTTGTAATTGAAGAAATTTAAAATGGATATAACTTTCGTGAATATGATACGAATTTCATCAAACTAACAGAATATTACTTGTGTAAGGCTACTTAAATATTGAATTTTGTTAGGTTAAAGGTATCCCTAGGATTTTAATAGAGAAAATGTGAAATTCGAAGATCATACTATATTTAACAAAGTTCAACAAATTTTTTCTTCAGGGGCCACTCCCCTGTACTGTAATCATCATTTTTTCAAACCCTAGAATGGTTACAAAGCCCTTGTGTTAGGAGCTTCTTCCTGCCTCCTCGGCTTGTCTCACCTATGAGTATTAATTGTAAGTACTCATCTTCAGTAATTTATTAAATTGAATCAAGCGTTAAAAGCATGTACCTTAAATATTGAAGTTGGAGAAAAATAATTCAAATTTATTCAATCTTCGCATCTAAAACAGCCACGATTTTGTTTTACGATTACTGATACCACTAGTTGAACCAATTCTCAAAGATATTATGATACCTACCATTCCTGAAACCTTCATGCTAATTCTAGCAACCCTGTAATGTCTAAGTCGGTAAAAATCGCATATTTTTCCATAGCTACATGTTTCCATACTAATACATATAGCGCATATTGTTCCATAGTAATACAGGAAAATTCAAAACGCTATAACTTCGTTAAATACTATTTGATCTTTGTGAAACTTGCAGAACAGGTCAATCATATTAATAGTCATCTGTATACTGAACTTGGTTGAATTTAAAGGTACCGTTAAGATTTTATTCAAGAAAACGTAAAATCTATAAATCATACTATTACTAACAAAGTTGAGTGAATTTCGACTTCTCACGTATTTGGTGTCGTTATCATAAAAGCCTACATTCATCATTTTTGTCGGATGAAAGGTGTCCAATCCCTGCGTCCCATGGTACTGATAAGGCAATTTTAAGATTTTTTTTGAAAAGATTTCGTTAAAAACTTTCCAATGACACCCTACTCGACTACCAACGGTGAAATTTTTTTTTTTAAGGGTCACCTCCCTATATGGGGAGACCTCCCTTAAACCCCTTTGAAAAATTTTTCCACCCCAAAACTTTCAAGAAGTCACCACTTCTGACCTTTTCACAAAGTTTCATGGCTGTAGCTTCCATAGTTTCGGAGAAAAAGTGCAGTGACATACAGACAGAATTATTAAAAATGTTAAATTGTAATTCTTTTTGTGTGGTTTTCCAGGAAAAAATTATCATTTATTTTTATTTACAATCAAATATATATAATTAAAAATAAAATTCCTTTCCAGCAAAAAAACCAAAAAAAATTGAAAATTTGAATCCATGATATATGATTCAAATAAATTAATTAAATTTTTGATATTATGTTTGCTATTTAAAACCTTCGCACACAAGTCTTTTTCCCTTTGGGAATTATTAATAATTTTATTAATTTACAGCAATAATAATATATTTAATATATTTATAATAATAATAATTTTGTTTGAGAAAGCGAATGAACCAGCTTCTCTTATTAACTTTGAACTTGGTAATGGTGATTTCTCCCTTTCAAATCATCTAATACCAAATTCTATTAGTGCGGTTTCCTTAAAATTACCACCATTTTGGAGTCAATTGCCGGCCCAATGGTTCACATATGTTGAATCACATTTTTCAATCAGGAATATAACTTAGGAGATGACTAAATTGGAATATGTAATTTAATCTCTTCCTCCTGAAATGATAGATTCTATATATGATACTATTCAAAATGCGTCTACTAATTCTACTTCTCCGTATACCACAATTAAACAAGTTGGGTAAACAGACCTACGCTCATGTCAGAAGGGTTTTGTACTCAACTTACAAAATGCAGTCACCAGATCGAATCAAATCAAGAAACATGTCAAAGAGGATTTTATTGGAGAAAATATGAAATACGAAGATCATACTATTATTAACAAAGTTGAACGAATTTCGACTTCTGAGGTTTTTGGTATTGTTATACTCATAAATATCTCCCTTGGTAATTATTTCAGATGTCCATCCGCGACGGAGGAAACACATTTTTCATGGATTACCCCCCTGTGCCCCTATGGAAGCAAAAATTGACAGTTTAACAACTGTTTTGAAAAGCTCCCATGAAAACTTTTATTTCATACTCATATCGACTACGTTTGATGAATTTTTTTTTTCAGGGGTCACCCTCCTGTACTGTTATCTTCGATTAATGGCCAATTTTTTCGAATCCCAGAATGGTTACAAAACCCTTTTGCTAGGAGCTCTCCCCCACCTCCTTGACTTGTTTCACTTATGAGCATTAATTGTAGGACTCATCTTCAGTCATTCATTAAATTGAATCAGGTGTTCAAGCATGCACCTTAAACGTTGAAGTTGAGAAAAAATAACTCAAAATTATTCAATCTTCGCATTTAAAACAGCCACTATTTTGTTTTACGATTACTGATACCACTAGCTGAACCGATTCTCAAAGATATTCATGACACCTATCATTCCTGAAATTTTCATGCAAATCCTAGCAAAACTGTAGTGTCTGAGTCGGTAAAAAGTACATGTTGTTCCATAGCCATATGTTGCCATAGTAATAAATGCAGCGCATATTGTTCCATAGTAATACAGGAAAATTCAAACCGCTATAACTTCGCTAAATATGATTCAATCTTTATGAAACTTTCAGGATAGATCAATCTTATAAATAGACATTTACGTACTGAGCTTCATTGAATTTAAGGGTACCGTTAAGATTTTATTCAAGAAAACATAAAACCGATAAATCATACTTTTACTAACAAAGTTGAGGGAATTGCGACTTCTAACGTACTTGTTGTTGTTGTACTCACCAAGGCCTACATGCCTGATTTTTTTCAGATTTTTCGGATCACAGGTGTCCAATCGCGAGGGGGGGGACACAAATTTTTCGTGTATTTCCCCTCCATGTGCGCCCCCTCGAAGCAAACTTTGCCAAACTAAGGCCTGTTTTGAAAAGTTCTCATCAAGACCTTTCATTTGATACCCATATCGGCTACCTTCAATGAATTTTTTTTTTCGGGGGGTCACTCTCCTGTATGGGGAGACCCCCCTTAAATACCTTATAAAATTTTTTTGTAGTTGAACTTTGAAGAGATCACCACTTTACACCTACACACAAAATTTGATGTTTCTAGCTTAAGTAGTTACTGAGAAAAACTGCTGTGACACACGGGCGGACGGACGGACGGACAGACGGACAGACTGGTCGCAAAACTAGTAGGGTTTTGTAAAATTATTTTACAAAACCCTAAAAAGCGTTGATGATAGACATTCTCTTTCAGAAAATGAACGACTCGAAAAACTTCTTTCTGGAACTGAGATTGGGGATTTAAAGCCATCAGAATTTTATAGGAAATTGAAACAATTAGCAGCAGAATCCGCAATCGTGTCTGATAAATTAATTTTAAAACTTTGGTTGAGAAAATTGCCTACATTTATTCAGGCAATTCTTAAATCACAGCCAAATACAAACCCAGAAGTTTTAACAAATTGGGAAATGATATCTTAGAAATCCATCCTTTTCAAAATTCTTCAATTAATTCAATCTCTCCTAGTACATCTAGCTCAACCGATTTCACGATGGCTAGAATAATAACAGAAAATCAGCAAATGAAAAACGAAATTGCTGAATTAAAAAATATGATCAAAGATCGAGTTTAAATTTACAGAAATTTTACATTTATAAAAATAGTAATAGCAGAAGTAGAAGTAGAAATCGTAGCTACAATAACAATAAAAGTGATAAAATTAGGCGTGAATTTTGTTGGTATCATTATAAATTTGGTGGAAAAGCTAGCAAATGCATATCACCATGTAAATATGGGTCAAATCAGTTAAACTAAAACTATCCGTTATCCAAGCGGCAGATAACGGATTAACCAAACTTAAATCTAGCCGCTTATTTATAAAAGATCCTTTAACAAAGTTAACATTTTTAGTCAATAACTGACACTGAAGATGACTCAAAGTAGTCGAAATGCGTCTGCTCACACAACTAAGCAAGGCCCGACGGCTTTTAAAGAAAAAAGAAAAAAAAAAAAAAAAAAATTAACATTTTTAATTGATTATGGATCTGATGTTTCCGTTTTATACATTTCAACAATATTCTCAAAATTCTAAAGACTCAAATTCTTTCGGCTGCAAATGGATCAAACATTAACGTTTATGGTTCTAAGGTATTAGAACTCAGTTTAGGTCTTCGGAGATCCTTTCATCATGATTTTATGATAGCATCAGTCTCAAAACCAATCATTGGAGCTGATTTTCTTGAGAAATTCAACTTAATAATAGATATGAAAGGAAAGAAAATTATTGATCCAAAGACTGATATCGCTTTTCGAGGAAATATTTCAGTAGGAAATGTTTCTTCATTAAAATTTTATGCAATTCAATCTGAGTTTGGAGGTTTGTTAAAGAATTCCCAAAATTGCTTAAGTAACTAGATTTTAATCAACCTGTTAAACATTTTGTAATACATAAAATAATGACAAAAGGACAATTACTTATTTCTAAAGCAAGACGACTTAACGCTTCTAAATTAAAAATAGCTCGAACTGAATTTGACTATATGATGAAAATCGGTATATGTCAACCTTCTTCATCTTCTTGTTCATCATCTCTACATATGGTTTCAAAGCAAGATTCATCAGATTGGCGCCCTTGTGGTGATTGTCTAAGGCTAAATGCCGTAACAGAACCAGATAGTTATCCAATTCCTCATATCCAGGATTTTTCAATAAATTTGAGTGGTTGTAGAATATTTTCAAAAATTGATTTAGTTCGTGCTTATCATTAAGTCCCTGTCGCTCCTGAGGATATTTTTAAAACAGCCATTATTACTCCGTTTGGTTTATTTGAATTTACCCGCATGCCTTTCGGCTTGAGAAATGCAGCTCAAACTTTTCAACGAATGATGCATGAAGTTTTAAGTGGTCTAGATTTTACCAATGTTTATCTCGATTAGTAAAACAAATGTTCATTAGTAAAACAAATGAAGAGCATAAGCACTATATTAGAAAAGTATTTGAACGTTTAACAAAATTTGACTTAAAATTAAACTTTCAAAATGTATTTTCGGTGGTCCCAAATTAACACTTTTGGGTCATGATATTTCGTCAGAAGGTATCAAACCTTCAAATACAAAAGTAGAAACAATCATCAAGCTTCCAACACCATTTTCAATTAAATCAACTCAAAGATTTTTTGCTATGATAAAATATTATCACCGTTTCATTCCGAATTTAGCTAACATTGTTACTCCAATTTACGATCATTTAACTTTGCTACAGAAACAAGGTAAATCTAATAAGAATTTTAATTGGTCTACTATTTGCCAACTAGCATTTGAGAAAGCAAAAGATTGTCTAGCAAGTGCCACCTTATTAACTTATCCGAATAATAATTTGACCATTTCCATCGGAACTGATGCTTCAAATAATAGTGTTGGAGCAGTTCTACAACAGTTCTTAAATGGGAATTAGCAACTTTTAGCCTTCTTTAGCAAAAAATTAAATCCAGCACAAAATAAATACTCTACTTTGATCGTGAATTATTAGCTATATATTTAGCTATAAAACATTTTATGTACTTTGTAGAAGGTAGAAATTTTACAATTTTAACTGACCATAAACCTTTGGTTAGTATTTTTACATCAAAATCTGAAAAGAATCCCCATCAGGAGAGATACATTGATTATTTTTCTCTATTTGCGACGGATATTCGATACATCAAAGGATCAGCTAATACAGTACCAGATACTTTATCTCGTTTAGACACAGACGTTATTAATTTAAAAGAAATCGACTTAAAATTTTTAGCAGAGGAGCAACAAAAGGATCCAGAACTTAAAATCTTCCTAGAAGATCCTTCTAAATTGAATTCTAAAACTAAATTAGTTCAAATTAAAATTTTTGATAAGACATCAAGTCTATGGTGTAATAAAAATTTGGACACGTTTAGACCTTTTGTTCCTATTAATTTACAACGTATTATATTCAACTCATATCATAACCTTTCACATGATGGTATTAATTCCACCAGAAAAACTATCACAAAAGATTACTTTTGGCCGGAAATGAATAAAGACATTAACAATTGGACACAAGCATGTGACGCTTGTCGAAAGAACGAAATACATGAATACAATAAAACACAAATAGACCAAATACCAATACCTCCAAAACGATTTCAACATATTCATTTAGATATTGTAGGACCATTAGCCCCTTCTCAAGGATATTCCTATCTTCTTACAGTTATTGATCGTTTTTGTCGATGGCCAGAATGCTATCCATTGAAAGATATATCAACAAAAACAATTGTAAATACTTTATGGCGTGAATATTTTTCGAGATTTGGTTCACTCTTGGAAATTACGACCGATCAAGGTGCTCAATTTGAGTCAAATTTATTCAAAGAAGTGTTACCACTTCTAGGTTCACATAGAATCCTTACATCAGCGTATCATCCACAAGCAAATGGAATGATTGAAAGATTTCATCGAACATTAAAAACGGCAATTCGAACTCGTGATAATGTTAATTGGTTCAATGAACTCCCCATCATTCTTTTTGGGATTAGATCCTCATGGAAGGAATCAATCAACGCTACCCCTGCTGAAATGCTATATGGTTCAGCCAGTTTCGTTAACCAAGATACGAAATCAAATAGTTTAGATTCAGAAAATTTTTATCGATTCTCAGAGATCATTTTAAAACATTAACTAGTAAAGAAACGAAAGCGAAAAAAGTCAAAATTCATATGCCTAAGTCCCTTGATAATTGCCAAAGAGTTTTTATTAAAGTAGTTAATAAGAAATCAACTTTGTCTTCACCTTATCAAGGACGTTATAAAGTTATTAAAAGGAACCCTAAGAATTTTCTTGCTCAAACTAACGGAGAATTAAGAACCATTCCTATTGTAAGAACCAAACCAGAGTTCAGAGTTAATAATTAATAACGATTAAATATATGACTATTTTTCTTTTACAACGCTAACGCTGGGAAGGGAGTATTGTAGCATATTCTACATTACTTATAAATTAAGTTCCACATTTTCATAACATCCACACAAAAAGAAATAGTAGTCGTAGAAATATTTGAACTGGCAAATGAAGAAAAAATAAAAATATTTTTTAGTTCATAAAACTATGTCAAACAGTAAAGTTGTTTCTTAAGACTACGTCGTTACAGATTTGTGCAAAAAGTAAAAATTGTTAAAAACTAGAAGTTTGCGCTATATAACTATTGAGAATTACATACGAAAATAAAACTAGTAAAACGAAGGAGTAAGACGTATTAGACATTTATTGACAAAAACAAAAAACAGAATTTCCTGGCTTCTCTCGGTGTACCTTTTATTAAGGTTTTAAATACATTTTGGCGGAATAAGGACTATCATCTCTCCGTGTTCTCTATTTTTTTTACCGACGCGGTACCAAAAAAATATACTACTCTAATGCATACTTCAAAATATCCTACTCTAATAAAAAAAAAATCCCCGTTGGCAGCACCAGCCGGAAAGGTAAATTTCTCGTATGTAGCATAAAGCTTCGAAAAAAAATTTTGCTTGCCTACTACTCAACTTCTTTCTGCAATTTTCGTAGTACCACATGGGTATTTATTAACATTCAAAAAATCTGGCCACGTTCGTTCTTAGAGACCTTTTATCGGGGCGCAAATATTTTGCTAATTAAATTGAGTTGCATACGTATGGATTACATATTGAAAATCGGCGGATAATAAATTGTTGTAAACATATAAATACCGGTTTCACCCTTCTCGCATCTGCTGTTTTCACAGTTCACAGTGGTAACCACACAAAGGCTTAAATAGCTCGAATAGTTAATTTCAAAAGATTTCCATAAAAGTTTAATCAGCACTTGCATTGCCATTAATATATACATTTCAATTTTTTCCTGAACTGTGAGGGCGGTCATTTCGATTTTTATTGAAATCGGCTGCTAAAAATATTAAGCTGTGAATTTTCGACTGTTTTATTTGTCATTCGATTTGCATAATCAAATTAAATTAACTTGCCTTAATAACTTATAATTTCAAGTTTCAACGGAATCTGTTGAGAATCTTGGCTGCTAGAGGGCTACAGAAATAAAAAAAATTGTATGCCATCCGCCTGTATGGGGAGACACCCCTTAAATACCTTAAAATATTTTCTTGCGCTGCAAATTTCAAGAGGCACCACTTTTGACCTACGTAGAAAATTTCCTCATTGTAGCTCATGTGGTTTGCGAGAAAACTTGTTATGACGCACGAACAAACGGGCGGAGGGACGGACAGACAGACAAGCCGCGATTTTATAATTTTTTAGGGTATTGTTAACAATATTATACAATATCTTAAAAATGATCTGGTTTATAAGTTCTTTCTAGTAAAGTCATTTAAAACGTTTCAATGAAAAATATTCATTATTTCAGTTGGCACTAAAATAGCGAATTGCGCTTGCCTTCAGACCTTTGGGGGCCGCCATTTTGAATGCATGCATTTGATTTTGGATTATTTTAAATCTTTGTATGCTAGGACCTCATCAATCAATGTACTATCTCGTTCAAATAGGAGTTTCACTCTAGACAGGGCAAAATAATTCAATTTTTAAAGAAAATCGCAGCTAGAAATATTAGGCTTTAAATTTTTGACTTTTATTTTTCATTCAATTTTAATAATTTCCTGCAAAATACAAGAACATAGTACAGGGATTCATAATCTCAAGTTTCATCAAAATCCGTTGGAAAATGTGACCGCTAGAGGGCCACAAAAACACGAAAAAAACGCATATTTAAACGGCCGCCATTTTGAAATTTGCACATGCATGATCACCAAAATATCAAAGACTGTAGGTGTAAGTTATGTTTATCTTGAAACCAAGTTTCATATATATCGGATCAAAATTGCGACTTTTAAAAGCCTTTGAAATTTCGACCTTCAACTGGCCGCCATTTTGTTTTTTGCCACCTGACCTCCAGTTTTTTTACATAATTCTTTATATGCTTATAATTTCTATCAACCTACCGAATTTCATGAAAATCTGTAGAAAGCTTTGACCACTATTACAACAACAAAATTTTGCACGTTTTTCGACCTTTGAGCGGCCGCCATTTTGTTTCTGCAGTACCGACTTTGGATTTTTTATTGTGAAATTCATCACATACTTCAATGAACCTTTGTACCAAATTTCATCCAAATCGGAGCTACACTTTGGTCGGAACAGAAATCGTGATTTTTCGTCTAAAATGGCCGCCATTTTGTTTTTGCTCGGCCGATATAGCTGGTTCACGAACTTAACCGAGATAATAACCCAATACACCTTTCCTCAAAATTTGGTGAAAATCGAAGCAAAATTGCAACCTCTAGCGTGGTCACAAATTTCGTTATATCCCATATATATATATATATATATATATATATATATATATATATATATATATATATATATATATATATATATATATATATATATATATATATATATACATATATATATATATATATATATATATATATATATATATATATATATATATATATATATATATATATATATATATATATATATATATATATATATATATATATATATATGATGCTCTCCGCAATAGGTAAATTTCTCGAGAGAAATTTACCTAAAAACAGCGCACTGAAATAAATAATCTGGATACTTTCAAAGTTTGGAATTCTAGTTTAATTTCTTTGTAAAGCCGATTGGATTAAACTTGGTTTATTGAGGCCTATACTTTTCATTGGTTATTAGTCCTGCAATCTTTTCAACATTGACTGACTGATGCGTTTCCTCAATGGGAAATTAATTCTTCGCCCAAGCTTAATAAACGATTGAACAATCTTGGCTTATAAATAATTCATCAACATTCAAAAACTTAAAATAATTAAGAACTATAAAAAAATTTGCGAAATAATTATCATGTAATAAACAATGCTTGATGGAGGCATTTGAAATGGAAAAACAATTGAAGTCCTTAGTTCTTAAACTGTCAAATTTGATTATGAGCTTCCTAATTTTGTCACGTCAACGTTTACCAATATTTCTCGTTTCATTTAAAGCTAATAGAAGTACCAGTTAATTCGTGCGGTTTTTTCGAAAATTGTAGCTTTATTGTGAAAAAATGGTGAAAAATTTAATATTCAAAGTATTGTCCATCACCAGATATACCTTTTTCCCATTTTTCTGGCAATTCACGAATCCCCTCTCAGAAAAATTCGGTCGGCTTCTCCCCTATCCACGAATCGATCCAGTTTTTGACTTCTTCATAATTGGAGAAGTGTTGGTCAGCCAGGCCATGTTGCATTGATCGAAAGAGATAGGAATCGGATGGCGCAAGGTCTGGACTGTACGGCGGGTGGGGTAGGAAATCCCATTTGAGCGTTTCAAGGTAGGTTTTGATGACCTGTGCAACATGTAGCCGAGCATTGTCATGTTGCAAAATTACCTTGTCGTGCCTTTGTTCATATTCCGGCCGTTTATCGCGCAGTGCTCGGCTCAAATGCATCAACTGTCATCGGTAGACTTTCCCTGTGATTGTTTCATTCGGTTGCAACAGCTCATAATAGATCACACCCAGCTGGTCCCACCACATACACAGCATAGTCTTCAGGCCATGAACATTCTGAACGGCCGCCGATGATGATGTATGGCCGGGGTATCCATACGTTGCCCGACGTTTTGGATTATCGTAATGGACCTACTTTTCATCGTCAGGTTTTCCAAACAAAACAAAAGGAAACCCCAATGAAAATATTTAGGCTTATCAATTGTCTCTTTCATGTTTGTTGTTGGTGACAGACGTGTTTTTGTCCTGAGTGAAGCTTCTGTTTAATGTGGTAACGTAGAAAAGTTTTATAGAATGCTAAGTTATTTAGTCCGCTAGTGTAGTGATTAGAGTACTTGCTACGTAAGCCGAGGGTCCCTGGTTCGAATCCCATTGGTGGCAACGAGATTTGTTTCTAGTGATTCTTTGAATGGACTATAAGCCCGTTCAGTTATGATACGTACTGGTTTGAAAGCAGAACGTATGGCAGCTGGCAGACGTGCATACGGCTAAACACATCAACTTCTGGAGGTCCGAAGTGGGTTATAGTGCTAAAGCGAAACTACTTGAAGTAGCAGGAGAGTGCTTCTGCCAAAAGGGTTTGGTAAAACTATTAGTAAATCAAACAATATGTTCTGTAATCAAAACATGACTAATATACAGTTTCCAAAAATTGAGTTCGAAATATTAAATCCTGGTCATTTTGTTTTTAAATTCGTCGCCACTTCATTTCAAGTATTTTGACTCCATCGCTGGATATATCATGATAACACACAAACCTTTTCTAAAATTTTTATCAAAATTCCTACATATTTGTAGTGTCTAGGTTTGTTGCAAATGTGTATCTCCCTAGTATCACATGTTAAATAGGACCTGATGCAAAACAGGTGAAAAAGAAGCCCCGACGAAGACCCCGGCAGCAGGCACTGCTCGTAAGACCCCAAGCTGGTCCATCCTACGCGGAGGTGCTGTGGGGCATCAGGGGAAACGTAAGGCCAGAAGATACTAACACTGCTATTAAAGCAGTACGACCAACGCGGAATGCGGAGCAGAGTCCGAGAATAGGGAAGCATTCTGCGACGCAGTAAAGAAAGTCCTCGGCAAAAGCGCAGCTATAGCCCCGCTCGAGCCAATGGCAAAGATCGAAATAAGAGACATTGACAGCGTCACGGATCTGGCCGACGTGGAAGAGGCCATCAAAAGAGAGTTCCCTAGTGTGGGCGGAATCAAGGCGAGGCTTAGGGGGGAACGCATGGCCATAATTGACTTGACCGAAAAGGACGCCGAACAATTTCTGAACAAAAGCAATGTACGAATAGGGTGGGTTGTCTGTAGGATACGGCGAAGAGCAACGCCTCTTCAATGTTTCAAATACCTTGGCTATGGTCACACCGCACAAGTATGCAAAGGACCCGATAGGAGTTCTCTATGTTACAAATGCGGTGAAATTGGACATAAAAGAAAAGAGTATATGAAGGAGGCACACTGTATTCTTTGCAAGGATGCTAATCCAAGACCCAATTTTGGACACGTCTTGGGATCAGATCAGGAAGCCCTAGCCAAGGCAAAATCAGAACTACGATGACCCGCATCCTGCAGCTAAACCTACACCGCAGTTCAACCGCCCAGAATCTGTTTGAGCCGTTTGCGAGGGACATGAAAGCCAACTTTAGGCTACTGAGTGAGCAACATCATGATAAAAGTTCTGCATTATGGCATCCTGTTGAAACTGGTACTGCCACCATCTGGGTTCGAAATAGTGATTTCCAGGCGGAGAGCTGTGGACGTGGGGATGGTTTCGTGTGGGTCAGGCGCTCAGGGACCACCTTCTTTAGTATGTACCTAACGCCGAACGAACCGATATCATATTTCCAAGCCAAGCTTTTGGCTTTGGAGGGTTTCGAACGCAGATGAGAACGTGCTCGTTGGAGCAGACTTCAACACGAAAGCAATCGAATGGGGTATGCCTCAAACAGATCCGCGGGGAAAACGAGCCCTAGAAATGGTGGCCAGGACGGCGCTCGTCATACTAAACACCGGCAATATACTGACCATCCCCTGTATTGGCCATGAAGGAACCATACCGGACGTGACATTCGCCTCGGAGTCCTTAGTACGGAGGATATACAACTGGAGAGTATTAGAGGACTACTCAGCCAGTGATCATCAGTGCATTCTGCTTGAGATAAGCGATGTTGTCTCCCGACGTCCGTGCTCTCGGCTTTCTACAATTGGATGGAACATCGGAAGGATGGACGTCGAGAGGTTCGTCGAGGTTCTCATAGCGGGTTTACCGCTACAGGAGACTTCGGAGGGTACGGAAGAACTGGCAGCTCAAGACGTGGTGAACTCAACTATGAGCATCATCATGATTGCTTGCAAAGCTTCTATGCCCCGTCAAAAACCCCGGCACAGCAAGCCCCCAGTGTACTCTAGTGGTCAACTAAAATCGCTGAAAAACGAAGAGAGTGTCACAAGCTTCGACGTGATGCTCAACGGCCACGGAACCATGACGAGGCAAGCAACCGCGCAGCAGCATATAAGTAGGCCAGGAAATGCCTTCGCAAATTTATCAACAACAGCAAGGCTCGCTGCTGGCAAGATCGAGTGAACAATGTGAACAAAGACCCGTGGGGCCTTGGCTACAAGCTAGTTATGCGGAAGCTTGGTGCCCTACGGAAACTTTGCTGCACGATGCGGGAAAGATGGACGAGATAGCGCGGGCACTATTCCCTGCCCATCCCGTCCGTGTTGACGCTGTCCATGATGAAACAGCAGTCCAGTGTCCACTCTTCACACAGCCGGAACTGGAGGAGGCAGTCCTTTCGTTAAAAGCGAGGAAGGCTCCAGGTGCAGATGGTGTTCCAGCTTAGGTGTTGCGCCTTGTCTATCACCATTGAACTGACTTGCTGCTCAGCACATTCAACGCTTGCCCCCGGGAAGGGGTTTCCCCGATACGATGGAAGGTGGCGTGGCTCGTGCTTATCAGCAAGGGGAAGGGAAATCCCGAATCACCGTCTGCATGCTAGATGCGGCTGGGAAAGTGCTAGATAAACTCATCAAAGGAAGACTCACTGACGCGATACGTGCAGCTTGGGACCTATCTCCTCGGCAGTACGGCTTTCGAGCAGGACGCTCCACCATTGATGCGATTGCCGAGGTGGTGAGCGGGGTCTAAAAGGCAGAGGTATGTAGTTGCACCAACCAACGGATCGTTCTGTTGGTGACACTCGACGTTAGGAACGCCTTCAACTCCGCTAGATGGGTGGATATTCTGGATACGCTGGAAAACCCTTTTCAAGTACCAGAATATCTAATGCGGCTTTTGAGGGACTACCTAAACGACCGCAGCCTACTCTACGACACGATACAGGGCCAACAACGGATGGAAATTACATCTGGTGTTGCCCAGGGATCTATCCTTGGTCCGGATCTATGGAACGTGTCTTACGACGGGCTACTGAGACTTGAGATGCCAGATGAGTCGCGCTTGGTCGGCTATGCGGATGATGTTGTGGCTCTGGTCACTGGACGCACCGTTGAACAGGCGCAACTTAGGCTAGGTACGCTAATGCGCCGAGGGAGAGACTGGATGACTGCTCGCGGGTTCAGCTTAGCACTGGAGAAAACCGAAGTGGTCATCTTGACAAAAAAGAGAATCCCTAGGGTAAGGATGACCAGTATTGGAGACATACAAATCGAACGAAGCCGTCAGTGAAGTACCTGGGGCTACTGATCGACTCGAAAATGAGTTTCTCTGAGCAAATCAGGGCAACGGCTGAGAAGGCGGCTTCGGGAGTATCGGCTCTGAGTCGACTTATGGCCAACGTAGGGGGACCCAGCCCATCAAGAAGACGCCTCTTGATGAGTGCTGTAGGGTCAGTGCTACTGTACGGAGCAGAAGTATGGGGTGACGCTGTCAGCAAGGAGGTATACCGAAAATACTTGACACAGGTACAGAGAAGCGGACCACTGAGGATTGCATCTTCGTATCCGACAGTCTCTGGTTCGGTGGTGAGAGTTATTGCAGGCGTGATACCTGTCGCCCTCCTTGCTAGAGAGCGCCGCGCTTTTTACCTGCGCCGAAACGAGGATGCGAGGGAGATGGTTGTTCGCGAGGAGAGACAGCGCTCGCTCGATGATTAGCAGCAGTCTTGGGTGAGTTGCACGAAGGGAAGGTGGACTGCGCACCTCATCCCGGATATGACCCAGCTTTTGAGTGGGCATGGGTGTTTTCAGCCTTACCTGCGCAAGATTGGTAAGTCATGGTCCCCCGATTGTTGGTATTGCCCAAGAGAGGAGAACAATGCCTGCCACACATTTTTTGCGTGCAAAAAATGGGTCAGGCTGCGAAGTAATCTACAGAGAGACGGGAGAGCTCACCCCGGATAATGTAGTCGCGGTGATGCTCGAATCAGTTGACAAATGGAACCAGGTGGCACATTATGTTATGTATGTAAGATAAAAGGGGCTCACAGCAGCCGGGGGAGTTGGGGCTGGGGATCGCTTGTCTGGCACTTCCTCTTCCCCAATCCCCTCCCGAAGTAATGTGTCAAACGGTTCCAGGCTAGGTTCTCGAGTTGACAGGGGAGGTGTTTAGTGGGTAGTCCAGTTGCCTTCTTTTGAGCATGGGAGTCCCACACTCTGTGCATAAATGGCATTCACCTACCTACCAAAAAAAAATAATTTTTGTTGTATTTGTTAAATATTCAATCGGCTGTGACTTAGCTATTTATTGTTCAATTATTGTGAAATTTTCAGAACACATACAATTGCTTTTAAAAAACTTAAATTGTCCCATTTTTATTTTATAGGCAAAAATGTAAAATTTATAAAATGTATTATTATTATTAACAAAGTTAATCAACCAACGCCGGCGCGGACCTACTAGGGGCCTAATTAGGCATGCCTAACTTAGGCAATTTTGGAATTTCCCGTTTTATTGCAGCCTGGAGAGAGAAAAATATTGAAATGAAAATTTTGCAATTGAAAGGGAGATTTTTCACTTTTTATCAGTTTAGGCATGCCTAATGAGGGTCTAATTAGTAATGCCTAAACTTGTTCTGTTTAGAATTTTTTAGGAAAACCCCTTATGCCGAACGTAACAGATTACCTCATCAATTCCTAAACATGTATTTGGGCATTGATGGAGATTCCCGCATTAGGGCCTTATGGGATTTTCCTAAACAATTCCTAAACAGAAAAATCTTTGTCGTGAAAATTGTAAACACCACTAAAATTTCTTATTAAGAACTTAGCATTTTTTGGACATTCGTTAAAAATGATAGTTTAACGATTGTGTCACGATAGTTATACGATATTTTTATAACAGTTTGAAGATAGTTTCACGATAGTCTTACGATAGTTTGATGATAGTTTAACGATAGTTTTGCGATAGTTTTACGGTGGTTTTACGAACGTTTTAAGATAATTTTATAATTATGTTATGATAGTTTCATAAGAGTTTTGTGATAGTTTTACGGTTTACGCACAAAAAATCTGTGTTCTGGGCAATCATTTTTATCACTTAACAAATAAGATTTCAATTTAGGCTGAGACGGGCTTGACTAAACAGTTCTTAATTTATGCAGTGATGGGGCTTGCCTAAACAGTTCCTAATTTAGGCAGTGATGGGGCATACTTAAAGATCTCCTAATTTAGGCGGTGATGGAGCTGGCCTAAAAAATTCCTAAACATAAACAAGTTGAGTAAGCAGGAGAGTGCTCCTACCAGAAGGACTTTGTAAACATCCTAGGGTTAGAAACAAGTTTTCTAATGGCGTGAATCGATAACTTGAATTATTCATCCAATACTTGGATATGAAATCGGTCAAATTTATACAAAAGATGCACAGTTTCTTTCATAAGCACAGTGCAGCCGCCATTTTAATCTAGGTTAAATGATAAACCCTATTCCTTAAATTTTCATGAAAATTGAAAGAAGTGCCTAAGTCAATTTTAAATATATATAGGGCTTTCCAATAAGAGGTGTTATTTTGAATAGATCTTGTGATTTAACACCTTGCGACTTCTTCCTTTGGGACCACGTGAAAGAAACGGTCTACGCCAACAGCTCAGCGTCGATTCAAGACCTCAAAGATGAAATTCGTGAGGATATCGAGGACACAGGGCAGCCACTTTGCGATTTGGTTATGGAAAATTTCATGAAAAGGATATGGTCCTGTAAGCGTGTCGTGGTGGTTATTTACCTGATGTTATTTATTGCTATTAACGGCATATCTTCTTCTTTATAATGAAATAAACATCCGATCATTTATATCAAAAAATGGTATTTTTTTAAATATCAAAAAAACACCTCCTATTGGAAAACCCTATATCAACCATAAACACGTGTTATTGTTGTTGTATTTCCATATAATTGAAATGGCGATAACTCACTTGATTATGATTTGATCTCAAATTTTGTGAACATATATATCTTATATGAGTCTATATAATTTCAAGAAGTTCAAGGTTACCTTTTTGATTTTATGGGCAAAAATGTAAAATCTGCAAATCATACTATTATTAACAAAGTTGAGCGAATTTCGATTTCTAAGTTATTTGTTGCCCTTGTACTCATAAAGACCCACGTTCGTGATAGTTTTCAGATTTTTCGGCTCAAAGGTGTCCAATCGCGAGGGGGGGGACACAAATTTTTGGTACATTTTGCCTTCCCCTGGGCCCCCCAATTCAGATTCTAAAAGTCCTAATCAAGACCTTTCCTTTGATACCCCACTCGACTACCTTTGATTAAAAAAATTCGTTATTAGGGGGGACCCCCCTTAAAAAATTTTAAAACTTTTGGTAATGCTTTAACTTTTGAGAGACCATCACTTCTGACCTTTCTACAAAGTTTGAGCATTCTAGCTTCTATAGTTTCTGAGGAAATTAGCTGTGACGCATGGACAGATAGGTCGCGAAACTAGTAGGTTTTTGTAAAAAAAATTTTTACAAAGACCTTAAAACAAACAAATATTAAATTCTTAGCAAGAGTTTAAATACTTATAATTTTTTTTTACTTTACAAAAACATTTTAATGTAGGCAGTGATGGGGTTGCCTAAACAATGCCTAATTTAGGCGGTGATAGGGCTTGCCTAAAAAGTCCCTAATTTAGGCAGTGATGGAGTTTCCTAAACAGTTCCTAAACAGAAAATTTCTTGTTGTGTGGAATCAAACAAAATAAAATTTCTTAGCAATAAACTACAATTATAAGTAGACGATGAGAAAGCATAGCTTTAAACATTGAGTAATTAAATAATACTGGAGTGGACAACCACGTGACAATATGGTTGCAACAACCCGTGCGACCACTTTTCCTACTGCTACGCTCTTGTTTACAACCTTAGAGAGAGCCAAATTGCACAAGCAAACATGGCTGCTGCTCAATGTAAACAAATTTTCATACAATACCAAAAATTTGTTTTCTATTTGAAAAACCTTCAGCATTGTATGAAAAACATGCAAAACATTAATATAATAACTACTCACTTGTGAAAGGAAACACGTACAGATTCTTTTCCACTATGATTTTTTCACGAAGGCACTACACATTTCATTTTGAAATTCTAAGTTAATTACACAGTGTCACACGTTAAAGTAACTTGAATCACAAACTCTAATCGAATGTTTAAACACTTGGAACGAATTTAGATCGCGAACACTTTCCACAGTTTTAATATCGGATAAAATTCGCGACGAAACTTGCAAATTGGCCAATTTGACGTCCAATTTGCATCAGTCAACTTGACAGTCAGTTCACACCTAGTCAGCTTTTGGAACAAGAAAGTGACCAGCAAGAGGCAGACGGGGAGGAAATGACAGACTGTTCACTTGGAAGAGAGCAGAAACCGGTCGCATGCTCTCTCATGCATTTTATATGAGCTTAGCCCATCCAGTTCTTATTAATCTTAGGCTTTAAATACTCTCAAGTTCCGTTGATCCCTTTTCCCCAAGTTAGGGATGCCTTATTCGGGTCTAATGTGGCATGCCTAAATTCAATGAAAATATTTCCCTGCATATAATTTGCACCAGAGCTGTGTTGTTGAGTTTATATGTATAGGTTTATAGCAAATGTAGATTTTCTTGGAAAATGAGAAAACTGGTAACTGGTAAAGTGAAGAGAATGTTAAGTATTATGAGCAAATTTATATCTTTTGTGTTAGTTTTGCCAAGAAAGTTATTTGTGCTCAGAAACTGTTTAGGCAAGCGTCATCACTGCCTAAATTTGGAACGCAGTAAAAAGTGTGAACTACCCAATGGGCTTTTTCAGACGCAGCGTTAAAAGTGAGCGTTAAACAGGTTATATGGGCAAGAAGAGTGAGAAGCATTGAGGGGACCTGATGGTAAAAACAAGCCAACATTTTGTAGGGTGAACGAGCGTGACGCACATACACAAACGCATTTTGATGATGATTTGGTGGGGGAAATTTTATACAAACGCCGTAATCATTCCGAATTGAACATTCGGTGAAGAAGGTAGTCGTCATGAAACGATTGCCTTTCTTTAATTTGCGTGCAAAAATGGATGCGTGAATGCGAGAAGCTACGCGTTATTTAATAAATTTATAAAAGCGGAGGCCATGTTCAATTTCAGGAAACAACACGACGAATATATCGATTTCAATTAAGTTAAATTGCCTTACAATAGGCATCCATAGAAAATTAACAGTACGCATAATCTTTCTAGAATCGCATTATAATGTGCCAGTTGACAACACAACAAGAAAAATATGCGACTTAAAAGGATATTCAAATTTGGAATATATTTTTCAGAAAGCGGAAAAACACGGAGGTTCTAATAAATCCAATAGAAGTTTGAATCGACAAACTTTAACAATCATAAAATACATTTTCCATTCCAGTTTTTGCTACCCCGTGCGCAATTCAAGGCTAAAACATCAATTCTCACTCGCTTATCTCTCCGTCGTCGCTTTCATGTTGTCCGCACGACGTTTAACGATCAAATGATCCTTTTGACACATACACTCGCAAGACGTGTATCGTATACAAAAATAGGTTGGCTGAACTATGCAACGTGTAAACATAAGGGCGTAAGCGCGAAACCTGTTTGGATATGGGTTTTTACCATTTCCGTGTGAAAGAGCCCAATGACTTCCAGTACTTGCGAAACGGACGCATCGGAGCAATCGTACATGAACTAGCCAAAATCACGATCTCAATTCAATGGGCGCATTTTCGAGTATTTCATCTAACAAATATGGTGATGCATTGGATGATTATCGTGCTTGGTGTACATACTTAAGGTATCTACCCTCTCATCTAAGTGTGAAAACGTTTTTGACCAGAGATTTTAAGTGACCTCCATAAGGGGATATTTTACGATGGGTCGCATACCCATTGGGCTCTTTCACACGGGAATGGTAAAAACCCATATCCAAACAGGTTTCGCGCTTACGCCCTTTTGTTGACACGTTGCATAGTTCAGCCAACCTATTTTTGTATACGATACACGTGTTGCGAGTGTATGTGTCAAAAGGATCATTTGATCGTTAAACGTCGTGCGGACAACATGAAAGCGAAGACAGAGAGATAAGCGATTGAGAATTGATGTTTTAGCCTTGAATTGTGCACGAGGTAACCAAAACTGGAATGAAAAATGTATTTTATGATTGTTAAAGTTTGTCGATTCAAACTTCATTGGATTTATTAGAACCTCCGTGTTTTTCCGCTTTCTGAAAAATAAATTCTAAATTTGAATATCCTTTTTAGTCGCATATTTTTCTTGTTGTGTTGTCAACTGGCTTATTATAATATGATTCTATGAAGATTAGGCGTACTGTTAATTTTCTATGGATTTACAATAGGCAATTTAACTTTATTGAAATCGTGATATTAGTCGTGTTGTTTCCTGAAATTGAACATGGCCTCCGCTTTTATAAATTTATTAAATAACGCGTAGCTTCTCACATCCACGCATCCATTTTTGCACGCAAATTATAGAAAGGCAATCGTTTCATGACGACTTCCCTCTTCATCGAATGTTCAATTCGGAATGATTACCGGCATTTGTATAAAATTTACCCCACCAAATGATCAACAAAATGCGTTTGTGTATGTGCGTTACGCTCGTTCACCCTAAAAAATGTTGGCTTGTTTTTCTTCTTGCCCATATAACCTGTTTAACGCTCACTTTTAACGCTGCGTCTGAAAAAGCCCATTCAATATCACCACCAAAACTTATGATACGAAGTTCATCTCAGTTTATTTCAATTTCGTACGATTGTTTTGGTTTGCCTGAAATGGATGGTTTGTGTACCCCAGGTATATACCCTACCTATTCACTTAACCAATAAAATGTAGCAAATTCTCCGAGAAATGCCATTGCGCAAAGTAAAATTTCCTGTGTGGGAATGTTTAAATCTGTAGTTAATGAAGTGTGTTGTTAAATTTAGTATCTAATGTCTAAGAAGTATCCTGTATTCAGAAGTAAATTAATGAACTTAGCATTTCATTACAATACCAAGTCCACCTACCCACCCTTCGAATTATTTTATATTGCCACCGTATATACCCGGGCATTATATGGCAAGTACATGCGCACCCTCCGTACCCTACCATCTTTGAGCTACCACCGTAAGCAGGCAAAATGCCGATGGCAATCACGACCAAACGGATATAGCCTTTTGTTTATGATTCATACCATCAATGGCAGGGCATTTTTTAGCGATTTGTCTAGCCACATACCCGACCACTTTGGGCAGGCTCACTTTTTACAGGGAACTGTTTAGGCAAGTTTTTTGCCCATTTTAATATGACATTTCTTATTTTCAGTGTTTGACAAATTCAATAATGGGATGTACACAATTGAGCAGCGCGTTAAGGTTGTTGAAGCCTTTTACGAAAATGGGCGTTCAAATAAAAATGCATTTCGTGCACTTCGTGATTTTTTTGGGTCAGCATAATCGACCAAATGTGTCCACAATCGGGAGAATGGTGCGCAAATTTCAGCAAACCGGGTCTGTAGGAAATGTGAAATCACCTGTGCAGGCTCGCCCAGTTCGTTCTGCGGAAAACATTGCTGTTGTTCACGAAAGTATGGCAGAAGAGCCGTCAACCTCGACTCGTCGTCGTGCCCAACAATGGAACATCTCTCGAACATCACTGATGCGTATTTTGAATAACGATTTGAATTTACACGCTTACAAGGTTCAATTGACACAAGAGCTGAAGCCTACTGACCATTTAAAGCGTCGGCAATACGCCGAATGGATGGTTGAACAGACAGATAAGAATGGTGACTTTACAAAGAAAATCATCTTCAGCGACCAGGCACACTTCCACCTCAGTGGATCCGTTAACAAGTAGAATTGCCGCATTTGGGCGAATGAGAATCCACGAGTGATTATTGAAAAGCCGATGCATCTACAAAGAGTGACTGTTTGGTGTGGTTTATGGGCTGGCGGCGTCATCGGGCCGTACTTCTTCGAAAATGAGGACGGCCAAACGGTTACCGTGAATCTTGTTCGCCATTGCGAGACATCTTGTGGCCAGGAATTGAGGTTATGGACCTAGACGATACGTGGTTCCAACAGGATGGTGCTACTTCCCACACAGCCAACGAAACAATGGCTCTTTTGAGCGAGAAATTCAATGGCCTTGTTGTCTCACGTTGTGGCGATGTTAATTGGCCGCCACGATCATGTGATTTGACATCGTTGGACTTCTTTCTCTGGGAATATTTAAAAGGAAAAGTGTACGTCAATAACCCAAGAACAATTCAAGAGCTAAAGGATGAGATAATTCAGCACATTAACGACATTGAACCTCAATTATGTCTCAGAGAAATATGAACCGTTGGATAGAAGTATGCCACCGTAGCCGGGGCAAGAATTTGGGCGATATTTTATAATTCTTTGAGAACTTTTTGTTTTATTTACAATTATTAAAACATCGTTTGGTTGTCGATTTATCGATAGTGCCCTCAGACCGGGGAACCAAACGCGTCCCCAGGGTTGCGGATAGGGGCAGACCTTTCTCGAAAGGTTTGCTGCGAATAACCAATAAGCAGCCGTGGACAATGGTCGGCAGTGAAGGGAGAGTCTCAAAACAAATACCTGAGTGTCAATGATCTTCACTGTGACATGACGAAATATATGGCGTCATCAATTATCCATATATCCAGGCAGTAGGTAAAATGCTATGGGAACGGAAACCCAGACAGAAAACCAAACTATGCAGGTCCACAAGGGGAACCAAATTACGGTGCAGGGGGTCGGATCCCCAGTACCGGCGGCAGAGGGTAGTGAGCGAGCAGGCTCCCGGCCGTCGTCATCCAGCGACTGCAATGTTATAGAAGTGGTGAACTTGGCTTCTGTAACAGATATAACTACAAGCAAACAGGACGCTAGCACGGAGAACCCTTTCAGGCAAAAACCGCTGTTGGCACGAACACCGATAAAGCAAGTCACCGATTGCGGAGGGAGGCAGCAAACCCTAGAAACACTGCCAAAGTCAACATCACAGGTTAAATCATCGGAGACAGACCACAGACGGACTAACGAACGAAAGAAGGCAGAGTGCGTTGTGCAACCTGGCATCATTGCGGCCTTTGGGCGCAGTAGAAGGACTACGCGCACCCCGGAGCGTCCAGTGCAAGACGTACACAATCCGGATCAAGCTGTGACACTAACAGAGGCCAGTGTTAGACTGGGGGAGGGAGAAGTTTTGCCGTTGGCCGACGCCACTTCAAACGCGACCCAAGCGGTAGAAGCAGAAGGGCTAGGAAACGGGGGCCTCTCCCAAGAGGTGGCGCCAAATAACACAATCGTCCTTGACCGCGCCGAAGAGGAGCGGCTTACTCGGAAAGCGGGGACTATCGTCAAACAACTGAGGGCTGCCTGCGAAGTGCAGAAAAACATAAGCAAGAGTGTCAAGAATGGCATTCTTGAACTGGAGGAGCTTCTTGACCGCATAACGCACTACAGGTGGAGGTGGCTTGCAACCGAAAAGCACCAAAAAGACACGCTCTCCCTCGAGGCATCAGTGGGTCCTAGCAGCAGCAAAAGAATGGCCGGTAGCCCAATTGAAGGCGACCGTGAGAAAAGGAGGAAGGACGAGACCATAAACAAAGTTGACACTCCAGGCGAGGAGTTTCATGTGGTGCGAAACAAGGCAGCGAAAAAAGCGGCCAAAAAGCTACTCCTAGAAAAAACAGACAAAGAGCTCAACCACGAAAAGAACAAAGAACCCCCCGATATACCGCAGAAAACAAAAAGCGAACCGCGGCGCAAACCCTTGCGAGGGGCACTGCTTATTAAACCCACTAAGGGCCGAACCTACGCAGATGTCCTCCGTGAAATTACCAACCCGGACCGGTGGCCTGCTGGTGGAATTCGGGCCAGAGGCCACAAGCAAAGATGCATTCCTTGACGCGGTTCAAAAGGTTCTTGGAGATGCGGCAACCGTTGCCTCGCTCGAACCAAAGGCCACCCTGGAAATCAGGGATCTCGACTGCGTCACGGACAAAGCTGAAGTAGAGGACGCCATCACGAGGGAGTTCCCCAGCTTAAGTGAAGTCAAGGCAAGATTGACACGTGAAAACACAAGGGGGCAACGCATGGCTATTGTCGAACTAGCTGATAAAGACGCCCAGCAAATCCTGGCGAAGGGCAAAATTAAGATAGGTTGTGTGATCTGCAGGATACGGAGAAGAGCGATCCCTATCCGCTGCTTCAGATGCTTCGAATACGGACACACCGCGTATGGCTGTAGGGGACCCGACAGGAGATCTCTGTGCTACAAATATGGTGAAACGGGGCACAAAAGGAAGGAGTGCACGAACGAGGCAAAATGCATTCTTTGCAAGGATGCTAAGCTAGCACCTGGCGACCTCAAACATGAGCCGGGGACAGGGAGATGCTGGGTTTTCAAGGAGGCCCTAACTAAAGCCAGATCGATACTCAAATGATCCGTATCCTGCAGGTCAATTTGCACCGAAGCACAAACGCCCAGGACCTACTTGAGCAGTTTGCGAGGGATAAGAAAGCTGACCTCCTGTTGCTGAGCGAGCAACATCATAACAAGGACTCGCAAGCGTGGTACCCTGACAAATCTAGTACCTCGGCCATCTGGGTTCGAGACAGCGCCCGCCTTCAGGTGCAGGGCCATGGACGCGGGGATGGTTTTGTGTGGGTGTGGTGTTCAGGGATAACATATTTCAGTGTTTATCTGACGCCTAACGAGGCAATGCGATCTTTTCGAACCAAACTCGATGCCCTGGAGGACGCTGTCTCGAACACAGAGGGCCACATGCTGGTCGGGGGAGACTTCAACGCTAGAGCCATTGAATGGGGTATGCCACAATCCGACCCAAGGGGAAAGCAAATCTTGGACATGGCGGCCAGAACAGCGCTTTTTGTTCTGAATACTGGTAACACCCCTACTTTCCGCCGATGGGGTTGCGTAGGAACCATACTCGATGTGACACTCGCTTCGGAGTCCCTGGTACGTAGAGTACACAACTGGCGAGTACTAGAGGACTACTCGGCTAGTGATCACCAGTATATAGCGGTTGAGATTCACGACGGTGCCACTCTGCGTGCATATGCCCAAACTTCAATCCTCGGATGGAGGATTGGGAGGATGGACGCTGAGAGGTTTGCTGACGCGCTTACGGCAGGCGCACCGTTGCTGAGAGCTCCGCCAGGGAGTGGAGGGCCCACAGCCAAGGACTTGGCGAACTCAACTATGAGTACCATCATAGCTGCTTGCGAGTCTTCCATGCCCCGTCGGAGACCCCGACACGGTAAGCCTCCAGTATACTGGTGGTCAAACGAGATCGCCGAACAAAGAAGCGAGTGTCACAAACTTCGGCGAGAGGCCCAGCGGGCGAGAACACGGGAGGAGGCAGACACTAGGCTAGCAGCATACAGGTCCGGCAGGAAGTATCTTCGCAGGCTTATTAACAAGAGTAAGGCCCGATGCTGGCAAGACCTCGTGGATGATGTAAATAGGGATCCGTGGGGCCTTGGCTACAAGCTGGTCATGGGGAAACTTGGTGCCCTACGGAAGCCTTGCATACATGACGCGGAAAAGATGGACGCGATAGTGCGGGGACTCTTCCCCGCCCACCCCGTCCGTGTTGACGCTGTCCGTGGTGAAACAGCGGTCGAGTGCCCACTCTTCACACAGCTGGAACTGGAGGAGGCAGTCCTCTCCCTGAAAGCGAGGATGGCTCCAGGTCCAGATGGTGTTCCAGCTGAGGTTTTGCAGCTCGTCTATCACCATTGTCCTGACTTGCTGCTCAGCACATTCAACGCTTGCCTACGGGACGGGGTTTTCCCGGTACAATGGAAGGTGGCGAGGCTCGTGCTGATCAGCAAGGGGAAGGGAAATCCCGAATCGCCGTCTGCATACCGCCCGTTATGCATGCTAGACACGGCTGGGAAAGTGCTAGAGAAACTCATCGAAGGAAGACTCACTGACGCGATTCGTGCTGCTGGGGACCTATCTCGTCGGCAGTACGGCTTTCGAGCAGGACGTTCTACCATTGATGCGATTGCAGAGGTGGTGAACGCGGTCCAAAAGGCAGAGGCATGTAGTCGCACCAAGCGACGGATCGTCCTGATGGTGACACTCGACGTCAGGAATGCCTTCAACTCCGCTAGATGGATGGATATTCTGGACACGCTGGAAAACTCTTTTCAAGTTCCAGAATATCTAATGCGGCTTTTGAGGAACTACCTAAAGGACCGAAGCCTGCTCTACGACACGACACAGGGCCAACGAAGGATGGAAATTACATCGGGTGTTGCCCAGGGATCTATCCTTGGTCCGGACCTGTGGAACGTGTCTTACGACGGGCTACTGAGACTTGAGATGCCAGATGAGTCGCGCTTGGTCGGCTATGCGGATGATGTTGCGGCTCTGGTCGCCGGACGCACCGTTGAACAAGCGCAACTTAGGCTAGGTATGCTAATGCGCCGAGTGAGGGACTGGATGACTGCTCGCGGGCTCAGTTTAGCACTGGAGAAAACCGAAGTGGTCATCTTGACAAAAAAGAGAATCCCTAGAGTAAGGATGATCAGTATTGGAGATATACAGGTCAAATCGAAGCCAGCGGTGAAGTACCTGGGGCTACTGATCGACTCGAAGATGAGTTTCTCTGAGCAAATCAGGGAAACGGCTGAGAAGGCTGCTTCGGGAATATTGGCCCTGAGTCAACTTATGGCCAACGTAGGGGGACCCAGCCCATCAAGAAGACGCCTCTTGATGAGTGCTGTAGGGTCAGTGCTACTGTACGGAGCAGAGGTATGGGGCGACGCTCTCAGCAAGGAGGTATACCGAAAACGATTGGCACAGGTACAGAGAAGAGGAGCACTGAGAATTGCATCTTCGTATCCAACAGTCTCCGACTCGGCGGTGAGAGTGATTGCAGGCGTGATACCTGTCGCCCTCCTTGCTAGAGAGCGCCGCGCTTTTTACCTGCGCCGAAACGAGGATGCGAGGGAGATGGTTGTCCGCGAGGAGAGACAACGCTCGCTCAACGATTGGCAGCAGTCTTGGGTGAATTGCACGAAGGGAACGTGGACTGCGCGCCTCATCCGGGATGTAAGACCGTGGCTAAATCGAAGGCATGGTGAGACTGACTTCTATCTGACCCAGCTTTTGAGCGGGCACGGGTGTTTTCAGTCTTACCTGCACAAGATCGGTAAGTCACGGTCTCCCGATTGCCGGTTTTGCCCAGGAGAGGAGGGGACAATGCCTGTCACACATTTTTTGCGTGTACCAAATGGGCCAGGCTGCGGAGGGAACTCTACAGGGAGACGGGAGAGCTCACCCCGGATAATATAGTTGCGGTGATGCTCGAATCGGTTGACAAATGAAACCAGGTGGCACATTATGCTCGGGCAGTCCTAAAAGATAAAAGGGACTCGCAGCAGCCGGAGGTGCTGGGGCTGGGAGATTGCTCTGCTGGCATTTCCTCTTCCCCTCTCCCCTCCCGCTAGGAAAGGGACTCCCCAGCTTGAAGGCGCCCCACGGCGTAACAAAACGAGACCTGGCCCGAAGTAATGTGTCAAACGGTTCCAGGCTAGGTTCTCAGATTGACAGGGGAGGTGTTTAGTGGGTAGTCCAAGGGTATCCTCCATGGGAATCCCACACTGCCAGACTCGGCGGGCGTAAATGCCTTCACCTCCCTACCACAAAAAAAAAAAATTGTAACATCGTGCGTTTTGGTTGGACCACCTTTTACTTACGCTTGCCATTTTCCTTGAGAACCATTTTCTGAAGACGCCCTCCAAATTTATATATGCCCCGTGAGAAATTCTGTAGCGGTTTTAAGTTCTGTCCCGTTATCACGGTATTCAGAAGGGGGAAAAAAATAAACAAGTGAGCTGGAAACGCTTTTGGAAGGGAAGGATTCCTTACACTCCGATATTTTAAGTTGAATGACGTCAAGGAACCACTCCACGCACTGTAGAACTGGTAAGGTGAATTGGTTAATTGAGTAAATTGTTTAGTCTTAGTAACGTTATTGTTAATATTAAGTAAGGATAGGGTTAGGAAGTCGAAATGAAGGAGTTCAAGGTAGTCGATGCAATCTTGTATACCCACCGAGGCTCACGTTAAGCTCGCATCACTAGGGACGGCCAAACTTGTCAAAATTAAGACGTATGAACTTAAAAAAAGAATAAAACAAAGTGATTCCGGGTTAGACTAATATTTAAAAAAAATATAGCACAAATAAAGGGTTTTCCAATAAGAGGTATTATTTTGAATAGCCCGCTATTTCGGTAGATATCACTTTTGAAGCTGTCATTTTTTGACATTTGACAAGTTAAAAACTACGCCATTAATAAAAGTGGAACGATACACGCTTCAACAACGCATTGAAATTATTAAAATTCACTATAAAAATGGTGAAAATTTAGCAGAGACGGTTCGTAAAACTCGAACATTTTCGGGTCGTCGTGAAGCACCATGTCGGACCGCAATACAATAATTTGCAGAAAAATTCGAGCTGTTGGGACAACTTAGTGATGTGAAGAATAAAACCCGTGCACGTCACTCAAGAACAGCCGAGAATATTGCTGCTGTAGCCGAAAGTGATGAAGAAAACCCAGGTTTGTCCATTCCTCGTCGTTCTTTAGAATAAGGCATTCCACACACGTCATTACACCGTATTTTGCATAAAGATTTGGGCCTTAAGGCTATAAAGGTCAGTTAACACAAGAACTCAAGCCGGTCGATCATCAACAACGTCGTGTCTTTGTTGATTGGGTCCTTGAAATGCATGAAAATGGTCCGGAATTCCATCGAAAAATCATCTTGAGTGATTAGGCTCATTTTTACCTTGGTGGTTTCGTCAACAAGCAAAATTGTCGCATCTGGGGCTCGGAAAACCCAAGAGTTATTGTTGAAAAGCCTCTGTATCCTCAACGTGTGACTGTTTGTTGCGATTTATGGTCCGGTGGAATCATTGGACCTAACTATTTCGAAAATGAGGCTGGAGCAACAGTTACGGTGAATAGATTGCGCTATCGAGAGAGATGATTAATGAATTTTTATGGCCGGAATTGGATGGTATTGATCTGGACAACGTTTACTTTCAACAAGACGGTGCTGCGTGCCACACAAGCAACGAAACCATTCATCTTTTACGGGAAAAGTTTCCCGAGCGTGTTTTCCCTCGAAGAGGTGATCACAATTGGCCACCAAGATCTTGTGATTTAACACCTTGCGGCTTCTTCCTTTGAGGCCACATGAAAGAGGAGTTGTACGCCAACAGCCCAGCGTCGATTCAAGACCTCAAAGATAGAATTCGTGGGGCTATCGAGGACATAGGGCAGCCACTTTGCGATTTGGTTATGGAAAATTTCATGAAAAGGATATGGTCCTGTATGTGTGATCGTGGTGGTCATTTGCCTGATGTTATTTTTCACTATTAATGGCATACCTTCTCCTTTAAAATGAAAGAAACATCCGATCATTTATATTAAAAAATGGCATTTTTCTTTTAATATCAAAATAAAATCTCTTAATGGAAACCCTGTAGTAGGGTGCTGCACGGATGAGCAGTATGAATGTAGTATATATAATAAGGCTGAGTGATGAGTACCTTGACACATAAGAGAAATTGAAAACACTAAAAAAGTGAAACCAGGTTTGATTACTTAAATTTACCTGCACGCAGATCCATGTCCAGACACATTTTTCCCCTTGTGCTACATTCTCCATTCGTAAAACAGTGTTTTGCCACGTTTGCGTAGCAGTCTGCATGTTGAATCTTTGGCTGCCTTATTTAAGAGAAACATTACAGCGATTCCAACACGGACGTCCCGAAAATGTTCGGGTGGTTATAATGGCAATGTGAATTTCTATCGGGATATACCATAAAGCGCATTCTTTGAATCCTGACGAGAAGTAATGATTGCATGCAATACAGCAATACCATCGTCTCGATATGACAAGTGAATCAGCTCAACCGGAGAAGATTTAAGCCCGAAACAATTAAAAATAAGGGCAACTTCATATTTGTAGTGGAAATAATGATTGCGGGGACGAACGAGCACTTGTATATTGGCAGACTCCAAAATGAAACGTAAATAAACAAAGCTCGAATGCAATTTAGGCACGTATGAAATCTAAACTGATATTCTTGGGATGCACGAGACACCGAAAGTATTTTGAAATTGATTTAACAATCTGAACAAAATGAATATGGCCACCAAAAACTTGGTTTGAGTTTTGGATAAAGCTGTAAGGCTGAGCAGCCGTGATGGTTGCTGTGGCCTTGAACATGGGTTCTTCACCTCAAAAAAAAAGATCCATTGTCCGCAGAAGTGGTAAAAGAGTCAACGACTGTTCAAGCAGTCTCTTTTTGCGGGTTCTTTTGTAGCAGAGAAGGCGTTTTCCTTTTTCGAGGTGAACGACAGTTGACATTTCATTTATTCCTTTTCTTATTCAAGTAGACAAACAATGAAAGAATAGGTAGAACAGCGTTGGAAGAACTAAAATAGCGTCAGAGAAGAGGTCAGACAGTGTAGAAGTTTTTAACAGGATCGGCGAAAGTTTAGAATAAGCGGAAGTGTTGCAGCAAAGTGAGTGAGGACGAGTCTTTGTGGCTTTTAGTGCATGGTGAAAGCCATTTACGCACTAAGTGTGGGACTCCCATGCTCACAAGTGACTGGACTCCCCACGAAACACCTCCGCTGTCAGGCTGAAAATCCAGCCTGGAACCGTTTGACATATAACTTCGGGCCAGGTCTCGTTTTGTTACGCCTCGAGGCACCTTTAAGCTGAGGGTTCCTGCCTCTAGTGGGAGGGGAGAGGGAAAGAAGAATTGCCAAGCAAGTGATTCCCCGGTCCCAACTATCCGTCCCTTTTATCTTTTGGGACTTTCAGAACATAATGTGCCACCTGGTTTCATTTGACAATCGGTTGAAGCATCACCGCAACTATACTATCCGGGGTGAGCTCTCCCGTCCCCCTATGGAGGTCCCATCGCAGCTTGTCTCATTTTTTGAACGCGAAAATGTATGGCAGGCATTTTTTTATTCTCGTGGACAAAACTGACAATCGGGAGACCGTGATTTACCAATTTTGGTGCAGGTAAGACTGAAAACATCCATGCCCGCTCAAAAACTGGGTCAAATAGAAGTCAGTTTTACCATGCCTTCGATTTAGCCACCGTCACAGATCCACTTTCTCTTCGTGCAATTCACCCATGACAGTCATCCAGTCTCTCAATTGGCGCATTAGCGTCCTAGTCTAAGTTGCGCTTGTTCAGCGGTGCGCCCAGTGCCGCAACATCATCTGCATAGCCAATAAAGGTGTCTCATCTGGCATCTCCAGTCTCAGTAGCCCGTTGAAAGATATGTGCCATAGGTCTGGGCCAAGGATAGATCCCTGAGCAACACCCGATGTAACTTCCATCCTTCGTTGGCCCTGTGTCATGTCGTAAGGCAGGTTTTGGTCCTTCGGGTAGCCACTCAAAAGCCGCATTAGATATTCTGGAATTCGAAAAGGGGTTTCCAGCATATTCATAATATCCACTAATCTACCGGAGTTGAAGGCGTTTCTAACGCGGAGTGTCACCAAAAGGACGATCCATCGCTTGGTGCAGCTTTATGCATCTGCCTTTGGGACCGCGCTCACCACCCCTATAACCGCATCAATGGTGGAACGTGCTGCTATAAAGCCACACTACCGAGGAAATAGGTCCCCCTGCAGCACGGATCGCATCAGTGAGGCTTCCCTTGATGAGTTTCTCTTACACTTCCCCAGTAGTTTCTAGCATGTATAACGGGTGGCATGCAGACGGCGATCCGGAATATCTCTTCCCCTTGCTAATCAGCACGAACCTTGCCACCTTTCATCGTACCGGGAAAATCCCACCCCGCAGGCAAGCGTTGAATGTGCTGGGCAGTAAGCCAGGAAAATAGTGTAGACAAGTTGCAGCACGTCAGCTGGAATACCATCTGGACCTGGAGCCTTGCTCGCTTTCTATGAAAGGACTGCCTCTTTCAGTTCCGGCTGGACACTCGATTGCTGGTGCACCGCAGACACCGTCAACACGGACGAAATTGGCGGGAAAGAGTGCCCGCACTATCTCGTCCGTCTTTTCCATGTCATGTATGCAAGGCTTCCGTAGGGCACTAAGCTTCCGCATAACTAGCTTGTAGCCAAGGCCCCACGGATCCTTGTTCACATTGTCCACTAGACCTTGCCAGCAGCGTGCCTTGCTGTTGTTAATCAATTTGCAAATGCATTTCCAGGGTGACTTATATGCTCCTACCCGGTTGCAATTAGTTTGGCGCCGCATAGCTCTAACCGTGCTATTGTTGTTTGTTTAGTACGTGCAACTCTACCCCTCGCACAAACTAGAGCAATGTTGATATTTCCATTGATATCTTCAGTGCGCATATGTATACAATAGGTACAAGGGCCGTAAGCTAGCCTGCTTGCATCTGAAAACCCATGGACTTGCTCATTTTTCCGTTTGGTAGAATTCATTAAATACCGCGTTACGCCTAGCCTCCTTAATGTTGACAGTTGGGCTCTGTAATCCTTCCAGCTCCGTTGGAGTTTTTCAGATAGATGTGTATTCCAATCAATTTTTGATTTCCAGAGTTGTTGAATGAATATCTTTGCAAGTACGACAACTGGGTTAACCAGCCCGAAGGGATCAAAGAATTGAAACATGTACGTAAGAAGAACTAGTTTTGTAATTGGCTCAGTTGAGTCCGAAGCGTTGGTATTGATGTTGAATGGATTCGATGCGGGATGCGATATTAATCATAGAGCGTTAACAACGCTGGTATCATCAGAGTCGGTGACATTATATTCTGTTGCTCAATCACTAGCTGGAATGCGTTTCACCAGTGTTGTCTTGTCAGAAAACCATTTGTGCAATTGGAATTGGAACCACGTTGCAACATTTCAATGAGTTGCGGCTGAAGATTGATGGGTTTCTGGAGATCATTCGTGCCGGTAAGCAAGTTTTCAACATAGAAGTCCCTTCGTGTGACTTGAGCAGCCATTGGAAATCTTTTTTCAGACTCTACTAACTTTAGGAGGCATTTCGTTGCTGAGTATAGTGCAAATCTGGCTCCATATGTCACCGTCTTTAGCCAATATGTTTTTAGCTACCAATTTGGACTCTCTTGCCAAGGAAGTCCAAGAATGATAGGTATATCAGGAATGTCCATAAGGAGTTGTTGAGTAATTCGAAAACAAATGAGCGGCCGTTTTAAGTGGAACACGAGCAAATTTATGTCCTATTCCCTGAACTTAAACATCTAGCGTAGATGCTCTTAGACTGTTCGTTGGTTTGGATTTCGAAACATTCTAAATTTTTCAAATCAAAATCCCCAGAGCTTCATAAACAGTTCCCAAAATTTTAAAAAATTAGAGATAAAGTGTATATATCACAATTTAAACACAAAATCCTTCTAGTGGGAGCATACTCGTGCCTACTCAACTTGTGTATGATTATTAACTTTTATTATTTATTCTATAATATCACATTTTTTCCTTTCATATCCAATACGAATCCAATTAGCGTTTTTTTATTTTTCAAAGCATTCAACAAAATATATCAAACATAGTCGACAGTTGAAAGCGTATTTAAACAATAATTTTAAAAGCGTAAACTTAAAGTATTCCATATTTCACTTAGATGTCAATTTGCTTGTAGACATTCTTTATCATTTTTCCCTGCTGGAATGTTATTTTCGCATTTAAGCAGACTCGTGTCTCCTAACAGTATTTACATCATATTGCAATATTTTCTGGAATATATCATAACGTGTTTACCTTGCGTACATGTATAATAATTCACCTATCTAATTGTAAGATCCGTCATACATATTCAAATCATACCTGAGATAGTGACACGGGATTTTTTCACCGCCTACACCAAACAAATTATGGTGATCGGTCTAATTGGTGTTCAAGTTTAATCTAAGAAACTATTTTTTTTCAAATAGCTTTGTATTAGCTTAATCTCAACCATCAATTAATTCGCAATTAAGTTCAATAAATCAAAGCTTATCGGACCACTTAGCACAACTTTCTCGATTTCAACACCTTCATGGCTAATTTGCAAGCAGTCTCTGCTTCCATTATGAATTGAACCTATCACTGACCACATCATCGTGTTTCACGATCCATCTTATCTGCTAATTGAAAGCACTAACATGTAACGCCAGTCACTCGCTGAAATATTATCTGCGAATTCTTGTAAAGCTTATTAGTAAGAGATAAGCAAAATTAAAAGAATTTTTGAGCACTTAGGAGCAGCTCGTGCCTCACGTGGTGAAACGGATCGGAACGGCATTGAATTTATTCCACCCGCTACTGTAAAACGATAAAGATTCATGGCCCACTTCTGAGCGGAGAAAAAATCATATGAAAAAGAATCTGGCAAATTGCTAAAATTTATAGTATCAACATTAGGGGTGGAAAATTGCGCATATCTACTTTTATCGCGATTAAAAGTGTACAGATAAAATTACTAGAGCGTGAGTAAATATTTGGTATTTCAGAATGAACTTAAGACAACATTAAAAATAGAACTTGTTTAGAGTTCATGTACCTTACGCACATGGTAAATTTATTGATCGAATAAAAATAAACAGTTCGATTAAGTGTATGTACCAAACTATAAAGGGCTCATCATCCCCATTGGTTTTTATTGAGAAAACGATCGCTTTATAAAATATAATTCAAGGGTAATTATTTGCTCGATTTGAAAGGTTCAAGGTGATTACACATGTACTCGTATAAGTTAAGATGACTCCTTTAGTTTTCTTATTTAAAAAATAAATTTTATTGTTACCAATTTG
>OZ017742.1:121406412-121568912 GCA_963969285.1 Odontomyia ornata | reverse complement strand
TACATGTCTTCGGAGAGGTTCCGTTGGCCCCACCAACTCTGGATGAAGTTTGTTCCACAATCAAAGCCCAAAAGAATAATAAAGCGCCGGGCGTCGATGAGATTCCAGTGGAGCTCATCAAATATGGTGGCAACAGTGTTCATAAAGCTATTCACAAAGCCAACCACCACATTTGGCAACAAGAACATATGCCGAAAGAGTGGAGCCAATCTATTATATTCCCTATCCACAAAAAAAGGTGACAAACTACAGTGCGAAAATTATAGAGGCATATCACTACTTTGTACAGCGTACAAAATATTTTCAAAGATCTTAGAAAATGATCTCGCATCATACGCCAACAGTATTATTGGGGAGTAGAGCAGGAAGATCGACAATAAACCAATTGTTCACTGTCGAGCAGGTACTTGAAAAATGCTGGGAGTTCGATGTTAACCAAATTTTCGTTGACTTTAAGCAAGCATACGACAGTATTAATCGTAACGTATTATACCAAATAATGCTTTGCTTTGTCATCCCAGCCAAACTAGTCCGTCCTTACTAAAATAGCAACGACGTCAGTGACTTCCCAAGTCCGGCTCAATAACCAACTCACCGATACCTTTGACACAAATATCGGACTGAAGCAGGGAGATGGGCGGACCCCACTGCTATTCAATTTGGCTCTGGAGTACGTCATAAGAAAGCTACCTGTCGATAGACGAGGTACATTGCTATACAAGTCGAGCCAAGTAGTAGCCTACACGGACGACATCAACATTTTGTCACGGTCGTTAGGAACTGCCAAAGAACTCTTCCTGAAACTTGACAGCGAAGCAAAACTAGTAGGGCTACAAATCAATGAAAATAAAACAAAGCTCATGACGCATTCAAGGAAAAATACCTCAAATACACAAAATATTACACGTGGCGAATTTGTGCATTTAGACGCCAAAATAACGAGAACCACTAATGAAAGAGACGAAATACGTCGAAGAATACAGCTCGCAAATAAAATATTTTGTTCATTTTTGACGATCTTGAAGACCAACCCCATAAACGGGAAAAGCAAGCGCCAAATATACAAATCTGTGATAAGACCTGTGTTATGCTATGGGTATGAAACATGGGCCCTAACGCAAGCATCTGCAAATATATTGAACGCCTTTGAGCGACGAGTCCTGAGGCGAATAATCGGAGCGAAGCTAGACGGGGACCAATGGCGAATTCGATACAACCATGAGCTGTATGAAATTTTTGACGAGCCGGAGGTCTCAACGATTGTAAGGCTGCGGATGCTGCAATAGGGTGGTCACATGAACCGTATGGACGAACAACGGATACTAAAAAAGGCATTCGTTGGGGAGAACTGAAGGCCGGAGACCAGTGGGGAAACCGAGGAAACGCGGGTCTGGCTCGGTCGACGAAGACAGTTCATCGCTGCCTGAATTTTGAAATTGGAGGACACGGTTAATGGACCGAGATAGTTAGAGGCGCTATTTGCAGGAAGCGGAGGCCCGAAAGGGGCTACGAGGAAAAAGATTTATTTGCTTATTACCGCATTCTACCGTAAATCTTATATTTTCGTCTAAACTATTCAGCAATTTATTTAAAAAAAAAAGCAGTAATTGTCTTTTTTAGCCTGTCCGTACGCAGAAAATATCATCAACATACCTAAACCAAACTAATATGTGTCGTAATAAATTGCCATACAATGAAAACAATTTCATTTCGAGATACGACATGAAATACTCCGCAAAGGGAGGGGACGCGGGGTTACCCATCGCAAGTCCACTTTCTTGACCAAACATGCCATTGAAATAAAAATAGTTTTGGTTTGCGCAAGTATCCGTCAAAGTAATCAGCTCTTTAACTTTATCAAAAGTTTTACAATTTTTAGTAATGTCCTTAAAAAGGATACTTTTCATGAACTGGCATGTGAGGGAAAAGATTAACTACGTCGAACGAAACAAGTTTAGCATTACCTGGAATCCATAAATCTTTAACATTTTGAACTAATTCTAACGAATTTAAACATTCGTTAGAATTAGCTCAAAATAATTACCTTGAATTTAAGTTAAGCATATCCGGTATCAATTTAGCCAAATGTCTGGAAAGCACTTGAACTGGAGCTTGACAAGACGCCACCACAAGTCTTAGTCGGCGATTTTCTTTATGAAATTTAACTAATCCGTATAATATCGGAATGGACGGGTTAGAAATTTTTAGTTTAAATTTTTCTTGAGGGTACAAAAAATACTTGATATAATTTAAGATTTTGGAAATAAACTTATTATATTTTTGAGTTGGATCACTATTTAAAACGTTAATATTTATATTTTGTAAACATACATTCATCTTGTCTAAGTAACAATTTCAATTTATAACGACTATCGTTCAGCCTTTATCAGCTTTAGTTATAATTAGCTATTTTTCTTTTACTAAGGATGAAACAGACCTCTATTTGTCGAAGTTAGAAAAGCTGACATAGAAAACGATTGAGAAAGTAGTTCCCAAGATTAAACATCGAAACAATATGGAAGGATATGAAACACCAACCATCGCAAGGTTGAAAAGATTGAAAAGCCTTCTGCTCACACGCGTCAACAATATTTATCGGCGTTTTTGGACTGCTACCATCCCTAGTTGGCTTTACACCTGAAGAATCTCCGGAACTTAATCCGTTCATACCTCAGGAGTGAGATAAGTAATCAATGGGCGGAAACACTGAGGTGTATAAGCCCACAGTACCCAGATGGCATTTTAACAAAAGTGAATAGCTTATTCCGTAAGAAGTCTCGAGTGAAGATATCGAATCTTAAAGTCGCTAGTGATGGGATAAATCTTCCCGATAGGGCGGGTATCGAAATTAATAGTACGACTCCGGATAGAAATGGAAACAGGATTATATGTATGTGATGGATTGCAGAAACTTGCCCAGATTGGAACACTTTTTGAATTGATCCATCTACCAAACCCTGATAGAGAGAGTCAAATATTTTCAGAGGTCATTGAAGCGAAAGTTTGCGACTTCAAATCAACCCCGATTCATTTCAATGAAACATTGACATCTGACCTCATAACGAACTCGAACCTTACCGATTATTTTATCAGCTATGAAGATTTGTGTTTCATATTTGGCAGGATAAACACCAAGAAATCATGTGGTCTTGATAGTGTTCCAAATATAGTTCTCCGACATTTGTCTGAGGTTGTTGCTATTAGGAATTATGCATATTTATCAATAACATGTTGAACAATTCATATTTCCCAAATGAGTGGAGAAAGGCCAAGGTATTTCCGATCTTCAAGTAAGGAAAAGAATCTTTATGGCCTAAAAGCTATCACCCGATAAGCTTGCTACGTAACATCAGGAAGGTCTTTGAAGTGATACTAACCAAAGCATTAAACGCCCACATTCTCGGGTTGACAGGGGAGGTGTTTAGTGGGTAGTCCAGTCGCATTCTTGCGAGCATGGGAGTCCCACACTCTGTGCGTAAATGGCATTCACCTCCCAACCACAAGAAAAAATAAAACGCCCACATTGAGAGATATTAGTTGATGCTAAATTACCAATTTAGTTTTCGTGCCAGGCATTCGACCATACTCGTACATGCGATAGCAAAAGTAACCTCAGACATCTGTTGGAAACTAAACAATAGAGAACGTGTTGGAGGGCGTCTCATTGATGGAAAAAGCCTTCGGTTTGATTTTGTACTAGCCAAGCAGAACTGTCATATTGTGTGTGATAATTTTGTGACGTAGTGAACAAAGTGCGTAAGTGATTACATATTGCTTATTGGACATATAATTGGGAATATTAATTCAGGTAATTGATTTTAATCATAGTATGGAACAAATAAATATTGACCAGCTGATTACGGATCAGCAAAGGCGGGTTTATGCCATCGAGGACATTCGGGAGTCCCTGTGTAAGCTCAGAAAGGAAAAGCGCACAGAGGAAAAATTCATAGAGAGCTGGAAGGAGGTAAAAGTGTTAAGAAGGGAATTCTTCAACTGCCATGAAGTGCTGATGGGAAAACATGAGGCGCAAGGTACACCATATTTCCAGAAAAACAAATATAGATTATTAGAGGAAGTTTACCAACGGGCAAAGGAATTCAACGAACGGATTCATTCGGGACTGCTGAGCGATCAGGATGAAGCTAGTGCAAAAACTGCGGATGGAGCAGAAATATAGGAAGGTGTCAAAAATATTAGCAAGGTAGCAGACGCATCAGCTGTAGAAAATGTGCCCAAAAAACAAAGTGATTCTCTTTCTACCGGTGCGATTCCCAAAATTTCGAAAAATGCGGAAAATGTGGCTGTGTGCGGCGGATCTCTTCAGAAAACAAACTTCAAAGAGGATGAGCATGAAAATGACCGTCAATTTAGTGCCCTGTTAAGATAGCGGAGTTGGGGGCGGCCAGCAAATTTTTTGGGAGATTATCCGCACCATAATTATTCCTGGCCAACTTATGAGCCGTATCGAAGGGCAAATGGCAAACCGCGCGCGACGCCATGCGATCGGAGTGTTTTTAAAGGCTATGAAAACGGAGTGGAAACAAACTTTCCGAAATATTCACCTAGGACAATTCATCCACAATAGTGATAGTACTCGGTCAGAGCATATCTACTAAATAGCAGCTGCAATTAGAACAAATTTTCTTTCTTACGGTACTTATGGAGTAGAGAGAATTAGACTAAAAGTGCGTATGTATGGTAAACAAAAACTTGAATTTGCATGCAATTTTACCAACACAAGGTAAACTTTAATCCATCTTTTACACGTTTATTTGCCTCTCTTTTCATTTTGACAGCTCCTCGATTGCAGGTGCTAGTTAGTATATATGCTCTGACTCGGTTTCCAAATTATGACGATTACCCATTGACATGGAATCGCAGCTACCGTCCGCGTCTGTTATCCCCAATTCCGCACATACCAAAGTTTGAGGGCGCTATACGACAATTCGAAACATTTCGAAATATTTTCAATTCGGTGTATGATGGGTCTGATATTGGAGAACCAGAACGTCTCATGATGTTACAAAGCAAGCTCATGGGAGACGCTAAGAGAGTGATTGAACACTTAGGAGTAAACGGGGCAAATTATCGCCATGCTTGGGATTTGGTTAACCGAAGATATACATAATAACCGTCGCGCACTTATAGAAAAAGGGATTCAAACCATTATTGATCTTCCCCAAATTTGTCAAGACGACCTAAGTCCATAGGGAAAGCGCTAGACATCATGCGGTCAGTAACAGAGAACTTACTGAAGGCAGGATTTGATGCTAGAGAAGTTGCTTCTGGCGTCCATTTGACTTTTCGTTTGTCGTTCTTTTTGGAGTCTTTGATGTACGAGCTTAGGAGTGCTTGAGTCTTGGCAGCGTTTGGTATGCAATTTCGGTTATAGTTTATCATTCCGAGAAATCTGCGGAGATTTTGGATTGTTTTTGGTTTTGTATAATGGGTGAGGGTTTCTATCTTCTATTGTGGTGGCTTGTAACCAGCAACATTTATTGTATATCCAAGAAAATTAACTTCGTTTTTCACGAAAACACACTTATTGTAATTTATCGTGATCCCGTTGTCGTTCAGCCTTTGAAAGATGGTTCGTAAATATTTCATGTGTTCTTCGTGTCAGAAAATACGATGAAATCGTCAACGTAGCAAAAAATGTAATCGAGGTCACGAAAAATTGAATCAATCCAGCGTTGAAATGTTTGGGTGGCGTATCGAAGACCGAATGGCATGACCAAATATTCAAATAGTCCGAAGGGTGTAGCGATGGCTGTTTTCGGTATATCTTCTTCGGCCATGGGTATTTGGTGGTAGGCCCTCACAAGATCAATCGTGGAAAACACATTTTTATTGAAAAGCTTAGGAAAAAGATCTTGTTTCAACGGTGGTGTGTATCGATCGGGCACGGTTCGGGCATTTAGCTTCCGATAATCGCTACAGGGGCGCCAATCGCCAGTTTTCTTTTGTTGCATGTGCAGCGGAGATGACCATTTACTTTTTGAAGGCCTTATATAGCCGGCGTCGAGCATGGCTAAAATTTCGGTTTCTGCGCTTCGTCGTTTTTCTCCCACGAGTTTGCGTGCTCTTTCGACAACAGGGGGACCTTCAGTGATGATATGATGCACGGCGTGACAGTTTTGTGTTATTGCCTTTTTTATTAATGGTTTCGTTAAGTCGGAGAATGCTTGCATCAGTTTCGCAAATTCCATGTTTTCGTTTTCTGTTGTTATAATGGTCGATATTCCATGCTCTGATGTGATTTTGATTTTTCCTGTTGTCGAGAGGGACGTTTGTGAGTCGATTAGGCGTCGGTTCCTCAGATCAACTAGAAGTCCGTAATGGTACAATAGATGAGATCGGCTCCTATGATGCCCGTCTTGACTTCAGCAATGATGAATGGAAATGGCATGTTTCGGTGCAGTCCTAAATCCAAACTTAATAGTCGCTGGCCATATGTGTGGATTAGTGAGGAATTAGCTGCGTAGAGTTTCTGTGGGGATTGTTTGAGCTTCGTTTTGAACCAGATGCCTGGAACGACTGATACACAAGAACCTAGTCTATTAAGCATTGTTGTCCTGTTTTATCTTGCAAATGTAGGCGGTGTTCTTTATTCATGTTTTTGCTATCGTCTTCCGCCTTTGATGTTGTTGATGTAGACGATAGCATACTTAGTTTCCCGGATTTTCTCTTTTGTTATGGGAGCATGGCGCGCGGCACTTTCGCTTTGCTTTTCCGAAATGTTTGTGATAGTAGTACAAGTCTGAACTCGGTTTTTGTTCTTTTGGTTCGTATTTTCTCTGGTAATAATTTTCTCTATTTCGCGATTTTGATCTCGAGCGCTCCGATTTTCGTGAATACATTTGTTTTTTTAAATCCTCAAGTTCTGTGAGCGAGCTTGTTTCACTTTTCGAAATCGCCGCCATCTCAAATCCATCCACTTTCGACACCTCTAGAATTTTGTCGGCTTCCACCGCAAGTTTGCAGAGATCTTGGACTTCGCTTATTGCTCATATACTACGGACTTGCTCTGGAAGTTGTTCTAGGAAAAGCGTGTTTAAAATCGAGTCGTTGCATTGTCCGCCTGCAAGATTTTTAATTTTTCGTAGGATTTAGGACGGCTTCCCATTTGTAAATTCTTAATTCTTCGTTATCTCGGTTTTTTTGCGCCATTTAAAAAATCTCCAAATAAATGTTCCTCCAACTTTTCCAGAAAAACGCAAATATTGTAAATTTAATGCTAAACAAATATATATTTCGGAGGTAAGAGTTCCTCCTTCTTGCAAAAAAACACTGAAGAAGGAGGAACTCTTACCTCCGAAATATATATTTGTTTAGCATTAAATTTACAATATTTGCGTTTTTCTGGAAAAGTTGGAGGAACATTTATTTGGAGATTTTTTCCCATTTGTGTTTTTTAAACCCCTGAGAAGGCGTCTGAGTTTTGATTCATTTGTTTCGCCGCGAGTTTCGATGATTCTTTGCTTTATTGCATCGTATTTGTTCGTTTCGGGTGGTGTTGAGATGATATCCGAAACCAGAGGGAGAGTCTTTGTGTCGAGGTTGAGGACCACATGTTGAAATTTTGTTTTGTCGGCGGCGATTTTCTACTTAGACGAACCAAACGGCTGGGTGGTCTCTCCAGAATGCGGGTATTTTGACATGGTTGTTGTTGATCATTGCCACTTCGGCTTCCGTATTCCCGTGCGACGTTGCATTATGATTTGTTGACATGTGTAGTAATCGAGTAGGTATGGCTCAAAAAGCCAGCGTGCGAGAGTTTGTCTCGTTACAATCCAGCCGGAACAGGTTTACTTCATGAGGACTTTCCATTTCCTATTTACTACGTCGGTGATGATGAAGAGATTACAAAAATTGTTGATTGTTATGAAAAATTCAATAATTTTGATATGCCAAATCAGAAATATCGATCATTATGCAGCATTCAAGTGAATGCGCTGATGTCGGCAGCTGTGAACTCAGAAGTCTGCATGCGTCGAACAACTGTGACAAATAACTTAGCTCCTACAAATCGATCCCCTAAGCGGTAGAAATATTTACACAACTCTTTTCCCACGAAAGATTGTAGACCCTGCTGAAAGAAAAGTGGATAATTCCGAAAAGTTTATTGTAGTTTCTGCACGATTAGATACTGCTTCATTTTTTTCGATGGAATAGGACTCGGAGCAATGGATTCTCTCGTTTCATTTTCAGTTGCAGTGAGCATAGCAAATTTATTATCCACAATCATTAATGGCCCAAAAGGAGGTCAGAAAAACGTTTTATTTATGCTGTTCAACGGCGAGTCGTATGATTACATCGGATCACAACGCTTCGTATATGATCTTCAAACGAAAACCTTTCCATCGAAAAACACACATACAGATATCATCACTTTAGATAATATTGAGTTCATGATTGATATAGGAACATTAGATGATCTTCAAAACATAACAATATTTTCAGTTACTGATTTCCCATACAAGAAAAATTTTATCGATTCTCTTCATGATTATAATAGCAAGTTCAGTCTGGGATTGAATATCTCAGAACAACAAACATTAAATCTACCTCCTACATCCGCTCAATTGTTTCTTCGTGAAAATATTTCATTTCCAGTGGTAATCGTTTCGTCAGCTCCAAAAAATAAGTTTTATCACTCTATTTATGACGATGCCACGAATATTGAATTTACCTACAAAAATCCATCACGAACAAGAAATGGATCAAGATAATGCTCGCGGAGTGGGGTTGAAACGGAAAATTGAAGCTGACCGATATTGACGCAGAACTGGTTATTACATTGCATTAAACGGATCTCGTCAAGATGGAAATGAATAGAAGAATGGATTCGAGGAGTCTACTTCAGATCGTCAAGCAGCGAGGTTCGGTTGGAGAAAAACAAGGCAGATGGAACGAGCGGGAGCCATCATGCAAAGAAATGGAATGTGAAACGCGAAGAATTCCTGCATCTCGTACGCGACCGTTTGAATTCCATCAGAATGCGACGCGTTACCAGTTTTTCGGTTTGAGTCCCATTGTTTGTGTTGCAAGAAAAAAGTGTGTATTTGATTTTCATAACTTTGGCGTGGATGATTCCCCCTTATTGTGCGTTTTTGCCGTAATTCCCTCGATCTGTTGCCATTTCGCCGTTATTCCGTCTTTACGGTGCCCTGCTGCCTAATGAACACGCGGTTGCGAATGAAAAATTGCGGGAATTCTGACACTCGAACTGAGCGGTTGATGGATACATTGGAAGTACATCGTGTTTAAAGGAACATGAACTCTGAAAGAACATTGGATTTTACAAACTGATTTCCATGCATATTCTTACGATATATATGATAAGTCATTTAGTGATTCACGCGCATTAAAAGAACATTGTGCAATTGTTCTGTGCGCGACACTTTGACCCGAGTCATATACCGTAACTTCGTGTTTGCCCTGTTTTATGTTAAAAATAAACAAAATTAATCGACTCTAACGAATTTACTTCCTGTATGCAAATTAAGGATCGAATGCGTGCAAAGACCGTGTAGAGTGCTGATATATAATGTTGTGGTTCTGGGAAATTGATTATTTGATTGGGTTCGAGTGCAATTAATGCTACAAGTGCACTTCATAGCGGCGATAAAGAAGGAAGAAGAAAACTCGTTTGCGATTGTTTCTTTTTTCATGTGTTTGGGACGTGTTATTTGTGAAATCTTTACGGTTTACCGTTACTTTGGTTGCTTCTTAGTTGACATAACTCGAAACTCGCCTCCAGACGGACCTGTGATTAATGTTATTCTGGCAATTGGAACATCGATTCTATGGGAAAAATTCTCGCTGACTTGGCATATTTTTATTGTGTTGTGTGGACCGCCACTTGCGAAAATTGACTTCACGGAATATTTTGATGTCAAGGCTGTTTCGTTAGCAACATATGCTGATAATTGTTTAGTGACCGTATCTGGCGATTCTGATTTGACTTGCCCTGCCAATAATTGTAACGTTGAGGATTATCATAATTTTTTTGTGAGTTTCCCAAGCCCAGTACTTAATTAATATATCTGTAAATGTTCAGTTTGAAAGCCAGGACTTACGCACCCCACCTCGTCAACGAGCGCTCGTCGTCGGAAAGGCTGGGTAAGTACTCTTTTGAATGATTTAAAATTTTTTGACAGACGTTTCAAATTTTTATATACATGTAATGTTTTTATACATATTTCAAATCTTATATGCACTCTACTTTACCTCTACATACAATAATGGGCTTTGGAAACAAAACAAAAATTCATAGGGACGGGGTGTGACATACTTTATGAATAAATGAAATGAATCTCTTACATCGACATTAATAGAATCACACTTCTCTTCCCTTGTTCCACTATTAGTTTATAAATCATTACGATCGAATTCAAACTTGATATTGCTTGTGCTTGAGAATTTTTGTATCGATCTTCAATCTTGAAATTATTGCGTGAATAAAAATACAAATGAATTTGTAACTTACAAATGAAATCGGTCTTTCCTTTCCGATAACTCTGACCGGGTATAGGACCCGGTACGGTGGCAGGCTGCCCCTAAAAACATGAGCCAGCCGCCGGGTACAATTTAATCTTTTTTTCTTTGGTTCAGGTGACATCGCGGGTTGAGTGGCCCAAGCAGAGTGCCTCTTTATGGCATAGCGTTATGCAATCGAATTGTATAATTCTATGGCATAAATTGGTCACCGGGGTACTCCCCTTCTGATGGGAAAGTTTATACAAGTCAAGTTGTATGAGTTTTCCACTTAGAAGAGGAATACCTGGCCACTGCAACAAAATATGGATTTATTCCGGTTGGGTGGGTGCGAAGGGGCTCCATCACCACCCGGTAGCCCTTCTTTCATTTGTGGGCCATGAGCTTCGTCGGGAAACGACGAGGTTACCCCAAGTCCGCCTTTTTTTCAGGTTCCACTTGTTCTCGGAACAAGTACTTTCTCTCTCGGTGTAGTTATCTACACTTTTTGCGACTTCGGTCGCCTCTTGATAGACTGACCACCAAATTCGTGAGTGCGAAATTTTTTTGTAGTGGGTCCTCGTGCTGGGGAAATGAACCCGCCCCACGACACCGCAATGCTAGCCTGCCAGCGCATTTACGCGTCCCCAGACGAGGGCATTCTCGGCAGATATTTTCATCTTCTTCTGCCGAGGCAGCAGAACATCGCTGCAGTCCTTAATGGACTTTTCGAAACTCTTAAATTCACTACACATGTCTCTGAGTTGCTGCATTTGATCGTGGATTCATTGTTCCACAGCCTCAAGTTCCACTTTAGTTTCTTCCAGAGTCATTGTGATATTTTCTGATTTATAATTTCACCTTTTATTTGTAAAATTTTTTTTCGAAGCACTCACTTTTCACTGGTTTTTGTTCGAAATATTTTCTTCTTTTGGTTTTATTTGCACTTTGTTTATATGCGGGGTCACCAACGTGGGTTTTCATTCGGCGACAGAACCCAACAACTTTTTATCGTGTGAAATGAAATTCCCTTTCTCATAAAAGACAAGTTTATCCGCGTCCGAACAAAATGATCATCATATAAACGAATGTATGGATGATGCAATGTTGGTTGTCGATGCGTTGTCGCGTGCGTTTCGCGGTAGACCAACTCCACGTGTGCGTTTCGCGGTAGACTAACTCCATTGTCAATCTTCTCTGGGTGCTAGGATTTGTTTCCTTCGATGTGTTCGTATTGCTGGTGGCGTTATTTGTGTCAGTGCTGGAGCCGCCACAAGTTGATATCTTCATATTGAAATTCATTCGGAATCACATAGCAAGATATGTAACTTTGAGCAAACATTTCTGGATTTCACAGCCGTTCCACCCTATAGACGAGTATATTGAGACTTGTCTCACTACTAGCTTCGTTCCTCCAGAAGCATTTATGTATTCGGATATGAATTAGTATGGCTTTGATTTTGATGGTGTTTGGGTTATATATCATATATATAGACGGACAGCGGATAAGAAGATAAAATAACCGCTATCAACAATTTCAATGAAGGTACTCATTCGTTAGGTTCATTGTGGCTGGTCAAGCTGGGACGGAGCAATTAGGTATTGGTTTGTTTTTTTTTTGTTTCCCCGTTTTTAGCTCATCATTGCTACATTTAATGTTGTTATTTGGTTGTTTTCAGTTTTTTTAAACTTTTAAACATAAAATTTAACATTTAGATTAAGAATATTAAGATGTAATTATATCAGGATAGGATAAAATTTTTGATTAGAATTTATTGGAATTAAGTTAGAACATATTAGATAAAAGCAAAAGTCCATTATTTTGTTATGTTCTTTCCATTATATGTAATTCAGAAATAAAATTGGTTAGTTTTTTTCTTTTTAATTAATAATATGTTTATAATCCTTATTTGATTCAGATACGACAATGTTTTTTAAATAATTTTTTAATTTAATTAATTCCCACAAAATTATAAAACCGAAATTAAAATATTGATTTCAACTGTTGATCAGTCAATACGAGCGTTGGCAATATAAGCAAGTTTTTTGACTTTAAAATCGTCAGCAGACTTTAAATTCGTCAGCAGAAATATCTGCTGCGGGGTATAGAATGCGACTAGAAAAGTATATCTTTTCAATTCACTTTTAAATATTTATCGCTTAGTAGGTTTCAATTTGGACTATCGTGCAGTCGATATTATTTCTTACGTTCGCGGACTAGAACTGAATTTAAAATTATACACATTACTCACTCTTATGTCGATGTTGCATCTTTCAAATATAAAACAAATTAAACACATGCATGAGCAAAACTTAATGATCATTTTGTATGCTAATGCTTTTGTCGAACTTTTAGAGATAAAGCTGTATTTTCTTCGATCTTGTGATTTATCTTTGCCTGGAAAGCACATTAAACACTGATTTACATTGTAACACTGATTTCATTGCAACACTGATTTACATTGCGCCAATTTGTCTTACCATGTTTCGGAAAGAGTTTCTTACTTTGTAGCCGAAGGGAATTGTTTATTGTTACAAGGCGTATTAGGGTGCGGGCAGACTTACAGTACGATAATCGCGCAACAATAGCAATTTTCACATTGATTTTTATGGAAAAGGCAAGTTTATGTTTAAAATTACACAAAATATTATGAAATTAAGGATCAAGCTCAAAAAGCATCGTCTACAAGTCTATAACTCGCTACCACAGAGTTAAAAAGTGTACAATCATTTATCTCATTTAAAAAACAACGAAACACACGGTTTTGGTTTGAAGAGCTTGAGGTATTTTTCCGTGTCTTTATTATGATTCACTGGACGCAAGCACTTATAATTGTTTGTTGTTTTATTAATACAGCTGTGGTAAATTCATTACTCTCCATATACCAGCAACTACCGTTGTTGCCTGAGCAGGTTTCTTTTAAGTTAAGGTTTAAATTCTGTTTCAAAGCTATTCTCAATACATGAGCTTCCTTTTTTATTTAATTTCTTTAACTAATTTCATAATACCCCTTCAAGATGATGGTGTAATCCCATTATGTTTGTATTATTTATTTAATTTTAAAATAATATGTAAACAAATTGTTAAATTCACACAATATTTATTGTTGAGTGTGGTGTTGGTATCCCATCCAGAATCCTAACTCCTACCGGGGTATGATAATGTTTTACTTGTTCGTAGTAGTGAAGCTCAGTATCCGATCTGATCCCATTGCCCATTGTTTAATTCAATAGACAGTCAGTTGCAGTGCATGCGCTTCCATTTAAACATGTGTAAATTGCGATAGTCCCGCGAATATTGTGTCGAAGTCTGACCGCGCCCTTAGATATAAAGCTTAGGGAAGGGCAAACCTTTCGATAGAATTGATTCTGAATTTGGATAAGAACTGCTCAAACGATTTGAGATACATTAATGCGAGAGAATATTAATTTATCCTTATATTAAATTAATTCAGTTTGTTTTTTTTATATTTTTTTATTAGAATGAAATAGAATGCCTCAAGTTTTAATTCATTCCATCTTCTAAATTCCGATTACATGACAGAATGCAATGCACCATGTTTGATCAAATTGCATCCGAGTATTGCTAATTTCACCACTCCTTTTAACTCTTTATGCATGCAAATTTTTTCATATTCAAATATAGGTACTTACTTTTCTAGAGCTTTCGACATTTCTTTCATTGCCATTATCGCGATATAAGTTTTTCCCGCACCAGTGGGTAAGAAAATAATTGTGTTTTGTCGCAATGCAATCTCCAAAATCTGGTTCTGATACGGCCTCGCTTTTAAATTTTGCTCTTCGGACTCCTCCTGAAGAAGCGAGAACATCAACAACTTTTATGCTGACAATAATTTAAATTTATTTACCATTTTATTATCCACCTCCATTATGAAATAATGCAAGTATCACCCAAATTTATCACTTCCAACGGTATACTTTTCTAATCACTTTAAACTTCGAAAATACGTGCAGTCCCAGCTGAATCTATGTTATAAATGAAATGCTAAGCTCCCGTCGGCCACCACGAGCCTTCCTTTAGCGAATGAATGACGTGTACGTCAAGAACAAGAATCTTTTTGTTTTCTATGAATGAAGCCGGGAAAGCCCCGACAAATTAGATCGTATTTAATGATTAATCTAACTTAGTCAAGTAGCCATCATCCGTTGTTTGCTAAAACTTGTACAGAAAACAGTAAGAAAAGCAATTAAAAACAAATAACTTTTATTTTGCTATCGATTTCGCTTGAAAATCAACCGGCATTTAAACAGCTGACCAAGCGAATTGTCAAATGTTGCTCTCACAGGGTGTACAATTGAGTTTCTTGAGTTTATTCAATAAATAACAGTACGAGTTCCGGAAGCTACTTTCTACAGATATCGCTTTTTGGTAAAACTTTGTTCAGATGAAAGGTAAATTATAATTTGATATAATACTGCCATACTACCTGTCCGAAATCAGCTGCAATTACATTTAATTGAATTTATTCAAATAAATTCATAACGTTAAATTTTAACTATACTTGTCATAGAATTATGTGATCGGATCACATAACCCTATAACATAAAAGGGCACGCGAGCGGGAGGCCACTCAACCTGGCAAGAGCCCCTGAAAACAACAAGATAGGTGGAGGGCGCCCGATGGCTAGCCCATTTTCCGTGAACCGCCTACCATCGTAGCGGGTCCTATACCTGTGTTACATAACCAGTATACCCTATGTATACTGGTATGAACTGGGAGCACATTTGATGTGTATCCAATATACATCATCAAGGCTCCCGGGGAAAGAACTCCTATAACACCGCTTACCTGCTACTCTGTCCATTTAAACTAAATCAACAAAAAGACGAGAGAGTTACATGTTGAGAGGATTAAGTTTTATTTATGTTGCTATTTTAAATTTGGTTACATTTACACCTCTAAGTTATTTTTTTATCATCTTTCCATACGGTGTCTACACGGACGGAGGATGTCTAGAAGAAAGTAAAGTAAGTTGATGGTGGCTACGCAGCGTAATACGCAAACAAGCCGAAGGAGGTTCGCGGCTCAAGCCTACACCTCACCATCTTACTAATTATCGAAGATAATCCGCATTTGCACCGGAACTATATGCACTGCCTGGCTCGAACACTGGCTTCGCTGTTGACTTCGGCGAAATACACTTCGCGTACAATTCCGTAACCGCTGTTATCACTACTTGCCGTTTCTCGCTCGATCAATTGTCTTTTAAACAAAACTTACGACAGATACAAGCCATATGGCAGCAGCGCTTACTACCACACACATGACCATTAGTAGGCCGACTTTGCTGGCTAACTTACATGGCGTTATATGAAGAATTGTGGAGGTGCCAACGAAAATTCGAGGTTTTGTACGGTTTAGAGACGGATTTCTACAGTGAAATCCAGATGATCCGCGGAGAACACAATAGCGCTCCTAGTGAAGTGAAAATTATTTCAGTTCTTATACCCGTTTAGTTTTTATCGCCTTCCAAAGTGAATTTATAGGAGTTTGTTTACATCTCAACGCTGAGCTATCAGTCGAAGGTGCAAAACGTGTGCTTCATTTGCTCGTCTTGGAAAGTTTAGGAGCACAATGGGCTATACAAGGTGAATTTATAGCATGCACGGAATGCGTTCGGGACGTTTTTTATTCGGGAAATAGTATATATGACGAAATATAAGCATTTGCTAATTCCGCAGTTGGATGACAGCTACCGGAAGCTTGTCCATAGTAGGCCGACTAATACATATGCAAATTGCTACCATATGGCTTGTATCTGTCGTAAGTTTTGCTTTTAAACGATTCATGCGGCCTCAATTTGCCTTAAATTCGCTGAGTAGTTGAAACGTGCGTTCTCGTTCCACGAAAACTTCTTCCTCCGCGCCCGTCTCACTTGCTCGCATGGTGAAACTTTGCGGTGAATTGGAGAAATGGTTTGAAGGCAGGGAGAAATCAGGCGAGGAAAAGTTTTTTTTTAGCACAGTGTCACTCCGCTGGAAACACACCCCGAAGCTTCTCATGTACATGGTCGTTGTCGTCGCTAATGTTATGGCTTATGTAGAGTGAATTGCCTCTCATGTACATGGTTGTTGTCGTCGCTAATGTTATGGCTTATGTAGAGCGAATTATGAAGTCTTTACGCTTGCCGTTGGTCGACAAGTACATGCTTTGATGACAATGGGCGTATGTGCTTGACCGTATAACACTTGGCGTCGTGCGATTGCTTGTCGATATTTCTATAAGCACACCCCGAAGCTTCTTATGTACATAGTCGTCGTCGCTAATGTTATGAATTATGAAGACTTTTCGCTTGCCGTTGGTCGACAAGTACATGCTTTGATGACAATGGGCGTATGTGCTTGACCGTATAACACTTGGCGTCGTGCGATTGCTTGTCGATATTTCTATAAGCACACCCCGAAGCTTCTTATGTACATAGTCGTCGTCGCTAATGTTATGAATTATGAAGACTTTTCGCTTGCCGTTGGTCGACAAGTACATGTTTTGATGACAATGGGCGTATGTGCTTGACCGTATAACACTTGGCATCGTGCGAATGCTTGTCGATATTTCTATAAGCACACCCCGAAGCTTCTTATGTACATAGTCGTCGTCGCTAATGTTATAATTATGAAGACTTTTCGCTTACTAATGGTCGACAAGTACATGTTTTAATGACAATGGGCGCACGCGCTTGGCCGTATACATTTGGCGGAGCTTAGACGATTGACGACGTTGTATATAGCATAACACCTGGTCAGAGGGGACAAAATGGAAAGACTCAAGGGTATATTTTTAACAATTCATTTTCATTGAGTTTATGCATAAATACAATTATTAAAATAGTACAATATTACTCTCATTACGAAAATGCTAATCCAACTAGCTTCTCTAGAAAATGCAAGAAATTAATCAAACAATGTTGCTATTAGTTTCGTTCTGTGTTTATAAACTTCCTCTTGAAAGAGACCACAACAATGTACCTCACTTTTGTCTCAGAATTTACACTACGTTTTTCTTTTTATTCTTGTTATTTACATTTCAATATGAATATTTAACGAAAAAAATTAAAAACTAAACGGGTACTTACCCATCCTCCTCGACGAGCGCTCGTAGATGGGGTGAGTACGTCTGCAACTTTTTCAGTAAATTGAAATTCACATGAATTAAATTTAATAAAAATCGACAAATAGCAATCACACTTTTTTATGAGTTGAAGAAACGCTCCGAAGAAACAATTTTTCGATATCCAAGCAGAATGGGGACGCGAGGCTTGATTTTTGTATCTCTCCTTTTTATAAAATTTGTTTCGTTGATAAACGCAGTATTTTGTTGATCACGAAATCACCGGTGTTATGATGACTCTAGTGGTCTTCTGGAACACCATAACTAAATTTAGGGGACCTTTTGTCATTTAAAATTAAGGTCACCAACTTTAATTCGATTCGATTAGCTATTCATCTGTTTTCAAGACTCATTCGTTATTTTGCAAAAAAAACTGACTCTAAGCTACCCAATACATTTCAGGTGCAGAAAGTTACATTTGATTCGGAATGGTGGGGGTAAATGAATTTTAACTGTGCTTTGAATATGTTATTATTGTATTTAAAAAAAATAATACAATATATACAATCACCGTTTATTCACTAGAATTTTCACGATTTTATTAGAAAAAATTATTAAGATTGTTTTAAACATTGGTGGAAACTTGGAGCACTTCCTCATCGCATTTTTTGTCGATTTAAAATTTATTGCGAACACTTGGGTTTCAAATGATCAGAAAACTAATTTTGGTTCTTGATTATCAATCAAAAATTGTAATAACGGTATGAAAAGTACAAAATGATGTCGAAGACACTGTTAGAACAGTTTTAGATCACAAAGTAAAAATTTTCAGATCTCTTGACGAAATCACGCACTTGAAAACAATCAATTTCCTCAATTAATTACGACAATTTACCAGATATCAACCTGGATAATTTTTTATTCATATATTTTGATCCACAATAATTTGAAACAATTTGTATTACACTGCACTAGAATGGTAATAGCAATAGCGGCAACAACAACAATTTCGGTTTCTTTATCATTTCAAACACATATAAGATATATGGGAAGAACAAGAAAATGAAAGATAATGGCAAAGCCAGGCAACCCATCCACGTGGATGAAAAATTCGACGAAAAACTCTCAAAAATCATCCGGCGAAATTATCTTGGTGCACGTCGTCGCGGTCCTCATCTTCTTCCACCCCTCCGACGTAATCCCGCTCACGATCAGAAGCCGAATGCCGTAAGCTCCTCATTTTTCCTTCAAAAAGTATTTCATTTCTTTTTTTTTCTTCCGCACGATTGTGTTATTCAACATACAACAAATACAATCGAAAGTTGGAGTTTACCGTATTTGAATCTCATTACTCGTTTTTGTGTATTGATCACGTCGGATTATATTGTTGCGCTTCGTGTAAATACAAGTAGATCCATTTCATCAGCACAAAACAAAGAACGCTATCAAACATTTCATCATTCTGTCAATCAACAAAATACCAACAATGAAAATCCTCCGTAATTACGAGGCATTCGGAACAAAGCATGTTATACATTTCAGTTTTTCTATTGTGATTGTTTTAGCGGTAGACATAGTCACCTCATTAGCCTGTTGGATTTAATGTGCAGGTTCTAGAAATTCCGTGGCAACGATTTGTATTTGACCGTTTTCTGCAACAAGATTTCGTGCTTGAACAATGTTTTGCGATTGGGTTACAACTGTGATGGCTTGATCTTGGTCATTGTTGTTTGCACGACCGTGATTGTGGATACGTTTATGATGGTTTAGGAGGCGTGAACATTAGACTACAAACATCACATCTGAAACTTATGTTGGATATTGTGTTCCCCACTGGTTTATTCACCACCTGTAAACATCCCTGCCCATCGACAGTAGCAATGCCAGCCACAGCTCCATTTTGAGCAAGTTGCATGACCGACCGATCACAGTATGAACATTTGTACTACTTAACGGGATTATGTGATAGCATATGATAATTATAGCGTTTTAAATTTCTTATCGTTTGGTAACAAATTGAACATTCATATTCTGTTACTTCGTGAACTGAGCGCTTATGCCTCGAAATATAAAGATTACTTTTGAAATGATGCCCACATATATCACAACTGTAACTTTTCTAATCGTTATGCGTTTGAAGATGATTGTTTCGATTTGAAGGGTGATCAGATTTCCGACTGCACAGAGGGCATGGATAGCGTGGAATTTTGATGGGTTTAGGCGTAGAATAGCTGGTATTGTCGCTAAGGGTAATTGCTGCACCGCATTGGGAGTGTACAAAAATGTCTGTTCTGCATTCAACTTTTGCTACATTCATAATTTTATCGCCTTTGTTGCTTTCAGGTTTTGTTAGTAACTTAATTTTACGGCTCGACCTATTGATCAGTCGGTAAATTTTAGTGTCTGTTTCCTCATCATTAGGGTTATCAGGATTTTTGCTCTTAAACACATAATCTTTGCCCACATCCTCTTTCATCTGACTGTTAAATTCATTCTTCGTTTCGAGGACGTCATCGTCCGAGTTCATGAGCACGATTTTAAACGAAATTATCTGTTCAAAATTTGATTGCGGGTTCGAACCAGCAACAGCACTTATTGGAGGGAAGATATCCCCTAACTGATTTTGGACTTCAGCATATTGTTTTTGGATAGACTTATGGATGTAAATGCTTCAAGGCACTTGGGACATATAGGTTGAGGGAAACCATCGTCTTTCTGCCATTGCAATTTTTGCTAGTGTGCCTGCCCGATTACTACATGGTTATTGTTTGTGCTAGTACTCTTTGTTAGTTAAATGTAAAGGAAGTTATTTACGGTTGTGCTAATGATCGTTTCGGTGTAAAAATGCCAAAAACTGATATCAACATCAGAATTCCAAAGTTTAAGCAAGCGTTCCGATTTGGAGGACAATATGGAAGCGAAATTATGAGAAGAAAGCAAAACAAAATTGAATCTATACAGCTGACTTTCAGTTACCTCCTATTATTACTCATCAATTAGAGCAATTGAGCATGGTCCGAGTCAGTAAAGAGTAAGGTCAATGTCACCTATGTGGGGAATATACTTATGTTATGTATGTATGAACGCATGAATAGCGAGTTGTGTCGTCAAATTTAAAACTATCACGTATATTTGGCAAAGGGTAATAAATTACAGATGATTGGCCAATACATTAAGGTGATTGAAATCCCGACAAGTATGAACAGTGCAGTGGCCGGAATAAATAAAATTATTATACATAATTTATAAAATGAGTTTGTAAAATGTTATTGCTGTAACTAGACTACCAGGAATTTGTTTATGAACGAAGCTTTTGTTGAAGCTCGAAATGCATGGTCAATGGGACAGCTGCGACCGGGTGGTATAATATTGGGAGTGAATGGGGGGTCCGTTTCAAATCGTCAAGCTGGAAGTTCGAGCGGGAGAGGCGCCGCGTTAGGGAGGTGATATCGATTAATGGAGATTAATCAATTAAATTTCCTGCGATTTTGATCGGAAGAGTGGCAATTGAAGTGTCGACGTTGAAAGACTTAATATCCGCAGCTTTCTCCGAGTGAGGGTGGACTGGGTTCTCGTCTTGTTATAAAAAGTTGAACTTGCGAGGTATTCGAGGGACCCGACTTCCGGACAGTCGGGTGTGGTTTGTTGCCGTTTTGAGACTGGCTGTCGCGTCTGTATCGCGGCCGCAATCGGTTACTGCTGAACAGTACAGTTAAGTCATTCCAGAAGTTGAAATTGGGGAGTTGCTGTCGTCGTGGTGTTGGACACCGGGCAGAATTCTTGATCGAGCTGTTGAGATCCGTGTAGGGTTGAATTAGAACACTTAACAAATTTCTTTTGCGAGTATGGAAATACATTTTGTCTTCTTCCGTTATTGAAAAGTTGAAATAATATCTTGGATAGTGGAAACGATTATCGGTGAATTTGCGATTCCGCACAAGTGAGGAGTTTTCTTATCGAACATCGAGAATAGCAACTGTTTGGGGATTTCCTGAATTGAAAATCTACTACAAAACCAATGTCATACTTGTGTGCAGAACGAACTGAAGGGACCTTTTTAAGAGCTATTAATTTCATTTCACATTTTCATTAATAATACTCGAAGTTTTCATTAATAATAATAATAATTGTAACTTTTTTTCTGAAAGTAAATATCTATCGTCATCACCATGAATAATCTCCAACTAGATGAAGGCAACACCGTATAACCTACCTCCTTGAGCGCTTGTGGACATGTAGGTGAATACACCGTTTGTTTTATATTAACTTTATGTAACTTTATTGTTTTTTTATTAATATTTAAATGTTATCAAAGACATGTGTTCATCATTTGATAAACTGCAAAAGTTTCAATTGGTCTCTTGCGTTGAGCAAATGGAAAATTCAGTTTGCAATAATCCCGATAAGGTTCTATTATAAATTATTATTTTTGAAACGACGGTTCTTGTGGCCCACAAATAAGAGTGGAGCATCCAGATGGTAGCGGTGCCCCCTCGCACCCTCCCAACTGGATCAAGATCCAAACGTAGACGTGGCCATGTGTTTCCCATTTGAGTGGAAAACTCATACAAACATAATTTGCATGATTTAATCCCATAACTCTATATCATAAAAGGGCACGTGAGCAGAAGGCCACTCTACCCGGCAAGAGCCCCCTGTTAAACAAGCAAAAACGGAGGAGTGCGCCCGATGGCTAGCCCATATCAGCGGAGGAGCTTGCCATCGATGCAGGTCCTATACCCGGTCCGGTAAAGCAAAATGGAAAGACCAAAGTTTATCATGTTTAACAATTCATTGTAATATTCACTTACAAGGAAATGTTTACATGTAATTCACGCATTAATGAACTTTATTTTCAATTCGGTATATTATTCAGTCTAATTATTTTCTGCGCAATTCATGGAGATAGTTGTACAGCATCAAAAGAAAATATATAAATGTATAATTTTTAATTATATAGTATATCTTATTGAATAACGTGAAATCGAAACGAGTGCTATATCAACTACGATGGAACAAAATACACAAAAGATATAAAAAAAATATTATAAGTAGTCGATCAAAACGTGGAGTCTAATCAAATTGCGATAAGGACATAGCTATTAAATTCATTCTTTTCAATTTGTATAGCGAAATGGAAAGATGAAGGTTTTGTCGTATCCAACTTTCTTTCCACACTATTAATAATTTAATTTTTACTATATAATATAAAATGATTTAATTTAAATTTTAAATAGATTTATAATAAGTAAATATTTATATGTGTGTGTATACAGTCGAGACCCGTAATTTCCGAGATTTTACATTTGTTTATCATGTAGTTGATGTACGAGTGTCCCAATTTATCGAAATATTTTCCTAAAGTTGTTTCTGTAGTTGTCAGGTCAGTAATTTTTCATATGTCCTTGTCTTTCGCTAGCGTTTTTTTTAATTTTGTTTAATATCACGTCAATGTTCAAATCATTTTTTTTTTTGTATCTTCTCGTTCGTTTTAGTAGGAAAATATATGAAAATGGAGAAAACTATTTGAAAAACTAAAACAACACAGCTGAACAAATATGTAATCGGTTATATAATGTGTCTTCATTTTTCCTATCATGCATATACGTCTTTAATTTTGGTTTCTATTACTACGCCAGTTGCAAATAAATTCCCCCTTTTTCTTATTAAACTTCTCGCCAATATAGGATTAGTGAGTATACATCCAAATAAAATTTAAAATAATGTCGCCGCGCATTTTCATTTGCAAACCAAATATCATGCACATAACATCACAACATGCAAGACTATGTAGGTCCTCTGTCGATAGAATACCTTGCAACATCAAATTTTCAAAATAACTCAAAACGTGGGGAAGACTTGAAATTCATATGATTAATGCCGCAATTGTTGATACCAGCTTTTCATAAACATTTCCTTTCAGTATCACGCTCACATCGATTTCTTCCAAAAGTTTGCTGGCAATTGTAACGCCCTTGCTGTGCAAACACACTTCGGCAACTGATTATTCAGGTGATATAATTATTTGTTCCATCCTTTCGCATGAAATATCTGAGGATCAACTATGTCGAATTTACGGAGGGCATTTTCAAAGCCAGTACTTTGGAATATTTTCGTGAGAAAAGCATTCACCCCTACTGTCAGGTATTGATTGGTCGTTCAAAAGAAGATGAGAACTTCTTATCGAGACTATACCAGGTGATGAATTAGGGGTTTATGGTTATGACATCAAACCGAACACGACGTTAATCTAATCTCACAAACGCCCATCGTGCATTCACTAGTTTCAATTATTTGAAACGAACCATCACTCCGGATGTTACTTTAGTTATAGAGCCTATTAAATGATTTTATGATCTAAATTAATTCCTAAACGCATAAATACTGCTTCAATATCTTATAACTACCCCGAACTGTCTTTTGGGAATATTTTCCGGAAGTTTTGGCACACAACGTCACCGGAGTGAGAATTTTTTTAAAAGGAAATAGAATACTATGTGTAACTTGCCCACTAAATAACTTCCATTAATCGCCACTGCTGTCCAAGACTTTGATGTGGGGTTAGCGCTGATTGTACAGCTGACAGTGGCAATTCTGTGGACGAGAGCTAGCCAGCAATAGAAACAGCCGTTGCCTCGTTGGTGTTTCGCTAAAGCTTCCGGGTCTCAGCCAACCCTTCTCGTCGGAAAATGCGCCCAAATCGCGACAATTCGGTCCGCGAACAACCGAGGCAACACGCACCCCTGTGGACCAGGAAACACATATTTTTTTTTCTCGACTAAGATGAAGGCTTTTCTTCGCACTAACTCACCTGACGTCGATCTTATCTTTGCGACGATTTCTTACGGGAAGCGCCCGCTTTCCCAATAAGAAAGGCGACAACGTACAACTCCAATTACGCCCATCCGACTGCTTTGCCTCTACTCGCGATTCATTTGGCGTAGCCGCTCCACTGGCAAACACAACTTCTTCCACTTTATATTGGGACAACGAATTTACTATGAAATGTATTGATATTGAACTTTGTATATAAATTTTCCATCCTTGCAATTTATGACTTACTCCGCCCAGGCGGCACCTTACAATTTGCTACAACTAACACGGACACACCCGGTCGACTACAGCAGTTTTCAACTGCATGAAATTTCGTCAAGATGAAGAGTTCTTTCAGCGCTAACTGTATGGTGACACACAAACTCCCGAAATCAAGCACAAAATGTTTCGAACCAAGCTCCTACACTTTTCATACGCCGTAACCCCAAAAAAATTCTTTAACACTCTCCCGCTCCGTTTCAATTTCATTTCATCCCCAATTTAGTACACCGGCAAGGTGTTCATACACTGTAAAATGTATGTAGTGGATTTAAATTGTACTAGATGAACTAAATTTAAACGAGGTAAAGAAAAATGAATAGGATTTGAATTAACAATAAAAGTTAAATCTCATAACAAATGTAATTAAAGGGAAACATTTAAATTTAATATACAGGAAAATTGATAAAAATTATATTTGATATATAGGGAAATTGATAAAAATTTACATTTAATATAAAGGAAAATTGATATAAAATTACATTTAATAATAATAATCAGAAAGAAAACTATTTTACATATGAGGATTTTTTTAAATCTGACACATAAAATCACAAGTAGGGGATAGGCAGGTTTTCGAGCAGTTTGCTTGTGAAATTGCTCGGTTAATACAATAGAACCCGCATCAATGGCAGGCTCCTCCTCTAGAATGGGCTAGCCATCGGGAGCGCTCTTTCTTTTCTTTTGTTAACAGGGGCGCTTGCCGGGTAGAGTGGCTTTCCACTCGCGTGCCGATTTATGACATATGGCATTAATCGGCTACGTTTGTATTTCTCATCTGAGGGAAAGAGTCATACAATGTGCTTTTGTATGAGTTTTTAATGGGAAATACATGGCCACGTTTACGTTTGGATCTTGATCCGGTTGGGAGGATGCGGAGGGCACTGCTACCATCTGGATGCCCCACTCTTATTTGTGGGCCATAAGTCTCATCGATAACGACGAAGTCATCTTAAGTCCGTCTGACTTCTCGAGGCCCAGTTTGTTCTTTGAGTCAGCAATGATCTTTGACCCTTATTAGGTTACCTCCTTTAAGACTTCGTTCAACATTTCTTTGACCCCGTAATTCGTGAATGTGAAATTTTTTGGCAGTGGGTCCTTATGCTGGGGAAAAGAACCCGCCCCACGATACCGCAATGCTAGCCTGCCAGCGCATTCACGCATCCCCAGATAAGGCCAATCTCGGCGGATCGTACCATCCTATTTCGCCAAGGCAGCAAATCATCGCTGCAGTCCTTTACGGACATTTTATCTACTCATTTCACTACAGTATCATCAGTAAAGATGAAGTCCACTCGAGTCCATCTGTTTTCTCCCGGCCCAGTTTGTTACTGGCTTTAAGCAATTTCCACCGTTAGTAAGTTACCTCGGCCTCGACGCCAGCCGATCCGCATTATATCTTTTCAATTCGTGAATGCGAAATTTTTGCAGTGGGTATTGTGCTGGGGAAAAGAACCCGCTCAGAGAAGGCCAATCTCAGCGATACCCACCATTCTCTCTCGCCGAGGCAGCAGACCATCGCCGCACCTACTTCATTACAGTTTTTGAGTAGATCGTTACAGATATAAAAAGTATACTCATTTCTTTTTTTCACCATATCACATTTTATGCTGAATTTATTTGTTAAATTGTTATGAAATACTGTCAATAATTGACCAATAATACAAATAATAATTTATGAATTGCTGAATTTATAATCATGTCTTTCCTTTCCAGTAAACTCGTTCTCTTTCAGCAGGATAATGCGGACGAAAGGTGAATATGCCGCTGAGAGGGTACGGTTCCAGCAATCCGCGAATGGTCGGTTTCACGTTGCGGTCGGTACGCGGTGCCATAGTTTGTATTTGCGTTTTTTTGTAAGAGTAGATTTTTTTGGTTTTGAATTCAAGTAGAGTATTTCGGGCACCGCATTGGTAATATTCGGGAGCGCGTATTTTTTCAGCGGTTGTCTTGGTTCCTTGTCCGCGGAACGAAGTTAAGTAATTTAAAGTAGATCCGATGGAACTTGTTCGACGTGTTTTAAATTAGGCTCTCGAACCAGTGGCTGAGTTTTTGTACTTCGAACTTAGTCTGCTCGCGTAAGATCTGCAACCGAACTCCTCTCCGAACTAGCTAGCTAGCCAGCAGCCACCTCGGAGTAGACTAAGAGTGTCCGGACTTGTCGACCTAATGGGTACAGTCCGTTGTCACGTTCCAAGACTTCACGTCTAGAACCGATGAGAGGCCGGTTTAGATTTCGGGAAATCTCGAACGTACGAGACGTGAGAAAATCATTACGATTGGGCCGTATTTTTTCGTTAATGAAAACGACCGTCATATTACCCTCAATGGAGAGCGCTATCGTTTTACGTTGGAAGATTATTTGTGGCCAGAATTGGATGAACTTGACATCAACAATATGTGGTTTCAATGAGACGGTACCACTAGCCACATAGCACGCCTCACAATCGATTTATTGAAATTTATTTATTGATTGCTATATCCTGAATGGAAAACCTTTTTTTGAATAATGTTGGTTATTTATTTTTTCTCCTTTTTCCAATTCAATCATAAAATAAATAATAATTTTATAGAAATTAAACTTGATATTGTTTTTATGATTAAACGTTTTTGGTTAATAATGTATAAATTTAGAGAGCCATTTGGCCTATTAAGTTTGAGTATTTTTATTGTTTGGAATTTGCCTACTTTTCTTCGAAAATTTAAAACGATTGTTATTGAATGAAGTGCTTTTGCCTTTGATTTTGAAAACAGTCGGCAAGTCGAAAAGCGGCAATTACAAGTCACTTGAAAAAGCGACTTCTACATCATGTCTAGAACCAACGCCTGCTTACTTAGGCCCGAAAGAAAAGCAATTAACGTACATGACTTTAGGTTTAAATTTCCATGTTCAGAAAACCGTCATGACTATTTATGCTGCTTTCCAGCAATTCTTAACATATTCATTGCTACCAACATATTCTGATGACATATTTCATTTCCCCTAACATCAACAAAAAGTGACTGAACTCTGAAATGGCCCCGAGAGCCGAGATTTCTTGTATCTTTATATTATTTAAAGTGTTATTTTGTGTTTAATATATGCATAACCTAAAGTGCTTACTGTGTTCACACCATAAAGTGTTTTTATTCGTCTAGTTCCTTTCATTCAAATGCCACAAACAAGAATCTTACATGCGTGGCCGCCTGTCATGGAGTGTTCTTGTTACTTGCCCTAATCGCCGTCAACCTGTGCCATGCGACGTTAGTGATAATAAAAAACATCTCTATCTATTGATTTTCACATGAATTCCAACTCATACCGAAAGAGACTATTCTGCTCAGCAAGTGTACAGTGCAGGATCTAACGATTCTATTTGATCGAATTGCGCGACGGAATGTCTTTTCAGTTGGTTTTGTTCGGTGTTTTCCATTTTGTTTTTGGTTCTCGTGAACTTGTTTCTTGTCGACCTATTGATAATGGATACGGAATCGGTAAAATCGGAGCACAGTGGTAGATCGCGGAGGTCACGGAACCCAAGTGTGCACACTGGCCTAGCCACACTGCCGGGATTGGGAAGTGGTGGAGGAGGCAGCAGCTCTGGTGGCGGAGGATCTTATAATACAACCCCAACTATTGGAAACGGACACAGTCATCGTGATCGAGATCGTACGAGACATTCACATCGAAGCACTAGAAGTAGACGAACAGGCGATATGGCACCTTTTCAGACAAGTGTCAATTTAACAGGTACATGGAAGGATTGTTTTGTTTTCTTAAGGAGCTGACTAATGCATACAACAATATGGCAACTTCCGGCGTATTGTGTTATTTTTAATTGCCATCTGGAAAATGCTACATATACATTCAGATGTTATCAAATGGAGTTTCTTTCCACTCTTATAACGTGTTTTTATTGCAATTCTTTTTTTTCATCGGATTTTATCCTCTTCCGGAGTCCCCTTTGCGGTTGATATTAAAATGTTTGATTGAAGAAAGAAAACACATTATCTATAAAAAACTTTCCAAAATTTAAAAGAAAGCATCTCAAAGTGGATGATTTGAATGTATGAATAATAAAAGCACAATTCGTACTTATTTTAAATTTTTCTGCTAGTTCCTACTTGACTTTCCCTCATTATTTTCAAATTATGAAATCCAATCAATTCAATATTCCCTGAAAATATAATAAACTATACTAAGTAAGATAGAAATTATTTTTTAGTCTAAAGAAATTTTTTACTCTTATTAAAATGAAAAGAATGAATGAGAAAAGCTGCAGCCTCATAATTAGAAATACTTGGGGCTTACTGAGCAAAATGGAATTTGTAAATGAACCCTTCAATATAACTCATTTTTACCTGATCAAAAGAGTTGGCCGAAACTATCTCTAACAGAATGCCAGGAGAATAAAGTTATTGCAAAATTCATTTATTTAAATAAATATTTTACTAAATAACTCTGAATTACAAAAAAAATGTCGGTACGTATCGGGAAACGTAGACGAGTCGACATTGACGCTATGAACTGCCTGCATATTTTCACAGATACAGATACTACTGCTTCTTTCAGCCTTTCCTACAATTGCGCAATGTTTGTGAAATTCTTTACAGCTATGGCTTGTTTCAAGTCTTCTTATAGGTGTTTGAATGGATTTAAATCCAGACTTGCTGATGGCCAAATAAAACTGTGACTCTGTTGTCCTCCAGAAACTTCCTTGCGTGTCTTGCCATATATTTTTGATCGTTATTGTACAGAAACTTCCATAAAATAGGAAAAATTTCCTCAGCCTACGATAAGATGGTATTTACTATGATATCGACGTGAATTTCTTTAGTTAATATTCACGGTATATTGGTCATCCTCAAACGTTGATGGATTTACTTCCACGCTTAAGAATGGTTGAAGTGTCTTCTTCTTCTTCTTCATAGCACTACCGCCCCCTCTCGGGCCTTCGCTTCCTGCAAATGGCGCCTCCAACTGTCTCGGTACATTGACCGCGTCCTCCAATTTCGAAATTCGAGCAGCGATATACTGTCTTCGTCGACCGAGTCAGACCAGCGTCTCCTTGGTTTCCTCACTGGTCTCCGGCCTTCAGTTCTCTCAGCGAATACCTTTTTGAGTATCCGTTACTCGTCCATATGATTCATGTGTCCAGCCCATTGCAGCTTCCGCGGTCTGACAATCATTGAGACTTCCGGCTCGTCAAAAATTGCATACAGCTCATGGTTGTATCGGATTCACCACTGGTCCCGGTCTAGCTTCGCTCCGATTATTCGCCTCAGGACCCGTCGCTCAAAGGCGTTCAATATATTGTACATTGCGAATGCTTGGGTTAGGGTCCATGTTTCAAACTCATAGCATAACACAGGTCTTATCACAGATTTGTATATTTGGCGCTTTGTTTTCCTGTATGCAGCTGGTCTTCAAAATCGTCGAAACTGCAAAAAATACTTTAGTTGCGAGCTGTATTCTTCCGCGTATTTCGTCTCTTTCATTACTGATCCTCGTTACAGATTCGCTAACATTTTCGATACTATATTCGCCAAGTGTGATATTTTGTGTGCTTGTCCTCGGCTGCGTCATAAGCTTTGTTTTATTTTCATTGATTTTTAGCCTAGTTTTGCTTCGCTGTCGAGTTTCAGGAAGAGTTCTTTGGCAGTTGTTAATGACCGTGACAAAATTTTAATGTCCGCATAGCCTACTACTTGGCTCGACTTGTATAGTAATGTACCTCGCGTACCGACAGGTAGCTTTCTTATGACATACTCTATTGGTCTATTGTCGATCTACCTGCTCTAAAACCACCTTGATACTCCCCAATAATACTGTTGGCATGTGATCCAATTTTATTTTCTAAGATCTTTAAAAATATTTTGTACGCCGTTAAAAGTAGTGATATGCCTCTATAATATTGCAGTTTTGTAGCTTGTCATCTTTTTTGTGGATAGGGAATATAATTGATTGGCTCCACTCTTTCGGCATATGCTCTTCTTTCCATATGTGCTGAATGACTTTGTGAATAGCTTTACGAACACCACCATATTTGATGAGCTCCACTGGAATCTGATCGATGCCCGGCGCTTTATTATTCTTTTGGGCTTTGATGATGGAAAAAACTTCATCCAGAGTTGGTGGGGCCAATGAAAGCTTTCCGCAGACATCTATAGGCTCCGATGTTGTGGAGCTGTGCAAAGGATTAAGGAGGTTCTTGAAATATGATGCCCATCTTTCCTTAATCTTGGTTTCATCAGCGATGATATTGCCGATGTCATCACGACAGCGTGGTTTTGGGCTTATAACCACGTTTCAGGCTTTTCACTACTTTGTATGCTTGTCTTGTGTTGCTGCTCGCTAAACTTATATCAATACTTCTCGTCATAGTATTTTTTTTGTCTTAATTCTAATTATCTTATTCGCTACCCTTCTGAGATTTTCATAGTATTCTCTCTTCGTCCCGGTTATCCTACCTATATAATCTTTGTATGCCTGATTCTTTTTGTTTAACGCATTCTGGCACTCATCATTGAACCATTCATTTCTCTTGCGCCGGGCTTGATGTCCGATCGTCTGTTCTGTCACGGTCTTAATAGATGGGAGCCAGCTGGTTGTCGAGGGTCTCCGTGAAATTTTTGGCAACAGACGCCGTTTGGAGCCTTACGATGTAAAATTTTTGTAGCGGGCTGGTCTTCGCCGAATATGCCTTTGACATACGACATCGGTAGGTTAATTCGATCAAGTAATGATCTGAGTTACAATGGGCTCCTCGGTATGTACGGACGTCAAGTATACTCGAGGCCCAACGTTGTTGGATCAGAACATGATCGATCTGGTTTTGTGTGTTGCCATCCGGTGATACCCAGGTAATTTTATGAATGCGTCGATGGGGGAAGCAAGTCGAACGGATAACTAGATTTCTGCTACATGCGAAGTCAGTCAGGCGCTGGCCGTTGTCATTTGTTTCATCGTGGAGGCTATATCCTCCAGTCGTTCCCCGATGAGATAGCTCATTGCCAACCTTAGCGTTCAAATCACCCAGAATTATTTTTGTATCGTTTGTAGGCAATGAGTCGACTAGTCTTTCCAGGTGATTGTAGAACGTTTCCTTCAATTATTTGTTCTTTTATTCGGTCGGGGCGTGAACATTTTATCAGCCAGATTTTGAAGGACTAAACTTTTAATGCATTGTAATTCTGTTGCATTATTCATTTCAATCGGTCGCACTGCATTTTAAACGGCTTTGGACTGTGTCTTTGCAAAAGGTGGTAGAGTGACCTAAGCTGCTACAGTCCCTGCACTATCTGGGACGAAATTTAAAGTAATCCACTTTCGTGCTGAAGTATACAATGTTTAGGTTATCAGGTAGAGTACTTCTCGACATCGTTATCTTAACAGATTTCGTTGGAATGTAACTGCCCACATTAACAGGGCCCCTTCGGTTAAATCTAGTTGCGTTGATTATATTAAGATCTTTGAAATCCGATCTCATTTTATGGCATTGCTATGCTACTGAGTTCGTTCAGGTTAAAATTGAATTGCTCCATATCTAAAGATGAAGTTTTGTGGTAGAAATACATTTATGTCGTAGTTCTTGAAAAATTCATTTTCCACGGTATCATTTGCTTATTTAGGGGTGTCGAAACAGACTTTTAAGTATCCTTATTTGTTGATTTTCTATTAAAAACGGTATGATTTGTTTTTTCGACAGATATATATTTCGGGAGGAAATTACTCCCTTCTTCAGTGTTAATTATTTTCTGATCTTACAAGGCCTTTTCGAGGATATTTAGAACAAGTTAACACCATGCTCTAATTACCTAAGATCTAATTACTTAGCCTATGTTTTGCATAGGGTCTTATTATTTTAGTATTTCTTTGTTTTCTTTTGATTATTGCTCGTAATGGTGTTAACACCTGTCACCTTGTGAATAATGAAATGAATTGTAAAAAAGAAAGGATTATACATCGCTTAACAGAGCGCACGTCTCTTGAAAAGTTGTTTTTTTCCCTAGAAATAGAGTTGTAGATTACAACTTCAGGTGTGGGCTGCTCTAGAAAAACGGAATCAAAGTGAACAAGGCGATGAATCGTATGAACCGTTCCGAGTTGGTTGCCACGTTGGAGGAAGCGAACATTATACCAGAGGGAAGTAGCCGTTCCAGGCAACTGACCCCATGATGGAGACATCTAAAAGGAGCAATGTGATGCGGGCCGTAATGATGAATATCGTGATGCCGACCAAGGTGAGGAGCGCCATAGTGTGGACCAAAACGATGAATACCGAGGATAGGAAATTCGTGAAATCCGTGAGGAGGGACTAAGTGTCGAGGGCTCAACTGTGTGTGTCAACCAAAAAGAAGCAGAGATCGGTCGAGAGATTAAAATTCTTAGAATTCACCGCGAATTGCTAGCTTTATGCGCTGAAGTAAAAGCGTTAGAAGATCGTGTGAATCTGCCAACCGTTACACAGGTTCACCATGTGGACATGTTCGAACTGGTTGGAATACCGTATTTTTCTGGAGACAATGCCTATGGAGTGAGAAAGTGGATTAGCGATTTCCAAGATGCCACAAATTTATTGAGGTCGGATGAAACATGCAAACTGTCTTGCGCTATCCGGGATTATTGGAGGGATCTGCCAAAATATTTTTTGGGAGAATATTGCCGTGCGATCATGGAGTGAACTCCGGGATAATCCTGTGCATGATTTTGGTCACGAAGTTTCCCGTAGAGAAGTATATGAACAGTTGAGCCGTCGACGCCTACGCTGTAATAAAACTATTCATCGATGCGTACTCAGTATACAGGGGTAGCCCGATAAGCTGTGATGGACGAGCTAGACATAATCCAATCTATCATAGACAGACTCGATGACCGATCAAGCAATTTGCATATGTTGTATGGCGCCTAGTCATTGGGACAATTGATGAACCTTTTGCATATTTACGAGTGACGCCATACCCGACAAACCGCCACATCTTCGACCTCACGCCCCATGACACAGCAACTAACCCGTCAGCAAACAAACAAAGTGCCGGTTTCACCAGGTTTACCATCTCCCGCAGCCGTAGGAAACCAGCTGTTTCGATGCTATAATTGCCGTGCTCATGGGCACTACGAGGTGTGACAATTAAGTAATGAGACAGATTCCATGAAAACCGTATATTCAAAAATTATTCTACAACTCTGCCATCCCCTTCAAAGTAGTCCCCTTGGGTAGCTATTCAACGATTACAGCGCGTTTTCCATGCTTCATAACATTTCTGGAACGCTTCGACTGGGATGTCCGCAACTACCCTCGTCACGGCCGCCTGGATGTCCGTAATCGACTCAAAATGAGTTCCTTTGACCACCGATTTTGTTCTAGGAAACAAAAAAATCACAGAGTGACATAATGGGCGAATAAGGCTGCTGTTGAAAGACGGCGATCCCTTTAGAGGCCAAATACTGCGACACGCTGAGGGCTCCTCAGAAAGGCTCTTTGGAACCATCGTCGCGCAACACTTTTTCATCCCAAAATCGTCGGTTAAAATTTGTCTGACTGTTTCTCGGTTCATACCCAGTTCCGAGGCCAACATTCGAACTGTTAAACGCTGAACTTCACGGATTAGGGCCCGCACACGCTGCGCATTCGCGTCAGTTCGCACCTCGACTGGTCTCCCGCTCCGCGCCTCGTCTTCCACACTTTCACGTCCCTCCTTAAACTCTTTATGCCATCGAAACGACTGGGCACGACTAAGAGCACTATTACCATGCACTTTTACAACTTTAGCGTTAGTTTCCGAAGCTGTTTCGCCCAATCTGGCGCAAAATTTTATCGCGACGCGTTGCTCTTGATTTCATTTTCGTGACGAGCACCACCAAAACACGTCTACTCAACACGACACAGCAGGCGAACTAAACAGGCTAGAGCGATGGTAAATATATCAATGGAGAGGGGAAGGATGCCGGGGAAGGGAACTTCAAGGTCGCAGGTTTACCACAAGTACGGCAATAAAATCAGTCATTACTTAATTGCCACACCTCGTATGTATCACAATTTATCAGACCGAAGATACCCGAAGGTTCCTGTTTCACCTGCCACGAAATGGCATATGCAGCGACTGCGTAAACGCGTGCTGGAACAATCACAGCCAGATGTTGAAGAAGCCTCCGCTTTGGCCGGAGACTTAACTGCTTTGCGGATGGTGAGTTTCTCCATTAAATTTGGTGTAACCAGACACGTAATGATTAATATCCCGCACTTTTTGATACCGGTAGCCCAATCAGTTTCGTGAAACGATTTCAGTTACCCAAGACTTTTTTGTAATCCGAGTTGAAACCATCTAGATTTTCGGGGGTAGGTGGAATTCAAATCTATACTTACGGTGAGGCAATAATGAACTTGAAATTTCGAGACTTCGAACACGATCTTAATGTCCTCGTTATTCCACATACTGTTATTTCGACCCCGTTGCTCTTGGAACGGGACTTTTTTAAATTTTGGAATCAGACTTCATTTTAAGATGAAAAATCTCTGAACGGGAATTTGAATCACTCCAGAGCGTTAATGTTATTGAATCAGATCGAATAAATTTCAGGTACCGTTCAGTCATTTAAATGTCTGATTACACCAATCCCTCATCGTCCGGTCGGGTATATTTTTACAGAGAACGATTTCACAGGGAACCAAAGTAAAATATTCCAATTACTACATAGTTCCCAGATTTCCTCGAACAGGCCAACTTTGGGCAAAAATTGAATAATTTTATTTGGCTTCCGATATTCAAGTCGCACCTAGGCAGTAAATTCCCAGACTGGAACATAGCGGCGTAGTACGTCAGAAGATGTTCTCGTGCCTCGTATGCAAGGTGTTGAAGATTCAGTTGTCATTTTTCTTCTCCTTTTTTTGTTTAGTTTTTTTTTGTGGTAGGGAGGTGAATGCCCGTTTACACACAGAGTGTGGGACTCCCATGCTCGCAAGAAGGCGACTAGACTACCCACTAAACACCTCCTCTGTCAACCTGAGAACCTAGCCTGGGACCGTTTGACACATTACTTCGGGCCAGGTCTCGTTTTGCTACGCCGCAAGGGGCCTACAAACTGGGGGATCCCTCTTCAAGCGGGAAGGTAACAGGGGAAGAGGAAGTGCCAGACAAGCGATCCATGGGCAACACCCGATGTAACCGCTATCTTTCGTTGGCCCTGTGTCGTGTCGTAGAGCAGGCTTCGGTCCTTCAGGTAGTCCCTCAAAAGCCGCATTAGATATTCTGGAACTTGAAAAGGGTTTTCCAGCGTATCCAGAATATCCACCCATCTAGCGGAGTTGAAGGCGTTCCTGACGTCGAGTGTCACCAACAGGATGATCCGTTGCTTGGTGCGAATATGTGCATATGACTTTTGGACCGCGCTTACCACCTCTGCAATCGCATCAATGGTAGCAGCACGAATTGCGTTAGTGAGTCTTTCTCTTCTCCTTAAGAAGAATATTCTTTAGATATCCTTAGAATTTACTGTGCTCCGTGATAAATCCTTTAAGGATGTTAAGTTGATTTTTGCCAAGCATGTCTGATAGACGCTTTGTGTTGTGTTAAGTTCTGCACAACTTCTCCAGAGTTTGTTACGTTTTCGAGTTTCTGTTTCCTTTCGGTGCCTCTGCACAAAGCGCATCTCGGCCACATGGAAGGTTTCAGGCCCCACGAGCCGATCGGTGCCGTTATTCCCTTCCTGATTAAGAGGTCTGATGGTTCGTTACCCTAACTCCTACGTGCTTTGGTACCTAATACATAGTAACCTTGTTTTTGTCAGTGTGTTGAGTTTTCATGCAACGCTGCGCACTACTGCAAGATGTTTGGCATAATTCTCAGCAGTTCATAGTGTTTGGTTCCAGACCCAAACACTCCAATTCATGTTCCTTCTGTAGTTATAGAAGTGACGAACGATGAGAAAAAAATGAATATGAACTGTATATATTCAGGACTATTTTTCATCCGCTTGTTCCATTACATGAAAACAGAACAAGTCAACACCAACAACTTCGCTAGTAGGGCTACTATATCGTGATCGTACTTCTCCATCGTTTCCTATCTAACGATGTCGTTATTATTCTGTACACTTGAATCAACACTTTTCTGTTCTTCGAGGTGTGACTTCAAATTCGCCCATTCTGGATATATATGCAGCTTTCAAATTATACTGTTATCTAGGCTTGCAAATACAAAAAAAATTGTAGGACTTCTTAATCTCCAAGATGAATATAAAAGTAGTCTTCGTAGTGTAGTAGTTAGAGTGCTCGCTGCGTAAGCCGAAGGTTCCTGGCTTAAACCCTGTTGATGACAACGCGATTTGTTTAGAGTGATTCTTTGGACGGACTATAAGCCCGTTCGGTTATGATACGTAATGGTTTTAAATCAGGACTTACTGCAGTTATGTGGACAGATCAACGGGCAAAGTGTGGTGCTGACCATACCATCTTCTCTAGTGCCGATATATTCGATCAAGATAATGAGGTATTCTAAATATCTCTAAGCGAAGGTCCGAAAAGGGCTATAGTGCTAAAGCAAAAACAAAATGAGCACTCCCATAAAGAAGAAATTTAGTAGTACAACGTCCCATTTTTAAGGTTTTGTAAAATAATTTTACAAAACCCTACTAAAATCGCGACCTGTCTGTCCGTCTGTCTGTCCGTCCGTCCGTCCGTCCGTGTGTCACAGCACTTTTTCCCGCAAACTACCTAAGCTAGAAACATCAAATTTTTTATGCAGATGTAAAGTGATGCTTACTTCAAAGTTAACTACAAAAAATTTTATAAGGTATTTAAGGGGGGGTCACCCCATATAGAGATGTGGCCCCCGAAAACAAAAATTCCTTAAAAGTAGCCGATATCAAATGAAAGGTCTTGATGAGAACAGGTCTTCATTTGATACTTGTAGCTTCGAGGGACGCGCAGGGAGGGGGAATACACGAAAAATTTGTGTCCCCCCCTCGCGATTGGACACTTGTGATCCGAAAAATCTGAAAAAAATGGAGATAGGTGTTTATGAGTACAACAACAACAAATGCCTTAGAAGTCAAAATTCGCTCAACTTTGTTAATAACAGTATGATATTCGAATTTCACATTTTCCCCAATAAAATCGCATCGGTATCCTTAAACTAAACAAGATTCGATATTTACGTAGTCCTACTAAGATTCCTTAAACTTTGTAAGTCTGATGAAAATCGAATGATATAGACGGAAGTTATAGCCGTTTGAAATTTCTCCAATTACAACAACAACACATGATTCTGGTATTTTATGGACTTTCCATCCAATTAGTCACTGCAGTTTTGACTTGATCTTCTTGAAATTTTCCAGTAAGGTCAATAACATTAATATTTTTGAGAATTCATGATTTGAGTGATTTTTGTTAATTTGCAACAAAATGGCGACCGTTGAAAGTAGAAAAACAATGGATTTTCTTCTAAACGTGCACATCTCTTTGACATATTTCTTGACGTTATTCATTGCTGGTGACTGCATTTCTGAGAAGTTAGGTACAAAACCCTTTTGACATGCGCGTAGGTCTGTTTACCCAACTTGTTTTGTGGTAATTTGATGCTTTTCAGTAGTAACTGCTACCGTTAGTGTATATGTAGCCATTTGTTCGGTGGGTTAAAATTCAATGTCTACAATTTTTTCTCGATCTTTTCCCCGAAGGAAAAGATGTCTAAATGTCAATGTACTCAGCTCAATAACCAAGCTAAACAGCATTTTGATTGTTGCAACAGACTTTTTCGCCCTGTGTCCTATTTTGTGTCAGCTCGGCTAACAGTTGCTTTATGCAAATGATCTCCGCTTCGGTGCTTGACAATGCCGCGCTTACAGCTCTAGCTAATCGCTCCGATTTCCATTTTCACCAAATAGCCTCTACATGCTCTACGCCGATCGACTTCAGACGCCCAATCTGTATCACAATATGTCACTAAGCCGTTCTGGTCACTTTTCGTGTAACGAAGTTTCATTACGGCTGAGCCCTTATGTACCGAAATATACTCTTACAGCTTGCCAGTGGATATCACAATGCTTATTGTTAAAGCGGCTAGCATCGTTTACAGCAAAACAGCAATCAGGTATTCCTGGTAGGGTACTTGCATGGTAAAAAGAATAACAAGGTATGCTCGCTCATGAAAAAAGCTTTTCATGTGACGTCACATGGATCGGAGCTTTCAGATAGAATGAATTTGTTAATGAATTTTATATGGATTTCAGGACTTGTTCGAAATAAAATCAGAGATTTCTCATTAAAATCCATTTTCTTGCTTGATTTTTACCTTTGTAATTAATTTTATGCCCATACTAATATAAATAAATCTTCAAGTTCAAGGAATACATGTAACAATATTATGATAAAAGTAATTGCTCTGCTTCGGTATAGGAACGCATTTTTAGTTAATAGTATGTTGAATATATTATTATCTGATCTAATTAAGGTACACTTTTAGCAAATATTTTAAATACATTAACTAGTTTTCTTCTCTCTCTTTAATTATCTATGCATTTCAATTTATTTATAAGCAACAAAGTAAGTGATGCGTACAAATGTAGGAAAAAGGATTTTTTTTATTCATGAATTGTGAGACAAAGGTTTCATTCAATGTGATGTTTTTTTTGCAAGCATAAACAATTTTCCGGGGACCGTTAATTTTAAAATTTTATTCAATTCGAATTCAAGGACAATCTACGAGACACGTAACGTTATCATTGGCAAATCCTATGGAATTTTTATGAATTCAAATATTGCAAGAATATGTTGCAGGCAGTTTTATTTTTGCAGGTAATTCGGTTTTACTACATATTATAAATATCAGATTGCTATTATGGAGATGTTTTCCTCACTTTTTTATATCTTCCTTTATATTTAATCTTGCGTATCCCTAAATTCAGTTTAAGTCGAATATATGTTTAGCATCTATGAAACACTCCGTTGGCTTTACTATTAAGATCAATATCGGTAGAATGAGTTATTAAATTCTGAATATAGGGTTTTCCATTAAGGGGTGTTATTTTGAATAGATCTTGTGATTTAACACCTTAGGACTTCTTCCTTTGGGGCCACGTGAAAGAGAAGGTCTACGCCAACAGCCTAGCGTCTATTCAAGTCCTCAAAGATGGAATTCGTGAGGCTATCGAGGACATAGGGCAGCTACATTGCGATTTGGATATGGGCCTGTAAGCGTGTCGTGGTGGTCATTTACCTGATGTTATTTATTACTATTAACGGCATACCTTCCTTTAGATAATGAAATCAACATCCGATCATTTATATTAAAAAATGGCATTTTTCTTTTAATATTAAAATAACACCTCTTATTGGAAAAAAATCAACATTTGCCGATCCAACCGATTCGATCCATGTGACGTCACAAAAGCTTTAAATGGCGATCGAGCTTTCGTGAGCGAGCATACCTTGTTATTCTTTATACCATGGGGTACTTGATTACAATGAGATCCGTCCATTCTACATGGCTGCCGAAAGCCTGATGCTTGTACTTGCTAGAGTCTTGCAAATGGCAATTATGATGATCTCCAAATAATTGATGCATGGATCACTTTTAATCTTTAACCCGCAATTTCTCTACGTTGCATCCAGTTTCTTGTTTACACAACCTTATTGTTTTAAGCCGTAAAAGGCGTTCTCTCGTCTCGTTCCATCTTGATATTCTTCTGTCTAATCTATAAATATTTCTTCGTTCAAATCTCCCTGTAAGAAGGATATTACAACATCCATTTGATGCACGTTCATGTCGTTCTCCCCTGCCCATGCTAACAGAAGTCGAATAGAAACATCGTACGACTGGGGAGAATTTTTTAATATACTCAATTTTGTATCTCTGGCTATAGCCCTTGGCAATAAGTCTATCCTTATGTCAAATAGTATTTCCAACTTCACCCGTTTTGCTTTTGAAGACCTATTTTGCGATTATAGCTTTTCTACCTTTCGGAAAATCCGCCAGACTGCAGGTTCGTTGGTTTTGTGCGAGTTTTTTTTCAGCAATTGATGTCTTCCCGGCTTTCTTACTGTTGTTTCAGCTACATTGGCTGAATTTACAAAAAATGCAAAATTTGTTAGCTGCAAATAATGGAATTTACCATGTGTTCTGGCCTTCGATTTTTCTGTTGTATATCTGCAGTCACTCATGGTTTCCGCTGATTTATAAGTTGGATCAAATTCAGGATTTTCGTAAATAGTATCATCTTCCTTCAAATATTGCCGATGAGCACTTGACTCTTCCTTTAAAGCAGGCTCCTATATGGGATTATCATCTATGGCGCGGCAGCCCGTGTCGGGCCTTGGCCTCCAGGATTATGCTCCTCCAATCATCACGATTTTTCGACCTCATTCGCCAGTTGATCACTCCCAGCAAAGATTTGCTATTGCCTTCTATCGTGTCTTCCAAACCAGTCCTCGGTCTTCCCGGTGATCGCCTACCTTGTGCTCTACCTTTTAATGCTCTTTTAGGTAGCCGGTTTCCTTCCATTCTTTCTACATGGCGTAACTTTACGCATATAGATACAGGACGCTCCTCAATAAATTTATGCAACTCACCCTTTTGACGCAGTCTCCACTCTTTTTAATTGGGCCGTAGATTTTCCGGAGCACTTTGCACTCCTTTGTGGGATGCTCTCCCCATCCATGCTGTCATCCTTATTGTTTTCAATCCATGAGGCTCCCTCACTGGACTCCATTTTCTTCATCGTTTTTTCCATAGAAACTTTTTTGCGTCGCCATATTTAAGGAAGATTACCTCCCTGCTGTCAATTTTAGGGTTTCCTTGTCCTTCTATCGATATCCCTTAGCATCACCACCATCACTGACGAAAAAAACGTCCTACACTAAGCGGCCCACTTGCGGTGCTTGACGTCTTGAATTTGAAATAACGGCTGTGCCAAATATTCGCAGATTTGACAGTTTTACTTGCTTACCAATAAAAAGTTCATTAGGAACCACGCCAATTGATGTACAAACGCTCCTATTTACCAAGTATGCTACCATATTCACTGCTTCTGCCCAGTAAGATTTTGATAATACCGCATCGAACAAGACTCCTCACATTTTCTACCAGCATTCGTTCATTCTATCAGCCATTACATTTTGTTGTCGTGTGTGAAACGGTTCCGTGCTGATGAATTCCATTTACCTCATAACACTTATCGAATTGACCGAAACAATATTCCTCCCTTAAAAACCTTTGAAAAAATGTTATATTCAAACTTTTAAGAAGTCATTACTCCTGATGTACCTGCGAAGTTTGCTGCCTGCAGCTGCTTTAGCCTCGGAGAAAAACTGTTGTGACACACGGACGGACAGATAGACAAAACAGATTTCAATAGGGTTTTGTATGTAGTACAAAACCCTTAGAAAAAACTCAAAAACCATTTTTGAGTAACCAGATCAAGACAAATTTCGCGTTATCAATCGACTTTTTTTCCATAGTGTAATAATATGCAGGATCGCCATGTAATTAAAAACGTGATGAAACGCTTTTGGTCTAAGGAAACAAGCACAATCGTTGGACGCCTTCCAGCTTGTCTCCTGCAACAAGGATTCTTGTAAATTGTATAATATTAAATTTGTAGAATGCAGACACAAGCGTGGAATGCCTTCCAGTCTGCATCTACCCTAATAATATAATCCCATGCGAGCGTTTGCACGCCCTTAGCAGAGGAATAAAAGTAAAAGAACCAGCGTATCGAGAATGACAGAGAGTTTTATTGAATTCGCTTCCACTTAAATACTATTTTAACCTAACTGTACATATAGAACTCAATATAACCTAATTGCTTACAAACTATACTTAATATTTATATTGCTTATAAAAAAGGTATTGCCAGATGTTAAATGTACTAGAACGAAAAATGTACTAGAGTCGGCCATATTCAAATATTTGCTAACTTTTACATAATTGTTTTTGAATTCGTAATATATCCACTATGGACATCACTACAATAGATCCCATGAGGCCGGTGTGAATGATTTCAAGTAAGAGCGTTGCGTTCTTACTAGGATGAAAATATAAAACGGCGATAATCTCCACAAAGTATCTATTCTTTATTTTTCTTATGTACCAAATGAAATTGACTGGCCCATTGACCGTTGGACAGTGGACAGATTCCGAACTGCTCGAACTGTTTCTTCGCTGCAGTATATTTTCCGGCATTAAGCATCTAGGGCGATCGGCAACTGGCGTTCCTTGTGTAACTATCTGATGTTTTACTGGATTTTCTTTCACAAGTGTCGTGGCGTGCGGATTTGTGATGGATGGAAATTTAGGGAGTATTTCGTGGAATTCGTTATTTTTTAATATGGTTGAAATTGTAGACGTAATTGTCGGAACAACTCGAGCTGCGGTTTCTATTGTTGTTTCACCGTCTACCAAAAATCTTCGTCGAAGATCAACTAATTAGTTGAAATATCGCAAAAAAATCTGCACCGATGATTGGTCGTGATACCTCTGCAACGCAATAAGTCCATTTGAATCGTCTGCGGAGTCCCTCCGGTACTAATAATGTTTCACCAAACCTTTTGATGGTCGATCCCTTGGCAGCTTAAAGATGATAATTCGTAGCAGCATCTTTAAAATGCTTTGGGTGTGGTAGTGCTGATATGTCCGCACACATGTCGACTAAGAAATTCATTGCGGTATTTTATCGGTAATTAACAAGCGGTTCTGCATTCTTGCATCATCGCTGACCGCACAATTTGACGATGATGTCTTTAGTTTCCCGACGCTTTTGAATTTAAAAAGGAACACGGTTCACGATACTTCCTTGCTTTTCTGACACTTGCATCATGTTTTTCACCTGGTTGGGATATGGAACAAGATCGACTTCTGCTTCTACATACATGTACATCCAGTTTGTTGATTCTTTCCATCAACCTTTCCGATGTGGTTTGTCCTGTAACACTATTATCGTCTTTTTTTATCGCGGACACTGTTGGTTGTAGCGCGGCACTAAATTCTTCCATAATTCGATCGGCCATTTCAATCAAAACCTTCATTTCGGAATCACTAGCCACTGTCAAGATTGCTCTAACTCGTGGCGGGAATCCCCGTAACCATAATGCACGTGGTGCTTCCGCTAGCAACTGTTCTCCTGCCAATGGCAGAATTTTGCGGTAAATATGTGATGGACGCTTGTCTCCTAGTTTCACATCTGTTAAAACTTTCGTCAATTCGCTTTCGGGCGAGGGATGTGGCGATCATGAACACCATTTTCACTACTGAGTGGTGCTGACATCGTCTCGAGGAAATTTAACAACCCACATCTGGCAACGAGCGACGACAATCAACAGCTCTTTCTCTTTTTTTGGTCGCGACTCGAACAGAAATTAACAAGTTATAGCTTCCTTGTTGAACTTTATAGTATATTTAATTTCGCAATAAATTGCTTCGTTAGAACATCACTCAAGGACTTGGGAGCTTCACCCGCCGAAATATTTTACGGCAAACAGCTACGTGTCCCGGGTGATATTTTTATAAACGAGGACATGCCAGCCGACCCCTGTCGAGAAATTTCGTGACCACATGCGACTCCGAACGACGCCAACAGCTCACCACAGCAGATACTTCGGATTACCGACGATCATTATGGCCCCCAAATAAGAGTGGGGCATCCAGATGGTAGCGGTGTCCCCTCGCACCCTCCCAACCGGATCAAGATCCAAACGTAAGCATGGTCATATTTTTCATTTGAGTGAAAAACTCATACAAACTTAATTTGAATGAATTTCTGCTTTAAATGAATAATATAAACGTGGCAAGTTTATGTCATAGTATTATGTGAGGGAATCACATAACACTATGCCATAAATAGGCACGCGTGCGGAAGGCCACCATATCCCGCAAGAGCCCCGTTTAAGCATTTCATTTAAGTGAAAAACTCATACAAACTTAATTTGAATGAATTTTGGCTTTAAATGAATAATATAAACGTGGCAAATTTATGTCATAGTATTATGTGAGGGAATCACATAACACTATGCCATAAATAGGCACGCGAGCGGAAGGCCACCATATCTGGCAAGAGCTCCTGTTAAGCAAGAGAAAGAAAGAGCACGCCCGATGGCTCGCCCATCGATGCGGGTCCTATACCCGGAAAGGTTAAGTGAAAGGGAAAGACCGAGTTTTAAATTTTAACTATTCATTTATTTTAAATATACCGACGTTAAATAGTAATGCATAATTGCGTATTTTAAAACAAAGCTTTATAGGAAATTTCTTGTAAAAGCTTTCTTTTCGACGAATGGCAATTAGTCTTTAAGAAGCAAAGTTTGCTTATATGTGTAAAACTTGAAAAAAATCTAGCAATTACGCTGTCGATATTTGAAATAACATCAAAATTGAAACGAAAAAAAAAAATTTGGTAATGTAAATTTATTTCTATATAATTGAGCATTTAACTCCTTGGATCCTCTCATGCCATAGTAGACAAACAGAAAACACAAATACAATTTAAATGTATGATTAGCGATTCACTGCCTGAGAGTTAACTTTTACCAATTTGGAATATAAATGTTTGCAATCCATGGTCTTAACGCCACTAAGTTTCATTTCAAAATAAATCTATTCGGGCACCGTCACATATACGCAAATACTCGCTTCCGGTATCTGACGATGGAGCAACCATACATTACCGAAATCACAATGGGTTTGGTAATAAAATTGAAGGTTAGTTATAGTTATGAACTCCAGCAAATGCTTCGCTCTAATACATATACTTGGTAAGGTTATACAAGTATGGTTGACTACTCCCTTCCACTAATTGCGTTGCTGGGCCATGCTTGATTTTGAGAAGACCCTATCCTCAGCCAAAACTACAATACGAACCATTCATCGCATTGCAAGAAACTGAAGCGAGTTTGGGCTACGGACGTGAAAAATCCACGAGACGTTGATATCGATTTTTTTCCTTAGTCAAGCGCGCCAATCCAATCACATAATAAAATGCAGTACGGCTTGCGAATTGATGATTTTGAATATGAACGTTTTCGGCCAAGGACTTCTTTCAGTGATATCCTACGGCAAAATCGAATTAAAAGCGATCACTCACCACGTCTCGTTGAAAGCGACTATGACTACCAAGCATTCCATCGTGTCTCCATTTACGTCAAGGCTCACCGAGTTTGAAGAGCTATTTGTAAATAAACTTTATATGGTTCAGTCTTTATATTACCTTTAAATGCTTATTGAATCCGATCGATGTATCTAATTTCTATCGTATCAACAACTTTCACAGTCTCAAATGTTTATGGACAAACTCCAACGTTACAGACGCTGAAAATTTCACGTCTGCAATCACAGCGCTTTATTGAGTATTCAAATTAGTATGACACCATAATTTGATTGCTTAGAATCTTTTCGCTGCCCATATTGAAACGTAAACATTTAAAATGACATCTTCCATGATTTATCACCATTTCACACTTTTAAAACACTCGACTGCTAAGATCGGTTAAAATCGCGTATTTAGTATAGAACATTTTCCGATTTCACGATCAAAATTCAATTTTCTAATATCCACGAGACGTGCTGGTTTCAAGCTGATGGCAAAACTTCCTCCCAGAAAATGCATGGAAACAAATGTGGAACAAAGTACGGGGATAACGCTTTTCCTTTCCACCCAAATCACCACCAATTGCCAACTTTCATAGGCGAATCCCAATGAGAATGGGGCCAACTTTCATAGGCGAATCTTAATGAGAATGGGGCACGGTGATTCTCGTTGTTGGCACACACTTCACGGTGAAAATACCGAAATCAGTACGGACTGATGAACAAGCAACAAATATTCGTGCGAAATAGGAAACTGGAGCCCGCACATAGGGTTTGGTGAAAGTTCGGAAACTTTCACACACTTGCTTTATCAATTATTTTCTATTACGACGACGACAATGAAGATAGATAATGATGAAGAAGGCGACTCTGTTCCACATTTTCTCGCGTTCCGGGTCCCGTCCTCAATCGCACTTTCCATTTTTATACTTTTTCCTATCCCCCGTTGCTAGATCTGTTACTTGTGTTTTCAATTTCTCTTCTTCAATCTCACTGTTTAATTTTCTTGCGTCTCTGCCAATTCTATCGTCGCTCAATTGAAATTTTCTCTCTAAATACAAACACTTCCGACGGTTGGATGACTGTGTCGGCTGTCGCGGTCCGCGGCAGCGAAGGGGCGACACGAATTCCAAAGGCCCCACTGCAGCTGGCTGCGTTTGCTGGTCGAGTCTCCGGTCCGAGTATCCAACAGATCGAAATCTGTGCGGATGTCGTGGTCGCGGTACAGGTGGCCTTCGCGTGCAAACCTGCTAGCCAGCCTAACTGTCTGCCGTATCACTCTTTGTCACTGATAATCCACAGAGAAACGACCAACGATCATCATCACTGCACACCTGATTCGATTTTCATCGCGCAACTACTGCAAGACTTCACTGGGAAACGATTTTCAGGGCGGTCGCGGCACGTCGTGCACTTTCCCGCTGTCACGCTGCCTTTTACCACGAATACCGTGCAAAATCTTTCCCGAATTAATTCCAAATAGAAATCACAGCGTTGCGAATGGCCAACGAATAAGACAAAATAAATTTCGAGCCGAACGGCAGACAGACACGGTCACCGTCAAAGATGTTGTCCTCGTCCTACGCAAATGTAATTTTCTTGGGAGCACAACTCCGCGGGAGGATGGTTATGTATTGGAGTTAAAAGGGTGAATGGTGGGAAATTGTTTTCAAGTAAAAATTGTTTTAATTTTCTACCCGATTTTAAATGATTTTGACGGCACTTTTACCAACACTTTTCATACCGAACGTGTTTTGCAGGGCGGCCATGTTCTCCTTCTTTTCCTGATCGCGGTCGTAAGTCAACTCCCCCGATCCGTCCAAATCTCTTCTTTTTCTTTCCTCGTGTCGCCACGGTAAATCGAATCTGCTGAGTTCGATTGCATTCGGTAATGCAATACCCCGTTGGAATGCACTAAATCAGTGTTCCCATGTCCGAAATTTTAATTTGCAGATTTAAAATTTTTCAAAAATTTACAGAAGTAACAAAAATTGAAAAAGAATTTAAATAATAATAAAATTTAAATATCATGAAGAATATAATTGAGGGGAAACGTTTAAATTTAATACAAAGCCAAATGATATAAAATTACATTTAATAATAATAAGAAAGAAAAAAAAAATATTTTCAACTATGAACGGAGGTAATGTAATCTTTTCCTAAATCTGCAATTAAAATTTCGGATAGGGTTAAGAAGGTTTTCGTGCAGTTTGCTTGTGTGACTGCTCGATTACTGCACTGGGTTAGATAGAAGTCAGTCTCATCATGCCTCCGATTTAGCCACGGCCTCAGATCAGAAATAAGCGAGGCGGTCCATCTTCCATTTATATCGTTTACCAAGGATCTTGCCAATCGTTGAGACACCTATCTCTCCGCATGAGCCACAACCTCTCTGTCACCTTCATTTTTTCACAGGTATAATCACTTCGCCTTCTAGCAAGGAGGGCGATGGGAACCCCTCCTGCGACTCAGAGACTGCACGATAAACGAATGCTATCCTCGTCGCTGTAACTGCGCGGCGCGTTTTCGATATACGTCCTTGCTGAGCCCACATTTTTTACCCGTACAGTAGCTCAGACTGTACAGCACTTATCAAAAGTCTCCTTCTTGATTCTTCCCTTCCCCCTGCATTGACCGCAAGTCCACAGACGACCGAAACGTCCGCTGCAACCTTATTTGCCATTAACTCGCAGCGAAACTCAACTTCGTGTTTAACAGAAACCCCAGATACTTGACTGCTGGTTTCGATTCGACCAGCACTTCCTCGATATTGATTGTCCCTACTCGGGGGTTCTCTTTTTGTCAGGAAGATCACTAAGATACCTCCGCCTTGGAAAAATAATCAAAGTTCAAATAAATGATTATTAATAGCACCAGCTAGCAAGGGAACTTGAATTTTGCGGTAAACTACAACTAAACTACAAGACTTTTTGATTTACTGTTTGTATCATCATGCATTTCCTAGTTTGAACGTTAAACCTAAAAATATTCTAAAAATAAATTTTTCTCTTGTATTTGCAGGCGATGAAAATCGTGATGGACAAGAAATTATCGAAGTTCAAATACTCCCCCAAGATGACAACTGGGGTGAAAATACAACAGCCGTGACTGGAAACACATCAGAGCAGAGCATATCAATGGAAGACGTAAATAAAGCATGGCAAAGAGATGATTCAAGTTTCGGATTTACATGCCGGCGCTACGTTGAGTCAACATTCTCATTAGTTTTAGGTTTTATAGCATTTTTCTCGCCTGTGGCGATGGTGATACTCCCGAAAGTGGGAGTATTAACTTCATCATTTGAAATTTTAGATGTAACCTTGCAGCAAAAGACTAGGCTGCTAGAATGTAGTAGTGCATGCAGAGCATATTTAGTTTCGCTTACAATAAGACTGATATTATTAGCTATAGGAGCCTGGGCTTTGTTTTTGAGACGTTCACCTGCAACAATGCCTCGAATATTCATGTTTCGAGCAGTTTTCCTACTAATAATAACTATTTCAACCGTCACATACTGGCTGTTCTACGTGACACAATTCACAAATAATTTGCACATAGTAGTTGAAGGGGGTACTCCTCTATCTTATACATACGTTGTAGAATTTACATTGAACTTTGTAGACACCCTTTTGTTCATTCATTATATCGGTGTCGTGCTCATTGAGATTCGTCAGCAAGAGCCTTTCTACTACATTAAAGTTGTAAGGTCGCCAGACGGAGCGAGTAAATCATACTGTATTGGACATTTAAGCATACAACGTGCTGCCGTTTGGGTTCTACAAAGATATTATGTTGATTTTGGTATCTACAATCCATACCTCGAACGAATTCCTGTTTCGAAATCGCAACGGAAGCACTCGTCAAGTTTCAAATATTATGAAGTAGATGGTGCGAATCCAGCCCAACAACAAACTCAAAGTCGCGCAGTTCTTGCAGCCAATGCTCGTCGCCGTGACTCGTCGCACAACGAACGATTCTATGAGGAACATGAGTACGAACGTCGAGTCAAAAAAAGGCGTGCCCGTCTAATAACGGCAGCGGAAGAAGCATTCACGCATATTAAACGAGTTCATAATGAGACAGCACCTGCTATACCATTGGACCCGAACGAAGCGGCTCAAGCAATATTTCCATCAATGGCACGGGCCCTGCAAAAGTTCCTTCGCGTTACTCGGCAGCAGCCTCGACACACATTCGAAAGTATTCTAAAGCATTTGTCCAACTGCTTGAAACATGATCTATCTCCTCGTGCATTCCTAGAACCATATCTAACAGAAAGTCCAGTTCTGCAACACGAGAAAGAACGACGATCAGTTCAATCATGGTCACTTGTTTGTGAGGAACTTCTTACTCGTGCTATAAGCGAAGAAACTACATTTCAATTGATACAATGTGACATTTCATTAATTGTTACAGTCAGTCGATTGCCACACTTCAATATATCGGAAGAAGTAGTCGATCCAAAAAGCAATAAGTTTGTCTTGAAGCTTAATTCAGAGACATCTGTGTGACGAAACAGTTCTCATTCATTCGTGTACAAATTAATCGAATGAATGAGTAAAGTTCTATTGATTTTTTTAAAGTAGAACGATTAGGACAAAACGGGATATGTTTCAATTAACAAGCATAAATAGCGTCGAAAGTTTATCAAAAGTCAGTACATAGTGTTTTATGAAACAGCAAAATACTCACTTGGCTTTCATTCGCCCATTAAAACGTTCGTTGATGCGTATCCTTAAAAGATAAACTAACGCACATATCGGTAATAAAAAATTTTATTTTAAGTTCAAAGCTAACTAATCGTTCATACTTTTTACATTCAACCCCGTCCTTATTTTATTTTTAGAATTTTTTTAACTTACAATTAAGTTGTTTCTAAGCTTTAAACAATAGGTTTAGTTTTTTTCATTAAATAATGTTATTTTCCCGAAGTGAGGAATCAAGTGATAGAAATGTACAGCTTAAATTTCTACAGGGCTGCTAAAAATTTCAATTTAGTGCAATTTAAAAACGTTTACCTTGTAACTCAATTTCATATTTGTTTTCTGGTACAATTTTATATTCAAACATATGTATTCCGTTATTACTTATTTCTATCTACAACGTTATTACTCCTCATGTGAAATCTGCTACAGTTAAGTTATTTCCGTGACTAGATCTTATTTGCAGATTCACATGAAAAATAATCAGAATCCCAATTGAATTGCACATTTTTCCGAAAAAAATTGTAGATAAACGGTTTAAAAGTAAATTCTTTGTCAAAATAGACAGCCAGAAAATTCTTTAACTCGAAAAAGAAAATGACGAGTCGTTTTTTATGAAAAATCAAGGTTTCGTTATCGGAGTCGAAAAATACATACCCTGTAGAAAAGAAATCATTTACCTAAGAAAAACGTCAAAACGCTCAAATATTTGTTACTTAGTTTCCAATTTATTTTTAACCAACGATTATATTTTTTTCACAATGAAAAAGCCTTTTAAAGTAAACTCATGACAACAAACTCTTAAAACTTATCTTATATAATGTATTAAGCCTGAAAGCAACAAACAAAGCATTTTATCAAATGTTTAAGCGATTAGCATTTTTGAGAAAAAGTTATAAATGCTAATGGAAAAAGTGAAATTTGCATATTTGGCCTCAAATAATATTTTGACTGCTTTTTTCTTAATCAACTTTTAAATTTGGCTGGGGCTAATCGACAAGCGATTGATTAACCGCAGCATTAGATAAATGTAAAGCAAAGTTAGTATGTAAGAGAATTTAGATGTGAGAAATTTTATTCAAATCATATAGAACAAGTAATCAAACGCTTTTTTCTATGGCCGAAACGTAAAGTTTAAATTTTATACACACACGCGAAAAGACTAAAGTAACGGTTGCATTTATAATGAAATTTATATCAGGAAATGTTCTTTTATATGTTTGTTGAACACTTCATATACTCTGTATAAACCTTCTGGTGGTATAGCTACAAATTTTACTCAAACTCTACAAATATCGGTAACTGATGTTTCCTCAATGTTTCACTGCTAACTGAAACTTCTAACTATATAAAACTATTTATATATTAGTATAGTAATGAAATACAATCAAATTGTATTGTATATGAATGAATCTTTACACTCAATAAAATAATATATTATACAGTGCTTTGGAATATATTGTTTGTTATAAATAGAATTCCTTAAGTAATTCAACATTGCAAGATTTTAAAATTAAAAAATATTCCGCTTCTACAATAATTTAACCCTCTATTGGTCCACTATTTTTTCAGACCTGCGGTGGGTCCACTATGACGAATTCGTATTTGTGACTATTTGACTCCCTTAGAAACGTCCGATTGACCTAAAACAAACGAGGTTTTGTTTGTTAAAAATTAAAGATCATATTTCTGAAGGTTTTATTCCGAAATTTTTATATTATATTAACGCAAAACATTTTGGAATACCTAAAAACAAGCGTTAGGACCAAAAAATTCATATCTTGAGCGGTTGCTCCTTAAGGCTCCATACTTGGTCCGACCTTGTTTTTGCTATATACTAATAATTTGAATGTACGTAGACTGAAAGGTCACCACACATTATATGCTTATGATACTGTACTTGATTCGGGACAGGATAAAGTTACCATGGAGAATATCGTCAACGAGGATCTAAAAGAATGTTGTTTATGGCTTATCGAAAACAAGTTAGCATTGAATACTACAAAGACAAAATATTTTTAAAAAAAAGAATAAGGAAGCCATAGAAGTTGACCTAAAAATTAACGGCGAAAAATTGCAGTGCTAGAAATTAAACATCTCGGTCTAACCAAAAATCATCGTTTGACATGGTTGCTACACATAAATAATTTGAGGAGACAGCTAACACCCATGATAGGAATGTTGTTAAGATATGGAGATTTTCCAATGCATATACATAAATAAATTTTTTTTAAATGCATTCGTACCGACGAAGCTAAATTACGCGGTGGCCATTTGGAGTCAATCGTCGAAGCAAAACCTTAATATTATATCCAGGATGGTAACCGAAGCCTACCAAAATATTCTAAATCTTCCAATTCTCACTCCAACAAGACCAATGCTTTCACTTTCAGTCAAATCATTACTATGGAGAAACCTAAGTTTATCTTCAAATGTCTAAAATCTAGCGAATCGGAACAAAACCACTTTATAAAAGTATCACAAATTAATCCATATAATTCAAGCAATGTGAAAAATTTTATAATTCATTACGCCAGAAGTGATTGACTAAAGAACGATGCAACGAATGATACGCAGCGTATATATAACAGTGAAAAAAGCAAACTCATTATTGGTTTTTCAGGAAAGACAAGGAATATCTAAGAAATTCAAATTAATGATAAATCATGAGGATTAACAATACAGCATCTTAGGGCATTTAGACCCTATCGTCGAGATACTTAAAGACAGCTAGTTTTTATAAACTCCGATTTTTGTTTTTACTGCGTCGTATATATATATTTTTTATCTCTGAGTACTGTTCACGAATTGAACTAGACTAGCAAGAAAGGAGTACTTCACAGCATTTTGTGTGCTCCCTTATACCGATGTTTTAGCATTGCGTGGAGGCACACGTAGATATCGACGACGTGTGAAGTGCAGATCGCACGAGCGTTGTGCGATGATCAAAGAGAGATGGAGTTAGTGGTAGGGAATGGAGGTATTAAAAAAATACTAGAGCGAAAAATTCGAGGGAATTTTCTTCAAGAAAAAACGTCCTAGATTACGTTCTGTTTCAAAAACCATATTTCGCCAATTGAAATTTGCCAATTTTTCGGGTTAAACAAGTTGAAGTAGCAGGAGAGGGCTCCTGCCAGAAAGGTTTTGTAAAACAATTAGTAAATCAAACAATATATTCTGCATATCAAAACTTGACTACTATACAGATCCCATAATTTGAGTTCGAAAAATTATTATGGTTATGTTTTTAAATTCACCGCCATTTTGTTTCAAGTGTTTTGAGCCCGTCGCTTAGTTAGTCATGGTAACACATCAATATTATGAACCATTTCTAAAATTTTTATCAAAATTCCTACATATTTGTAGTGTCTAGGTCCGTTGCAAACGTGTATCTCCCTAGTATCACGTGTTAATGTTGTTGTAATTGTTAAATATTCAACCGGCTATAGCTGTTTATTGTTCAATTATTGTGCCATTTTCAGAATATATGCAATTACTTACAAAAAACATTGTTGCTTTTGGGAAATTTAAGGGTCCCGCTTTCATTTTACAGGCCAAAATATGAAATTTACAAAATGTACTATTATTAACAAAGTTGTCCGAATTTCGACTTCTGAGGCATTTGTTGCCCTTGTACTCCTTAAGCCTCACCCCTGTGATTATTTTCAGATTTTTCGGGGTCAAAGGTGTCACAAAATTTTCGTGCATTTCCCCTTCCCCTGCATCCCTCAAAGCAATACTTGTAATTTTAAGACCTGTTTTGAAAAGTTCTCATCAAGACCTTTCATTTGATACCCATATTGCATATATGCGATGAAATTTTTTTTTCAGGACCACTCCCCTATTTGGGGAGACCCCCTTCAAACACGTTATAAATTTCTTATTGTGGTTGAACTTTGAAGAGGGCGTCACTTTGCATCTACCTACAAAATCTTATGTGTCTAGCTTATGTAGTTTGCGAAAAAAGTGGTGTGACACCCCACACGGACGGACGGACAGACTGGACGCGATTTTAGTAAAATTTTGTAAAATGATTTTACAAAACCTTAAAAGTGAACCCCAATCAAGTTGTAGTCAATTATTTTGTTTATTTGATATCCGCAGGCCAATTCTCTTTTCCTTGAAAAGCCGCCGGGCCTTGCCTTTTTAAGTGAGCATACGCATTTGACTCCTTTGAATCATCTTCAGTGTCTAAAGTGTGTGGAAGCGAATACCTTTATCTGGGTGTTGGGTGGGCTAAGCAGGTAGGCCTACGTTAGGCTAGATGCAGTGATATTAGGTTTTTATTCTTTGAATTGTTGAATGCCCGTTTGTTTTGGCTCGTATCGCTTCCGTTTTTGTCGGAGATTGCGACCTATACTGAGAAAATTGTTTCGGAATTTGTTAAAAAGTTGTTCATTGATAATTTTACTGTCTGTTTTTCCATGTTTATATATTTCAAGTCTTTCTAAGATGTCCAGTTTCGGTCCTTTGCTTTGTTTGTGTAACAATTTCATAGCGTTGGGCTCGTGTTCGTGGTTTTGTAAGTTCAACGCGTAATTGGAGTCTGCCTTGTTGTATAAGAAAGATCGTAAGTGCTCTTTATATTTTGTCGTTAGTTTCTTTGTTATTCTTCCTATGTATACCGTTTCGCAGTTCAGTATGTCCGTTTATATATGCCGCTGTTTTCATATATCCATGTGTCATTCAGTTTTGGTTTCTGTTTGTGGTTAGTTTTGATTGCTGTTTGCAATTTATATTTCTTGAAGAAGTTTGATAGTTTGTATATCTCTTTGCCTATGTATGTTAACGAAATTCACAGTTGGTTGTTCTTGTGCGTTTCAGTCAGTTAGCGTTACTGTTTTTGTTTGTAGCTTGTCAGTGTCACGTTGTTTGTATCCGTCAATACTACCTATTAAATATTGTTAAGTTAGTAGGAGTCATGAGAATCGAGTAGAGTCGGCGCACTGTTGATCTGTACGCTGCTAGTTTACGTTTCGCGGGATGGTCAAATTTTACGTATATGGTATGATAAGTTGCGGTTGGTTTTCATTATATTTTGTAGTTTTGTTCCCGTGGCACAGTTAAGTCCATATAGTTGAGTTGTTTGTTTGTTCTTTTTCTATAGTGAAATTTATATTCAGGTGTATTTGATTCATGTAGGTAAGTAGTTCATTTTGTTTATTTTCTTGCGAATCAACAATGATGAAACAGTCATCGACATATCGTTTGTAAAATATCACATTGAATCTTTCGACAATATTTGGACATCCAATGTCCTCAATAATGTCAGATATATTCTTACAATCTCTGGAAGAGGTTTTTATACCCGAAATTGCCGAAAGATACAATGTGACAATAATTGAGTTCACGAATCTGTCTGCATTTTTCTTCTTCTTCGTATCCCTAGAGCTCCTCTCGGGCCTTCGCTTCGGCAGAAAGCGCCGCCAACTTTCTCGGTCCATTTTGAAATCCGAGCAGCGATGACTTGTCTTCGGCGACCGAGTCAGAACAGCATTTCTTCGGTTTCCCCACTGGACTTCGCCCTTCTTGGGTATTCATTGTTCGTCCATATGCTTCACGTGGCCAGCCCATTGCAGCTTTCGCAGTCTTACAATCGTTGAGACCTCCGGCTCGTCAAAAAATTCATACAGCTCATGGTTGTATCGAATTCGCCATTGGTCCCCGTCTAGCTTCACTCCAATTAGTCGCCTCATGACCACAATTTTGAAGGCGTTCAATATGTTCGCGGATGCTTAGGTTAAGGTCCATGTTTCACACCCATAGTATTGTTTCTATTACCTTTACGCAGTGAACCTTATTGCTGAAAAGAATATTAATGCGTGAACAGAAATAAACCGAACGACTGAATTTCTTGCGCAACTTTAATTTCATATCACGCGTTGACTTTGAATACTTGACAACTCGCTCGAGTTAATTCTAGTCTTCATTTGTTGGCTTTGTTACTCTTTGTGCCACAATACTAACGCTTGCCGAAATGCCTGGTCGTGTGTTCACAGAAAAATAGAGTAAATGACCGATCAGGCATCATGTGACACTCGTACAGTAAACGTCGAATTAAAACTTTACATTATTTCACAAATTCAGCCGTTCAATTTACATATTTCTGTCGACGCATAAATATTCTTTTCAGCAATAAGGTTCACTGCTTGAAGGTAATATCAACAGGCAGGAAGAATTGAAATTATTGCGAAATCAAAGTAAAGTGAACAGACTAAGGGCACGTTTTTGATCACAATGGAGAAATAAAGCAAATTTATTCAACAAGATGGCAGAAGATCGAAAAGTTGATCAATACGAGTTATGTCAATTGGAAGTTTAAACCGAAATTGTTGCTAAGAAAACAAAATTTCTGGAAAAGGGTGATCATAAGTAGCAGAGCGAAGGCAGTCGTAAACGACAAAGGTGTTGTGACAAATCAAAAGGTCCTTGACGAATAGGACGATATTGATGATGAGGCTAGAGGCACGATTGGTTTAGCTGTCAAGGATCAACTTGCACACATTCGAACGAAAACAACGGCAAAAGCAAGTTGGGACGTGCTAAAGGGATACCATGAGAACAATACATTGACCAACAAAGATTTTTCGGTACGTTCAATTTGTTCGTTGAAATTGGAAGAAGGTGGCAATGTAAAGGCGCACAAAATTAAGTGATATCGGTGACTCAGCATTAACCGATAAATGGAGTGCTGCCATGCTATTACATAGTTTCCTGCACAGTTACGATGCATCAATTACTACGCTTGAATCACGGAAAGAAGGAGGTCACGTATAGTAATCGAGCAGTCGCCTAAGCAAACTGCTCGAAAACCTTCATAACACCTATCCTACCTATTTGCAAATTCGAAAAAGACATTCTTTTTTGTATTATTTCAATTTATGATTATAAATCATAAAACATTTTTGATTTCTCTTTATTTTTATTAAATATAAACTTTAGATCATTTTGCTTTTCTATATTAAATTTAGACTTTGCGTAAAACTCCTATTATTACTTAAATTTATCTATAATATTATTATTCATATTAAAAAAAAATCAAATCTTGAATTAAAATGATATGGCAGTATCCTTTCCCGCTGCACATGGCACGTATTGCATCGGCGAAGGCAAGTGTGCAGCGGAATGAGTGGTCCCGCAAGGTAACAACGAGCAACAAAAGAGAGTCTGCTTTGAATCGCGACAGCGATCAGATAGGTATCTTGAAAAAGGTCGAGTGGGATGGGCGTCGCGTTAGCGGAGACGAGATCGCATCGTGACCACGTCATCACTTCGTGGTTATCCCATTCCATTGAGCTCGGTGTGAAGAATCTTTTCTCCACTAACATACATCAACCTCAAAGCCGAGCCAAGAACGGTCAAAAAGCTAAGAAAAAAGAAAGTTTTCCAACCGGGCTAGCGACGACAACTAGATTTCGTGCTGAATTGGAAAGTTTTCCAATAGCACAGTGCACTTGTGAAATAGTGTTTCGGTAGTACTGAAAATTCTTGGTGCCGCCACCGCCATCGTTTGCAATCCTATTTGAGTCATATTTTTCCGCAAATCAAAGGCAGTTTAGTGCGAACGCGAAGCGGTGTGATTTGAATTGTGCAATTTGTCGGTGGTCGAAATTGTAAGCAATTGCGAAACGACGAACAAAATACAATATATCAATTGCAGGAGCGCGGGTCCGACGGCGTCTGTCGCAAAAGTTAGTATGCCGGGATTATGTTGGGAGTGCGTGGTGAAATCGCACGTAGTCTATTGGATGCGGGTGTGATACGTTTGCCTGCTGGCACCGACTAGAGAGTTCCAAGATTACAGCGACGGTTGATTATTGCTGTGGAGGAGAGAAGCGTGCGTCAGTTCATCGTACGTCCTCATTCTTTCACTGATTTAGTCGTGAACTGTTGGGAAAATCCCGGGAAATAGCTTTAAAAAGCAGTCTTGAAAGTGGTCTGCAACGGATTCCCTTGAGTGTGTGGCCCTGGCGTGCATTCGGCTACCTGAAATTTGCTTGAATGTTGCTCCCGACAGTGATGGTGAAGTTCACATGTCGAAGCTCATTTCCGACGAATGAAGAAAAATAGAATTTGTCGGGCAAAGACGCACAAAAAGTGCCGTAAATATGAACATCGTAATATGGAAATGATGGAAATTGAGTAGAATAGTGCATAAGTAGAACGAAGTGGACTACGCACGGCAGATTGTTATTGACAATAAATTAACAGACTAGGTAACTGTTGTCAAAAGGAGTCTGTCATTGATCGTGACCGGAACACGTCGTGAGAATCGCGCCGGCAAGCGTTATATCAGTTGCAATATGACACAAAAACGTTAAATTCAATGAGTGATATCGAAAATGTTAGCCACCTATGAAATAAAATCTATCGATGTGTACAGTGGCCGGTTCAGCGTTAGTTATATATTGAAATTGTGGGTTTTTTTGCTTAATTTCCTTGCATGCTACCACTTTCATCGTACGCAAAGCATGACCGGATTCGAACGAAACTGAAAATTCTGAAGCCCTTCACAAATCAAAGTAAGTCCTATTCAATTGTCGATCGCTAAGAGTATCTTCGCCATTAGTTCCGAATCGTATGCACGCCACTTTCGAATCGTATCTAAAAGTAGATCATGACAAATCTCTGTAGAGAAAGCAAAACTCGAAAGTACTAGTGGAAGAAAAATAACGTTAGAAGTAAGAGTGCGCCGTATATAAGAAAGCTTACAGTCCAAATGCAGAGTGCCAGAAAAATAAGACACAGACTCTTTCGATATAATAAGTATGGGGAGCTTCATAAACTTGAGGAAATCTCTGTAAGATTATGGACATTGTAGCAGTATGGAGCTGCTCCTTTTTACACTTCAAAGTCAAAGTCAAAAGCGCTTTATTTAATACTAATCGTTATAAATTTTAAAAGAATATAAAGCAAATTCCAAACAATGACAATAAAACTTCGCGTTAGATTGGGTGCTTCATATGATCTACTGGTTATTATCGAACTATTATTAGTTTAAATGTTAAGGAGTCAGATGGAATTATTCGATGCTTTAGTATTGTTTTCCACTCTCGATTAAGAATTATATTTTCCATGTTTTTTATTAATAAAAGTCAAATCTTAATTTAAAAATAATCTTTTTAGAACCGGAATGAATACAAAAATCAGGTAATCATATATGATTGATTGATTTGTAATTATTAATTTATTTTGCAAAGAAAAAAATATATAAGGCATTCTTGAAGTTGAGAGTGAAAAATTCTAAGACAATAGTCACGTCTAAATCACAATTTCAAGTAGAATGTGATTATACTGATAGTAAGCTTAAATACAAAGAATGATGTGTAGTTGATAGTTTGTAAAAGAGAACTGTAAGAAAACAAAAGTAAAAATTTAAGAATAAACATGGCAATACAAAATCTATGACAAAGACAGAAGAAATAATGTGAGCGGCGATAAGAGATTTTAAGCAATTGTAATAGCATAATCATTTTGTTTTTTTTTTTACAATTCTCTATTAAATTAAAAGGGTTTTAAGTTGAAATTTTATATTTTATTCATATAATGTAATCGATTTTGATTTACTATGGTCAGAAATTGAGCCAAATTAGAATAGTAATTTGCAATAAAAAAGAAGTATAAAAATAAAAGAAATGTATAATTAAGATACACACTCGGTCTTTCCATTTATCGAAAACCTGACCGGGTACGGGACCTGCAACGATGCCCGGCCTCTCCACTAAAATGAACTAGCCATCGAGCGCGTTCTCTCCTTTTTTGTTTTATAGGGGCTCTTGTCCAGGTAGAGTGGCCTTCCGCTCACGTGCCCTTTTATGGTATAGTGTTATGTGATTCCACCGCATAATACTATAACATAAATTGACCACGTTTATATTCCTCATTTGATGGAAACATTCATATAAATTATGTTTGTATGACTTTTTTATTCAAATGGAAAATATATGGCCACATCTACATTTGGATCTTGATCCGGTTGGGAGGGTGCGAGGGGGCACCGCTTCCATCTAGATTCCCACTCTTATTTGTGGGCCATAAATATCGTCGGTAACGACGAAGTCTGTTCCTAAGTCCGTCTGTTTTCTCCCGGCCCAGGCTAAAAACTAGTTCAACCCTTAGTAGGCTACCTCGACCTCGACACCCGTCGATCGGCACTAGATCGCTTCGAATTCGTGAATGCGAAATTTTTTTGTAGTGGGTCCAGGTGCTAAGGAAAAGAACCCATCCCACGACACCGCAACGCTAGCCTGCCAGCGCATTCACGCGTCCCTAGACAAGGCCAAATTTCGGCGGATACCACCATCGTCTTTCGCGGAGGCAGCAGACCATCGCTGCAGTCCTTTACGGACATCTATATCTACCATTTTCACTACACACGTTCGCTCTGGTGCAACAGCGTATTATTGTGGAATATGAGCATCATTCGGCTGCGGATGCCAACTCGAATGATTCGATTATCAAGGTCATTTCGAAGGCAAGAACATGTTTCTTCTGTAAGAAACCAGATCATATAAAGAAAAATTTCTCCAAATAGAAGGAATAGCTGGCTAAGCGAGGTAATAAGCCGAATGCAGGAGGCGATAAAGTTAATTCGATCGATGGATAGCAAAAGGGTACATCAGCGTCGAATAATGATACAAAAGAATTTTTATTTTTAGTCGGCGAAAAACATTCAAATGCATGGATGATGGATTTGCGAGCAACGCCACATGCGGTACGCAATCAAGTTTTCTTCACGACGTTCGATGAATCACACAAAAGTTCAGTTGAAGTTGCTAATGGTGAATTGACTGCACTGAAAAAAATTGGCAGTGGTTGCTTAAAGTTCATGGTTGTCAATGGCAATTGTTCCAAAGCAACGGCTAATTAAGTTTTATGTGCACCGGAATTGATCAGCAACATATTTTCCATCAAACGTTTAACATCAAGAGGCTTTTGCGTTTAATTTGACCGCAAGCGTTGCGAAATTAAGCATAAAGGCTGAAACATTGGCATGCAATGCGATTCAGTCCATGCAATGTTGGCACATAGTGACAAGTGTATTTACCAGTGGCATCGAAATATGGGACATTGAAATCCAGACGCAATTCGGAAAATGGAGTCAGAAGGAACGGTAAACTATACATTGTGACGTTTGTCGATGATTTTTCTGGTTTCACTATCATTTGTTTACTGGCGCACAAATCAGAAGTCGAAGGCAAGATGAAACAGTTGTAATAAACGTAAGCAGTCGAGCAGCCCCGTGGTGATCAGGAGTGGCTGCTCCTGAAGAGATAAGGTGGTCACCCCGTCGAAACTGCTTAGTTTGTTGTTTTACTAGTGTAAAGTAAACTGCATCCGTCAAGTTTCCATCCTTTAGGCAGAGATGAGTGGTTCACTTCAGCCACTTTAACATCTTTAGGTTTGACATTCCCCTTGTAATGCAACGACCTTCTTCGGTGAAAGTAACGGTTGCTTTTTGTGTAATGTTAGCGTTTGTCTCAAGCCTCCGTGTCCGCTAACTTTGAGGCAAAAAAATATTGAATACTGTAGAGTAGCTTAATTGACACCTAATAGAACTTTTCTAAAGACAATAAAAATTGATCGGTGCGTCTTGTAGAGTAGAGTACGCGTGATAAGTATTTTGTAGTGTAGCTTCGTGGCTCGACAAGAAACCGCCTCATATGATCCCGCAAATGCTAGTCGTCAAGCACGCGTACGCGGTCGTTAAGCGAAGCTAGTTAGCTGAGCTCGGTGTTGTTTATAGCTCGCTGACACTTATGCCAGACCATCGGCACCCGTGTCCTACACGGGCATTAAAAAAATCATTACACAGTATATTGAATTTCGCAAAACCAAATTTAGAGGGAAGCGGAAAATCATACTTTCAGATAGAGGTGGTGAGTACACAGGTAAAAGTCTCACGGATTATTTGAATGCAGAAAGCATATAGCAGCAGCTCACAGTAGCAAACAGTTCTCAACAAAGTGGAAAAACTGCACGAAGGCACCGTACACTGATTTAAATGGCTCGGTGTATGCTTGTTGATGCGGGATTGCTATATAGTTTTTGGGGCGAATCAGTAATGACCAGAACAACGGGAAGAACTCCATTTAACAAATTCAATGGCACCAAACCAAGCATTAAGGACTTTCATATATTTGGTGAAAATTGTTTCGTGCATATTCCAGCGAAAAAAAGGCGAAAATTGGACAATGTAGTAACAGAGACTATATTTTTAGGCTGCGACGCCAAATCAAAGGCGTTCTGATGTTACAAATCTGATAAAAGGGAAATTGTGATTAATCGAGACGTTCGTTTTTGCACATCAAATTTGGATAAAGACAATTCAATTAAAGTGATACCTGAAAGGACGAACAAAAGTCAGTCGAAAGAAGAGCCATTGATTCAGAATGCAGACGTTATGGAATGCAAACACTTGACTCACATTCAAGAAGAGAATGGATCAGAAGCCGAAGTTGTCGATTCACAAGTTCAAGCAAATACAGAAGTCCAGAAGGAGACAGTCAAATCGGATGATTCGAAGCCAAAGAAAATTGACCGTCATTCACGACGAACAATTACTATGCCAAGCGTTTTGGTATCGATGAAATACAGTTATTTGGAATGAAAGAAATTATTAAACCGAAGACATACAGTGAAGCAATCAAAAGCGACGCGCGAGAGCATTACCTCATTGCAAAGCAGGAGAATCTTGAATTGCACGATTTGAATGGCACATGGGTGCTATTTGACTTACCACCAGGCAGGTAGCGATTGGCGGAAAATGGGTTTTTAAAGAAAAAACCGGAATGAACGGTGAATAAGATACGTAACCAAGGATTTCCGCTGAAATTCGTCGAAGATTAAGACGAAGTTTTTGCACCACTTGTATTGCACACGACACTTCGAACATTGTTGTCAGAGGAGATTGGCCTTGTCTGGGGACGCGTGAATGCGCTGGCGAGTAAGGGTTCCGGTGTCGTGGGGCGGGTTCTTTCCCCCCTAGCACAAGAGCCCACTACAAAAAAAATCGCATCCACGAATTAAAGGGATCGAATGCCGATCGACTGGTGCCGAGGCTGAGGTAACCTACTAAGGATAGAAATTGGTTGTTCATAGAACAATTTGGGACGAGGAAAAACGGACGGACTGCTGGAGACTTCGTCATTAACGACGATCCTTATGGCCCACAAATAAGATAAGACGTGGCCATGTGTTTCCCATTTAAGTGAAAAACACCTTGTATGACTCTTGCCCTCAAATGAGAAGCACAAAGGTAACCAATTTATGCCATAGAGTTATGTAATGAAATCACATAACCCTATATCATAAAAAGGCACGTGAGCGGAAGGCCACTCTACCTGGCAAGAGCCCCTGCTAACAACGAAAAAATGAAGGAGCGCGCCCGATGGCTAGCCCATAAAAGACGAAAAGCCTGCCATCATTGCGGGTCCTATACCCGGTCAGGTCACCCGAAATGGAAAGACCAACGGTTTCGCTCTAACAATTCATTGGGCTTTTTCAGACGCAGCGTTACAAGTGAGCGTTAAACAGGTTATATGGGCAAGAAGAGTGAGAGGCATTGAGGGGACCTGATGGTAAAAACAAGCCAACATTTTTTAGGGTGAACGAGCGTAACGCACATACACAAACGCATTTTGTTGATCATTTGATGGGGGAAATTTTATACAAACGCTTTCATTTGCGTGCGAAAATAGATGCGTGGACGCGAGAAGCTATGCGTTATTTAATAAATTTATAAAAGCGGAGGCCATGTTCAATTTCAGGAAACAACACGACAAATATTACGATTTCAATAAAGATAAATTGCATATTGTAAATCTATAGAAAATTAACAGTACGCATTATCTTCATAGAATCACATTATAATAAGCATGTTTACAACACATCAAGAAAAATATGCGACGTAAAAAGATATTCAAATTTTGAATATATTTTTCAGAAAGCGGAAAAACACGGAGAATTCAAATAAATCCAATAGAAGTTTGAATCGACAAACTTTAACAATCAAAATACATTTTTAATTCCAGTTTTTATTACCTCGGGCACAATTCAAGGCTAAAACATCAATTCTCAATCGCTTATCTCTCTGTCTTCGCTTTCATGTTGTCCGCACGATGTTTAACGATCAAATGATCCTTTTGACACATACACTCGCAAGACGTGTATCGTATATAAAAATAGCTTGGCTGAACTATGCAACGTGTAAACATAAGGGCGTAGGCGTGAAACCTGTTTGGATATGGGGTTTTACCATTCCCGTGTGAAAGAGCCCATTTATTCTTTATTTAACATCCTGCATTCAAATGAAATATTTAGTGTTCCCCTCATTATGCCTATGAATATGGCTTTGTTTTATAAATTAGTCGGATTCCTAAAGAGAAACATGCAAAATATAAATGAAATTGACTTTATATAATGGCAATTAAAAATATTTACTGCTTCCAACCTGTGTAGGTAGCCTTGCTATTTTGTTTTTGTTTTAAGTCTTTTCCCTTTTCTCCTTTTCATTTGCAAGAGTAGCATACATGTTTATTATCATCATCGACACTCATTGACTTATTTTTAAAGTTTTTTTTTTGCTAGAAATGTATGCACTCCTCACTCGAAAGTTTTTCTTCATAATTTTGCTCTCCTCTAAATTAATATAAAAGCGGCAAAATATTTTTTAATTATTTATATTTTTCTTGTTCTATTATTACTCTAAAAGTTTTAAGATTTATTCTCTCTAGATGATTTGTTTTTGTTTGGAGGTTTAATTTTGATTTATATTAATATGAAGTGGTTCTTCTATCTGGGGAATATTCATCTGTGCTGATTATGAATTTTTGTAAAATAAAGTAATTTAATATAATGAATAAAAGAACCAAAACAGCACTCCCCCAAGTCCACGAGCGCTCGAGGGAGTAGGCGAGGCTGAAATTGACTTTGCGATATTAGTTGAAAACACAAGTAGTACATCATCCGTTACGATGACACCTAGCACTATCTCTTTTAAATTATGGAACACCGCGTTCACACTGCATTGAACATAATAACTAGAAACTCGCAACTGATACTTGGGCCTATCGTCTGCCAATATTTTACTAGCACTGATTACAGCGTGCCCTTAAAACTTACATTTCAAATACATAATCTTAACGTAGACCAAGTTTTATGCCCTAGGCTCACGTTAACAATTATAAATAATAAAGCACTTCGATTTGCTCATCTTAACTGTGCCGTCAGGCAATCCAAAATATTCTTTTGCAATCGGTCCAATAAATACTCCTGTTTCCCAAGTCATAATCATAAGCTCACGATTAACAGCGTCCCAATCGTAATCCTTGCTAAATATCGTCTTGGATCGTCCTTCCTTCAATGATACTTGCTGCGTATTTGCCATTGCTGTCACGCACATTTGCGTTATAGAGGCTTGACTTTCCTGGACTTTCTAATCCACGAATTTGAAGAGCTATTTGTAAAGAAACTTTATGTGGTTCCGTCGTTTCTAATGAAACTTTGGTATTTCGGTATTCCTGTCTTAATCGCAGCAACCACAGTACAACATACGTTCATTAAAGGGGAAAATTTACTGTCCAAGTTCACTAAGAAATTAACTTCAATTTGTTTTGTTAATGCACTGCCCGTGTTCACGGAACAAATTCAACAATTCCAATAAATAATGACGCACGACAGTTACCCTTTGCACACACTCTTATGGAAGGGTCTCGAGAAACGTTTGTCGTTTCTGTGTCTTGAAACCGTACGGTTCACTCCTCCGTTGCCTTTATGGAGCCTCAACTTTTATATACCCTCATTATCAGGCACAACCCTAGCATTACAACCCGCTAGCACAGCACACGGAAGACATGAATCTTCCACGATGAAAATTCTGGGACCACTTTTCAGATCAAATCCCATTGTTGTCACGATACTCGCGTGTCGTTTCAAATTCATATCCTTCATAACGTATTCCAAATGAAACCCCAGCTACACCTCGTCCAACTAAGCAATTGATATAAAACGGCACCGCCACCGCCACCGCCGTCGCGTATATGACCAAATGCGTGGAGGTTAGAATTAGAACCGCGCATTGCCAGCTCGAAGGAAATTCAAACTCAAACGCGTACAAAAAATGTACGAATAAACGTGTAATGCCCGCGGCGCGTACACTTTACAGTGCACCGACACCACTCAACCTCATTATGCTCAATTAAATATTTGTGAACATTTCCGATTGCAATTCGATTTCTTTTTGGCTTTTGCAATTTTCATCACTGAACGGATAGAAGTATTATAAAAGTAATGCACGATTGCGAGGATTCTGAACTCTCAAATTCACTGCTCACTTCGAGCTAACAAATGTTCCCGACTTCAAAACGCGGCCACGAAAATATGGTGGTCGTTCCTCGTGTCCACGCCGTGTCGCCGTCCAGATCAAACTCCCCGCTCTTATTCCAATCCCAGGCGAATCTGCATCCCAAGCAGATTTTTCTCTTTGCTTGTCCGTCGTCTACCGTAGCGTCATGCTGTTACGGCGAATGAAGACGAGCCCATTGCTCAGACACTGTAGATTGCATTTGGCAACGCGAAATGCTGTATTATATCAGCGTTCCCACACTCGAAATTTTATTTGGCAGATTTAGTTTTTTTTAAACAAAACAACTGAAGTAAAGAAAATTGAAGAAAATTTTAAATAGTTATAAAAATTAAATCTTATGAGAAATATAATTAAAGGAAAACGTTTAAATTTAATATAGAGGAAAATTGATATAAAGTTACATTTAATAATAATAAGAAAGAAACTATTTTGCAAATTACGATTATGAATGGAAATAAGTAATTATTTTTCTAAATCTACCATTAAAATTTCGAATAGGAGATAGGAAGGTTTTCGAGCAGTTTGCTAGTGTGACTGCTTGATTACTACAGAACATGAAAGTTGATCATATGAACGCAACGATGGCATTTCTCAATGGATAGTTAAACGAAACCATCTTCATGAAACAACTTGACGGTATCGACAATGATAAATTAAAGGTTTGCTTATTGAGGAAATGTATCTACGCGTTGCCTTCTTACTCAGGCCCGAAAACGGAAACACCGCGTCACGCCGCGAACCGCGCGAACTAAACTCTTCGAGTAGCCTCATCAGCGCCATCTTCTTCTTCTTTGTAGCACTACAGCCCCTCTCGGGCCTTCGCTTGGAGATAGTTAGAGTTTCTCATTTGCATGGCCGTATTGATTTTTTCGGAAGTTGGTTTGGTCAGTACCATACTCCCGTGTGCCTGCTCAGCTATGATATGATCTGATTAAATCAGTACATATCACCACTGAGTGAACACTCGTAGTCTGTCCGAAAAATCCCCTGAACTAAATCACGTTGCTCCCAACGAGATTTGAACCTAGGAATTCGGCTTATGCGTTCATGCTCTAATCACTAGACCACACAGACCACCATCAGCGCCATCTAGTGCTGTTTAAATCAAACAAATTTTTTTAAAGATTTTTGACAGTACACGTGACTGTAGTTTGAAATTTTATAAGTAGTATGTCTATTTTAAATATGAGGCGTCGAAGACATTAGCGCGCAAATATATGTATGTATTTCATTCTCGTTCATTTCGGCTAAATTTCATCTGAGAAATGTCATATTTGATAATCTCAAAAGCCTACTGAGATGCTGCTTTCAAGTTTTCTGGACAGCTTTTTGTGGAAATTTAGGTCTACTGATCAGCTGGTTCCGGTACGGGAAGTGACGTCAGGTACGTTAATTGATTTCCTTATAGGCCTGAGTAAGAAGGCAACGATTTACGGATTGAATCAGGCAAGATCATGGAACAATGCGTTACATAGTATATTTGAGAAGGCTGGTTTCAAACAAAGCTACAACGATCAGTGTTTGTACACAATGAAGATAAATGGAAAATTCTGCTGTTATTGTTTACGTTGACGATGAGATCGTGGTTTTCGAAACAGACGAGCAATTGAAGCAAATCGTAGGTATTTTCAAGTCACATTTTAAAACTTAGAAATTGGGAGAAATTATTCATTACGCCAGAACACAAGTATTGAAGGGCGCTAACGGAAATTTCATGCTATGTCAGACGGTATACGTAACAAAAATCGGAAACGATTTTGGGTTGCAATACGCTGCACCAGCATAGACTCCAATTATTGGGAAACAATTCAAAATACAGGCGATTGATCGGTCGATTACTCTATTTATCTGTCAATATACGACCAGACACAAGAGTAACGAAGCCAACTAATGAAGACTGAAATCAACTCAAACAAATAGCTTGAATCAACTCACGCTCTGTCGTGATGACATCGACAATATGATCGCTGATGAAACCAAGATTCAGGAAAAAATTGCATCATAGTGATAAACAAATTGTTCATCGATAGGCGAAACAAAATCTAGAAAATGTTCGATACGTTTCGTTTTGTGAATGTTGAAAACTAAATGGCATCAGGTGAATGCAGACTTTTTCTGCCTAGTGCATATGATTTTGCAGCGATCGCCATCACTGCACCACCCAATCGAAATTGCAAGCACAGCACTACTCATAAACACAGATCATGCATGATACTTTCATACTTTTGGCTTGTGCTTATTGTCTTCATTTTTATCATATTTTCTTGAATTTGCTTCAATATTTGATCCAGTGATGCCATTTCCGCTTTCCATTTGGCGTTTTCTGGGATTGATTCTTCCTTGAAATAATTTGTTTTTTTTTATCTTCACATACTGCCACATACTCAAAAAAGTCTGCGTACACTTGCTGGTCGTAGCAAATATATCAATATAAAAACCTTTGCCATTTGTTTATAACTTAAAATCTTTTCTTTATTATATTCATTAAACTATATGGTACATAAATATGTAACTGATCACTCGTTCGCTGTTTAGAATAACCAAAATAAACAAGTTTCTTCTAAAAAGTCATGAAAATCCATCCAAAAAAGTCTGCGTACACCTGAAAAAATTTATTCATTTTATTTGAAAACCACTATATTAGCTTTCAGATTTTGAACCTTAATATCTAGTAGCATAGCCTTTCCTATAAATGACTTCCTTTAGCCTATTTTGCATGGATTGAACAAGTTTTGATGTTTCTTCGGCCGTTATTTTGTTCCACTCGTTCAAAATAACATTTTTTAATGACTCTTTGCTAGTTATGTCATGCTCTCGAATTTTTCTTTCAAGTAAATCCCACAAATGCTCAATTGGGTTTAAATCTGGTGATTGAGGAGGTGTACCTAAGAGTTTTGGGACGTTGTAGGCCAACCAAAGCCTATTTATTTCAGCTGTATGTTTGGGGTCATTATCGTGCTGAAAGAAAAATGCGTTCCCCAGCCGGAATTTCTCGGCACTTTGCATAGTATTATTTTTTTAAATATTAAGGTACCCGTATTTATCCATTGTAGATTCTATGAGAACGAGTTGCCCCACTCCACTGGCTGCCATACACCCCCAAACCATCACACCGCCGCCACCATGCTTTACAGTGGGAATCAAATTTTTTTATTGAATTCTGTCGAGCGTTTTCTCCATACTAATTTGCGTCCTTTTATCCCAAATATACAAAACTTACTTTCGTCCGAAAAAAGAACGCTTTCCCAAAATTCTTTTCGCATATTTACATAATTTTTGGCGAATTCCACTCTCTTTCGGCGATTCCGTTCCGATATGAACGGCTTTTTACGTGCGACTCGACCATGGTAACGGCCTTTTCTGAGAATTATGCGCACTGTTTCATCGCTTATTGTTTATTGTATTTCTTTCTTATATCCTGCGCAATTTGGAACGCGGTTAATCGGGGATTTTGTTTCACAGCATTAATAATACTCCTACGTTCACGTGCTGTAAGTTTGGGAGGACGTCCTGACCGATGCCGTGAAATAATCAAACCGCTTTCTTTGTAATTAGCAACAACCCTTTGGACCGAGGAATGGGTTCTCCCAACTAATTTCACGAAAACTTTTCCCGTTTTCACGCAATTTTACTATGACTTTTACTTCCATATTAAATAATAGTCTTTTATTCACGCAAAACACACAGACAATTTTCCAATGAAGTACTGTCACTTAGAACAATGAAAAAATGAAGGCATCAACATTGCACATTTTGGGGAATCCCCAAATTATGTGATGTGTACGCAGACTTTTTTGGGGCTGCTCACAGACTTCCAAGTATTGAAATTACTATATGTATGTTCGATAATTTTGGGAATTTTTAAACAAACCTGCTTCAATACATTTCTTGCAGTTTAGGCTCTTTTATCGAAATGATTAAATCAAGATCACATTATTGGTTCATACGATTCCAACATAATTCAGTTTGTACTGAGATGTACGCAGACTTTTTTGAGTACTCGTACATATGTATGTGTATTAATTTCTTGGCTGTCTGAAGCTCTGATATCCTGGCATCTCGGAGTGGAATGTACTTTAAACCTTCTCTAATTAATACTTTAAAAGTTTTATGTAAGAATTCGACAAATAATGAGCTTAAATTAACGAAATTGAAGTACAAATAATTAATTTCAAGAACGCTTACTGGCGGTAACGAACTAAAACCACATTTACATTTGATTCAAGTATGTGTTGCAAATTCGATTTCGTCATCAATATCAACATTTGTGTATTTATATTTAAAAACGAAATTGAAATGAAAATCAAAATATATTATGCTTTTGGTTGATTTTACATCACCTCCCATATGGTCTAGTGGCTAGGATATCTGGCTTTCACCCAGAAGGCCCGGGTTCGATTCCCGGTATGGGAAATCTTTTTCTACATAATTTTTCATAAAGTTTTTACAATATACTCGTAAATGTACATACGAGTATGTTTTCAGCAAGGCCAAATTATTAAAAACTGATTCTTATTAAATCTATGCAAAATACAGGCGAAAATAATTTTTAAAGAACTTTCTTATTACAGCTGTCGCAAAATACTTCCTTATACATAGAAATACTTGTTTCTTTTGACTTAAATAATTAATTTGTTGAATTCATGACGAACAACTTTCATGTGTTGTGAACAAACGTGATATTCTGTATGGAGAATGTTTTGAGAAATTTTAATTTGAAACTTTTTACCTCTTCTCACAGTAAAACGTTGCAAGCGGCGCCAAAAAAGTCTGCATACACACACAAAATTTGGGGACTCCCCGAAATATGCAGTGGTTATGCACAGATTTTTCCGACGATACGCGTGACGATACTTCATTGAAAAATTGTTTGTGAGTTTGCGTAAATTAAAGACTATGCAATATTAAATTCAATAAGAAGCAAATCAGTGGTAGTGAGAGTCAAGTGATGATAAATTTGCGTGAAAACGGAAAGAGTTTTCGTGAATTTGCGAACTTAGATGGAAGAACCCATTCCTCGATACAAAATGTTGTTGCTGATTACAGAGAAACAGGATAGTTATCTCACGGAATCGATCAGGACGTCCTGTTAAACTTGCAGCGCGTAAACGTTGGAATATTATTAATGTTGTGCAATAAAAACCAGCTTAACCGCGTTTCAAATTTCGCAGGACATGCATACATATGTACATACATATGTACAGTCTTCCACAAAAGTCAAGGTACAGAGAATCGGTAACTGAAAATTGTATCACTGAATCAATATTTTTATTTGAAAACCAAAAGTTATGAAATGGTAATAATACGAGTTCTGTTTAATTTAAGTTTTCATAAATTTAAAGGGATTCGGCAATAATGATCATTGAAGACAATAATTTTTTGTTGGCAATGTCTCTTTTCTACTCCACAAAAGTCTTGGTACAGTTGCAGAAAATGCCCTGTTATTTGTAAAAAGGGGAATCCCCCAAGTTCATATTATCAGAGTGAGTTAACAACCGTAGGCCGCTGCATTTAATATCGTGTCCGTATTCGTGGTGTATCTTTTATTTAATAAAATTTTTAAAAAAATTAGTCGAAAGGAGTTGAGTATTAAGGAGCGTGAAATAATTATTAATCTGCATTCAAATCAGAGCAAATCATAATCTGAAATAGCTGAACTAGTGTTGCGAAGTCGGTCAACCATTCAAAAAGTGATAAATTGATTTAAGAAGGAAAATAGAGTAGAAAATGTGCCCCGAACAGGTCGTCCATCTAAACTAAGTGCAAAGGACAAGAGCAAAATTTCGCGAATGGTAAAACAAGATCCATTTCTAAGCTGTAGAAAAATCTGCGATGTTCTTGGAATTAATGATAAGAAGGAGGTTAGCGCAGAAAATGTGCGTAGAGCTGTCGTAGAAGCTGGATTTTCATCTCGTACGCCTAGAAGAAAACCTCTTGTAAGTTCCATAAACAAACAAAAAAGAATAACATTTGCAAAAGCATATATTGCCAAACCAATAACGTTTTGGGATAATGTTTTATTTTTGGATGAGCCTAAATTTTGTATATTTGGTGTAAATGGGCATAAGAGGGTCTGGCGAAAAGTAGGAGAAGCATTTAATCCCAAGAACACTATTAAAACAGTAAAACATGGAGGCGGTGGTGTTATGGTTTGGGGTTGCATGGCTGCTGCAGGAGTTGGAAATCTGACATTCATCGAAAATACTATGGATCAGAACTCTTATTTAGAGATTCTACGAAACAACATAAACAAAGTGCAGCCAAATTAGGTATGCGAGAAGATTTCTTGTTTCAACAGGACAATGACCCTAAGCACACTGCGCATAAAGTTCGAATGTGGCTATTGGACAATACTCGCATGCTTGCTACACCGCCTCAAAGCCCTGATTTGAACCCTATAGAGCATCTTTGGAATGAGCTTGAGACAAAAATCCGAAAAAGAGTGATATTAAGCAAGGCGCAGCTTAAGGATGTTATATTGGAGGAGTGGGCCAGAATCAGCAGCGAATTTACTAAAAAATTGGTATATTCTATGCCTAAAAGACTGAGGTCAGTAATTCAGATGAAAGGATATCCGACAAAATATTAAGAAAAGTATAATTCAAATAACTATGCAAGACTATAATTACAATTTGTATCATTTTTCTTTAGGTGTACCATGACTTTTGTGGACTTCATTCATTGACTTTCCAACACATCATATGTAATAATATATTAAAACGACAGAATTTTCGTTTTGTTTTACATGAATTTACAGTGTAATGATTATAGTTGAAGTAATACCAAAAAAATTTTATCACTATAGGTTTTTTAAATAAAAATATCAAACAATTTTCATGATATTTATCACTGTACCTTGACTTTTGTGGAAGACTGTATGTATGTATGTATGTACATAATAAAGAAATACAATGTAATAAGACAATATGGGTTGAAACAGTGTGCATAATTCTCAGGACAGGTCGAGTCGCTTGTAAATAGCCCTTCATATTGGTACAAAATCCCCGAAAGAAGATGGGATTCGCTAAAACTTATGTAAATATGCAAAAAAACGAGGCACTTGTAGTGAAAATGGGTTTAGATATAGTGTCCGTAAAGGTCTGCAGCGATGGTCTGCTGCCTCGGCGAAAGAGGATAGTGGGATCCGCCGAGATTGGCCTTGTCTGAGGACGCGTGAATGCGCTGGAAGGCTACCATTGTGGTGTCGTGGGGCGGGTTCTTTTCCCCTGCACAAGGATCCACTACAAAAGAACTTTTGCATCCACGAATTTCGGGGTTCAAACAAATATCGACCGAAGGAGAGAATGAGGTAACCTACTAAGGGTCACAAATTGCTGACACAGAGGACAAACTTGGCCTGGAGAAAACTGACGGACTTAAAAGGACTTCGTCGTTACCGACGATATTTATGGCCCGCAAATAAGAATGGGGCATCTAGGTGGAAGCGATCAAGATCCAAATGTAAGCGTGGCCATATTTTCCATTTAAGTGAAAAGCGCATACAAATATAATTTCAATAAATTTTTCCGTTAAATAAAAAATATAAACGGGGCAAATTTATGTCATAGTATTATGTGAGGGAATCACATAACACTGCCATAAATAGCCACGCGAGCGGAAAGTCATCTTACCCGGGCAAGAGCACCTGAAACGCATAAAAGGAGGTGAGCTCGCCCGATGGCTAGCTCATTACAGCGGAGGGGCCAGCCAACGTGGCGGGTTCCATAACCGGTCAGGTTCTACGAAAGGAAAAACCGACGGTACTATTTAAGTCAACATCTTTTTATTCATATTCAGTATCAGAACTCAAAAGAAAGTAGACAAATGGTAGACAAAAATTGTATGCACTGGAAATTTCGGTAACAAATATAAAAAATATAAATGTATAAAAAAATATTAATAAATTTTTTATTAATGAAAGCTATTTTTTTAATATTTAAAAAATAAAAATAAAATAAATTTATAAGCCAAGCAAAATAAACCAAAAGAGTTCTCACCCAACATCCTCGCCGGGCGCCCACTGATGGATGCAGGTGATGCAATATTGCTGAAATATTAAATTCTTTTATCGCTACTTTTCGAATACAACTAATTTTATCTCAGGTACTCCTATTTAGATTATTACTTACTATATATAAATACACTGAGCGTCAAAAGAAAGTAAACACCTTTTCTTTTTTTTTGTGGTAGGGAGGTGAAGGCATTTACGCCCGCCGAGTCTGGCAGTGTGGGACTCCCATGGAGGATACCTTTGGACTACCCACTAAACACCTCCCCTGTCAATCTGAGAACCTAGCCTGAAACCGTTTGACACATTACTTCGGGCCAGGTCTCGTTTTGTTACGACGTGGGGCGCCTTCAAGCTGGGGAGTACCTTTCCTAGCGGGAGGGGAGAGGGGAAGAGGAATTGCCAGAAGAGCGATCCCCCAGCCCCAGTGCCTCCGGCTGCTGTGAGTCCCTTTTATATTTTAGGACTGCCCGAGCATAATGTGCCACCTGGTTCCATTTGTCAACCGATTCGAGGAGCACCGCAACTATATTATCCGGGGTGAGCTCTCCCGTCTCCCTGTAGAGTTCCCTTCGCAGCCTGGCCCATTTGGTACACGCAAAAAATGTGTGACAGGCATTGTCCTCCTCTCCTGGGCAAAATCGACAATCAGGAGACCGTGACTTGCCGATCTTGTGCAGGTAAGACTGAAAACACCCGTGCCCGCTCAAAAGCTGGGTCAGATAGAAGTCAGTCTCACCATGCCTTCGATTTAGCCACGGTCTCACATCCGGGATGAGGCGCGCAGTCCACCTTCCCTTCGTGCAATTCCTCCAAGACTGCTGCCAATCGTTGAGCGAGCGTTGTCTCTCCTCACGGACAACCATCTCCCTCGCATCCTCGTTTCGGTGCAGGTAAATAGCCCGGCGCTCTCTAGCAAGGAGGGCGACAGGTATCACGCCTGCAATCACTCTCACCGCCGAGTCGGAGACTGTTGGATACGAAGATGCAATTCTCAGTGCTCCTCTTCTCTGTACCTGTGCCAATCGTTTTCGGTATACCTCCTTGCTGAGAGCGTCGCCCCATACCTCTGCTCCGTACATTAGCACTGACCCTACAGCACTCATCAAGAGGCGTCTTCTTGATGGGCTGGGTCCCCCTACGTTGGCCATAAGTCGACTCAGGGCCGATATTCCCGAAGCAGCCTTCTCAGCCGTTGCCCTGATTTGCTCAGAGAAACTCATCTTCGAGTCGATCAGTAGCCCCAGGTACTTCACCGCTGGCTTCGATTCGATTTGTATATCTCCAATACTGATCATCCTTACTCTAGGGATTCTCTTTTTTGTCAAGATGACCACTTCGGTTTTCTCCAGTGGTAAACTGAGCCCGCGAGCAGTCATCCAGTCCCTCACTCGGCGCATTAGCATACCTAGCCTAAGTAGCGCTTGTTCAACGGTGCGTCCGGTGACCAGAGCCGCAACATCATCCGCATAGCCGACCAAGCGCGACTCATCTGGCATCTCAAGTCTCAGTAGCCCGTCGTAAGACACGTTCCACAGGTCCGGACCAAGGATAGATCCCTGGGCAACACCCGATGTAATTTACATCCTTCGTTGGCCCTGTGTCGTGTCGTAGTGCAGGCTTCGGTCCTTTAGGTAGTTCCTCAAAAGCCGCATTAGATATTCTGGAACTTGAAAAGAGTTTTCCAGCGTGTCCAGAATATCCACCCATCTAGCGGAGTTGAAGGCATTCCTGACGTCGAGTGTTACCAACAGGACGATCCGTCGCTTGGTGCGACTATATGCCTCTGCCTTTTGGACCGCGTTCACCACGTCTGCAATCGCATCAATGGTAGAACGTCCTGCTCTAAAGCCGTACTGCCGAGGAGATAGGTCCCCAGCAGCACGAATCGCGTCAGTGAGTCTTCCCTTGATGAGTTTCTCTAGCACTTTCCCAGCCGTGTCTAGCATGCATAACGGGCGGTATGCAGACGGCGATTCGGGATTTCCCTTCCCCTTGCTGACCAGCACGAGCCCCGCCACCTTCCATCGTACCGGGAAAACCCCGTCCCGTAGGCAAGCGTTGAATGTGCTGACCAGCAAGTCAGGACAATGGTGATAGACGAGCTACAAAACCTCAGCTGGAACACCATCTAGACCTGGAGCCTTCCTCGCTTTCAGGGAGAGGACTGCCTCCTCCAGTTCCAGCTGTGTGAAGAGTGGGCACTCGACTGCTGTTTCACCATGGACAGCGTCAACACGGACGGGATGGGCGGGGAAGAGTCCCCGCACTATCGCGTCCATCTTTTCCGCGTCATGTATACAAAGCTTCCGTAGGGCACCAAGTTTCCCCATGACCAGCTTGTAGCCAAGGCCCCACGGATCCCTATTTACATCGTCCACGAGGTCTTGCCAGCATCGGGCCTTGCTCTTGTTAATAAGCCTGCGAAGATATTTCCTGCCGGACCTGTATGCTGCTAGCCTAGTGTCTGCCTCTTCCCGTGTTCGCGCCCGCTGGGCCTCTCGCCGAAGTTTGTGACACTCGCTTCTTTGTTCGGCGATCTCGTTTGACCACCAGTATACTGGAGGCTTACCATGTCGGGGTCTCCGACGGGGCATGGAAGACTCGCAAGCAGCTATGATGGTACTCATAGTTGAGTTCACCAAGTCCTTGGCTGTAGGCCCTCCACTCCTTGGTGGAGCTCCCAGCAACGGTGCGCCTGCCGTGAGCGCGTCAGCGAACCTCTCAACGTCCATCCTCCCAGTCCTCCTTCCGATGATTGAAGTTTGGGCATATGCACGCAGAGTGGCACCGTCTTGAATCTCAACAGCTATATACTGGTGATCACTAGCCGAGTAGTCCTCTAGTACTCGCCAGTTGTGTACTCTGGGTACCAGGGACTCCGAAGCGAGTGTCACATCGGGTATGGTTCCTACGCAACCCCAGCGGCGGAAAGTAGGGGTGTTACCAGTATTTAGGACAAAAAGCGCTGTTCTGGCCGCCATGTCCAAGATTTGCTTTCCCCTTAGGTCGGATTGTGGCATACCCCATTCAATGGCTCTAGCGTTGAAGTCTCCCCCGACCAGCATGTGGCCCTCTGTGTTCGAGACAGCGTCCTCCAGGGCATCGAGTTTGGTTCGAAAAGATCGCATTGCCTCGTTAGGCGTCAGATAAACACTGAAATATGTTATCCCTAAACACCGCACCCACACAAAACAATCCCCGCGTCCATGGCCCTGCACCTGAAGGCGGGCGCTGTCTCGAACCCAGATGGCCGAGGTACCAGATTTGTCAGGGTATCACGCTTGCGAGTCCTTGTTATGATGTTGCTCGCTCAGCAACAGGAGGTCAGCTTTCTTATCCCTCGCAAACTGCTCAAGTAGGTCCTGGGCGTTTGTGCTTCGGTGCTAATTGACCTGCAGGATACGGATCATTTGAGTATCGATTTGGCTTTTGTTAGGGCCTCCTTGAAAACCCAGCATCTCCCTGTCCCCGGCTCATGTTTGAGGTCGCCGGGTGCTAGCTTAGCATCCTTGCAAAGAATGCATTTTGCCTCGTTCGTGCACTCCTTCCTTTTGTGCCCCGTTTCACCACATTTGTAGCACAGAGATCTCCTGTCGGGTCCCCTACAACCATACGCGGTGTGTCCGTATTCGAAGCATCTGAAGCAGCGGATAGGGATCGCTCTTCTCCTTATCCTTCAGATCACCCAACCTATCTTAATTTTGCCCTTCGCCAGGATTTGCTGGGCGTCTTTATCAGCTAGTTCGACAATAGCCATGCGTTGCCCCCTTGTGTTTTCACGTGTCAATCCTGCCTTGACTTCACTTAAGCTGGGGAACTCCCTCCTAATGGCATCCTCTACTTCAGCTTTGTCCGTGACGCAGTCAAGGTCCCTGATTTCCAGGGTGGCCATTGGTTCGAGCGAGGCAACCGTTGCCGCATCTCGAAGAACCTTTTGAACCGCGTCACGGAATGCATCTTTGTTTGTGACCTCTGGCCCGAATTCCACCAGCAAGCCACCGGTCCGGGTTGGTCGAACTGCTTTGATGGCAGTTTTGGTGTCGTCTGGCTTGACCGCTCCTTTAATTTCACGGAGGCCCTTAGTGGGTTTAATAAGCAGTGCCTCTCGCAAGGGTTTGCGCCGCGGTTTGCTTTTTGTTTTCTGCGGTATATCGGGGGGTTTTTTGGGTTTTTTCGTGGTTGAGCTCTTTGTCTGTTTTTTCTAGGAGTAGCTTTTTGGCCGCTTTTTTCGCTACCTTGTTTCGCACCACATAAAACTCCTCGCCTGGAGTGTCAGCTTCGTTTATGGTCTCGTCCTTCCTCTTTTTCTCACGGTCGCCTTCAATTGGGCTACCGGCCATTCTTTTGCTGCTGCTAGGACCCACTGATGCCTCGAGGGAGAGTGTGTCTTTTTGGTGCTTTTCAGTTGCAAGCCACCTCCGCCTGTAGTGCGTTATGCGGCCAAAAAGCTCCTCCAGTTCAAGAATGCCATTCTTGACACTCTTGCCTATGTTTTTCTGCACTTCGCAGGCAGCCCTCAGTTGTTTGACGATATTCCCCGCTTTCCGAGTAAGCCGCTCCTCTTCGGCGCGGTCAAGGGCGATTGTGTTATTTGGCGCCACCTCTTGGGAGAGGCCCCCGTTTCCTAGCCCTTTTGCTTCTATCGCTTGGATCGCGTTTGAAGTGGCGTCGGCCAACGGCAAAACTTTTCCCTCCCCCAGTCTTACACTGGCCTCTGTTGGTGTCGCCGCTTGATCCGGATTGTGTACGTCTTGCACTGGGCGCTCCGGGGTGCGCATAGTCCTTCTACTGCGCCCAAAGGCCGCAATGATGCCAGGTTGCACAACGCACTCTGCCTTCTTTCGTTCGTTAGTCCGTCTGTGGTCTGTCTCCGATGATTTAACCTGTGATGTTGACTTTGACAGTGTTTCTGGGGTTTGCTGCCTCCCCCCGCAATCGGTGACTTATTTTATCGGTGTTCTTGCCAACAGCGGTTTTTGCCTGAAAGGGTTCTCCGTGCTATCGTCCTGTTTGCTTGTGGTTTCATTTGTTGGATGTTTTTGATCTTAGATACTTGTGTTAAGAATTTTATTAAATCAAAGTAATTAACACAAAATCAAAAATATGTATAAGGAATTAAAGAATCATTTAATAAAAATTGAACACAACATAAACATTAAACAAAAGTAATACAAAACAAAGATAAATTCACTTTAATCAAAAAAAGACCACATTTCACGCGTCAAAAAAAGTAAACAGCAAACAAAACATAACAGAACTTCAATAGAAAAAGTCGATTTTTTTAATTTTTCAATATTTCGTTTGTTTTCTTTTGGACTTAAGCACCTCATTTAGTCTTCTAGGCATCGACGCGACAAGTTGTTTTGTAACATCGGGAGAGATTTGGCTCCATTCTTCCTTTTTAAGTTTCTTTAAGTCGGCTTTGCTTGAAATGACCCTTTGTCTCACTTTTCTGTCAAGGTGTTCCCACAGATGCTCGATCGGGTTAAGATCTGGGGACTGCGGTGGATGATCAAGTGTCTTAGCAGTCCGGTACAGTAGCCACTCTTTTAGAATTTTGGACGTATGTTCTGGATCGTTGTCCTGTTGGAAGATCCAATTTCCAGACAAGCCTGATTTTTCGACGCTACGGGCAACATTGTCCCTCAAAATGGCTAAATAATCCATTTTGTCCATTGTAGAGTCAATAAAAACAAGATTCCCAACACAAGTTGGCGCCATACACACCCAAACCATAACTGTACCGCCACCGTGCTTCACAGTGTTGGTAACACACTTTTCTTTGAAGGCTTCATTCTTAGCACGCCATATTTTTGGGGGCCTTTTCGCGCCGAAAATTTCGAAATTGCTCTCACCTGTATATAATACGTTTTCCCAAAAAGATGGAGCCTCGTTTTTGTATTTTTTAGCGAAGTCCATACGCTTGATCTGATTCGCCTTGGATATGTATGACTTTTTCCGTGGTATTTCTCCATGTAGATCATTTTTATAAAGCGCTCTCCTGACTGTACTCGCACTTACTGGTTTGCCTGATGCCTGCGTTATGTCTTCTGACAATTTAACTGCACTTGAGGCTGGATATGCCCTTACTTCTCTTACTACAGCTCTAATTTCAGTACCACTAAGCCGCTTTGGACGTAAATCTTCAACGAGATGTTGTTTGGCATACTTATCAATAATTTTTTTAACTGTGTCGTGATTTCTGCCAACGATTTCGCCAATTTCACGCAAGGATTTACCTTTTTATTTTAAGTCTATTATAATTTTTTGAGTATCAGGCGATGTTTGCTTTCCCATAGTGAAACTATTTTCTTTTAGTCTTTATTTTTAATATTAATTAAAACAAATGCACTTAAAACGACTTTTGGTGAAGTAAAGCACGCGAACAGCACAAATTTGTCACCAAAAGTTAAGGATCTTCCCCGAAATATAAAAGAAGCGAAGTAAGTGTTACCACTGTTTTCTTTTTTTTTAATGCGTAAAATCTGATGCATTTCCACTTTGGTGAGATTTGCGCAATACCGCCACTTGTTTTGATTTCATGTTTAATAGTAGTCAATCTCTAAATGGTTTAGTAGTAAACTCATTAATATTACTTTTTATCGCAAGTTGTAATGATTTTTATGTCTAGGTCCATACGAGGAACCGACCTCTCATCGGTTCTAGACGTTTAGTCTGAGTAGTGCCAACGGATGGTACCAACCGGTCAACCAATCCGTGCACCGGTATCCATTTTCGCGGTGGCTGCTTGTCGGCCAGCTAGATGGGAGAGAATTTCGGTCGCGGGTCTCCAAATGGATTACGCTCATTTACAATTTTTCAGTCACCATGTAGTAATCGAGGAGTTATGGCTCAAAATGCCAGCGCAGCAACCACAAGAACAGAACAAGACAAAAACAAAGTGAAGTATCCGAAATTATGCATACAGAAAAAATAGTTGAGCTATATAACCATCCACTGAAAGAATAAAATTAAAAAAAAAAAAAAAAATTACCAACTTGAAGAGAGAAAAGCCATTTGTAGAAGTAAACATTTCGCATTTTTTGATGGAGATAAGTTTAAGAGAAGAAAGAAAGTTTTCTTGTTTGTTTGTGAAGAAAAAATAGCATACAGAATAGCGGTAAGAATTTTAATTGAAATCAGAATATTAAGAAGTAAACAAACGTATTGTGGGACACAGGTATCATCTATCTACTTATTACCAACTACGAGCATATGCATATTGTTATCATGAACTTGAACTTGATTGATACATTGGGAATTAGCGCAGGATTTTGATAGCGATCATTTGAAAATCAAAAACGCGTCAGCTCGCTAGAAAACGATTAATTGAATTCTATATATGTAAATGATCTAGCCACGCCTGTCGAAATTCGGTTGAGACTCAACTTATTTTGTAGCACGTAACGTAAATGGTAGTAATCGTGATCAATGAATGATATAGAAATGAACAACAGTATGCACATGATCTTATACGAATTATAATAAAATCCAAACATCAGAAAAATGAGGAAGAAAAACATGAGCGAGAGAGAGACAATATACTTGTACATCTTGTATAATCAAAGACTTTAAAACATCCATTATTCAAAGAAATAATAATAAAACTTGCATTCTTTTACCAACCGCGAACTCGCTCTAAAAGATAAAATAAAAAAAAAAAAAAAAAAAATTAATGAATTCTAATAAAGTGGCGAGTTCCGCAAACGACCATTGAAAAGTTGTAAATTAACAAGAACAAAAAAATATTGAATTATTTTATACCGACAAAACAAATTGTGAAAGTAATATTGACAATACGGTTAAAAGAATGTACTCCTCTCTAACCTAATTTAGTAATGTTTTCAATTCGGTTTACAAAATCAACTTATTCTCCTCTAAAATACCTTCAACGTTATTACAAGACAAATATCAATACCCAAAACAGTTTAGAAATCGGCACAAATGTATATCAAACTGATGAGTGGACAAACGTCTCACCGAAAATTCTATCTTATATTGGCTTAAACAAACATCTACAAAAAAATCATCCGTTGTCCATAATACGCCAGAGAATTGTTAATTATTTTTATGGAGCCTATAGCAACTCGAGAGGAAACCCCCTGTTGAGTGTGCATGATAAAGTACAGCCAGTTGTTTCAGTGGAACAGAATTTCGACAATTTGCTGGTGCCGGCTGATCATCCGAGTCGCGCCAAGTCAGATTGTTATTACGTGAATAATGTTACATCAGTATGTAACTCGCATAGCTTCAGCCAGCATATTCCCGGAGAAACAATTGCAAACGTTGAAGCAACAACAAATGCTTCAAGCACAACAAATGCAAGGGACGAATCGTTCGGGAAACTGGCTAAGCGGTAAAACGAGAATTTCACGGCTATCGATTGTGCATAGACAGGGAGTGAAGTTGCAACCGCGAACGCGCGTGGACGGAGGAATAGGGAGAAAAGCGAGCAAGTAGCCGCATCGAACCTTTGTGAAATTTTGAAGTAAAAACAACTTGACTTGAGTTAGTTTCCAACGCGACCTAGCCTATGAAAAGTTTTTGAAAATCTTAACAAATAAAGATTAATAGAAACGGAAAGTGAAAAGAGCCAAGTGTGTGATTATTACTCTTTGGTGGAGCCTATAGTTAACGGATATGTGATAGGAAGAAAAGCTGGTGCTAAAAAAATTACAAGTGAAGAGATAAGAGTTCAATTAGAAACCGTAAAGTGATTAGCAAAGTTACCAAACTGGAAGAATAACGAAAAGAAGAGAATAAAAAAAAAAGAAAATAAAACAAAAGCAAGGATAAAGCGATTGTGATATACAAAGTGAACGCGGGTAACAGAATTGAATTACAGACGATATTAGTGGCGGCTTCGTCGTAGGTAAAGTTGTTGTGAACGGAATTGAGAAACTCTTTAGAAATTGAAAAGAAATGCAATTGTTTGACAAGTGAAACCTGGAGGTGAAGTGCTTTGTATGCGCGCTAAGGAAATACGTTTGTACGTCGGATCGAGTAGAGAAAAACTATTGGGAGATGAACGTTGGAAAGCCGTGAAGGCTGCAGTGAAAGGCTTAGAGGAAGTGAAACTCCGTTTGAATTACTGCCAAGCGTTTGGCGTGGAAAAGAAAGTGGTGCCTGATACAAGTCCTGTTCGCGGCTTAGACTATTATACTGGCGGATATATGAATGTGTGTCGCATCTTTAATGTCAATAAAATAACAGTGGTTGATTCGGATTGTGTGGATGCGCTCGGAATTTTAATACAATTATTTTTGAGTTAACTTCTAACTGCAATACATAGTAGCGTACAATCTTCCGGAGGTTTTATCCATAATAGTAGAATGTTAATTAGAATAAACATTTTTTTTTGACCAGTGCGATTTGCTGAAAATTCTCGAAAGTAAACTATTTAAATCGTATTTAAATTTTCAAGTGATCGTAAAGAAAATTTTATTTAGATATAAATTTATTAAATTTGTTTTTGTGCGAATGTATTCAGGAACCTTTCAGTAGACTTCCCGCATTTGTCATCGAGCGCTCGACAGACCATGTGGGGTAAGTACCCTTTTATTGCGTAAAATAATTTTTCCTTTTAATTATATTGCGAATGTAGTGCACTTGTCGAATTTCCATGTAATTGCTGAGTATTTTTCCTTTCATTTATATTGAAAATATTGTACATTTATCGAAAGTTAATCGTATTGCATTAAAAAATGGAGTACTAAAGTAACGCAAATTGGTCTTTCCTTTCCTCAAATTCCAACCGGGTATAGGACCCGGTACGGTGGCAGGCTTCCACCTCAAAACATGAGCCAGCCACCGGGTACTTAATAATCCTTCTTGTTTCAGGTGACGTCGTGGGTTGAGTGACCCAAGCAGAGTGCCTCTTTATGGCATAGAGTTATGCAATCCAATTGTATAATTCTATGGCATAAATTGGTCACCGGGGTACTCCCCTTCTGATGGGAAAGTTCATACAATTCAAGTTGTATGAGTTTTCCACTCAGAAGAGGAATACCTGGCCACTTCAACAAGATATCTATGGATTTATTCCGGTTGGGTGGGTACGAAGGGGCTCCACCATCACCCGTTTGCCCCTCTTTCATTTGTGGGCCATGAACTTCGTCTGGTAATGACGAGGTCACCCCAAGTTCGCCTTTCTTTTCAGGTTCCCCTTGTTCTCATGACAAGCTCTAATTCCCTCTGTGTAGTTATCTACACTTTTTGCGACTTCGGTCGCCTCTTGACTTCCAGCAGTCCAATTCGTGAATGCGAAATTTTTTTGTAGTGGGTCCTCGTGCTGGGGAAAATGAACCCGCCCCACGACACCGCAATGCTAGCCTGCCAGCGCATTCACGCGTCTCCAGACGAGGGCATTCTCGGCAGATACCGACACCTTCTTCTGCCGAGGCAGCAGACCATCGCTGCAGTCTTTTACGGACATTTTTGAAAATCCTAATTCACTACAACCATTAAACGCCCGTTTCAAACGCGTCAAAAAAACACAATCATACAGAGAAGAAGCCTTCTTTACGTTACTCCGTATTTCTTCATTCATCCAGTCAAAGTATCAAACAAATCTAATTGCTATTTCACGTTCCCGACTTTCCCGACGCGGTACCGAACTCAAACCCGACGCTAACTCAAACCCGACGAAAGCTACGCTAATAAAAATGCAAAACGAACAAAGGTACCGCGTACCGCGCGCGACGCAAAACCGACCTCAGCGGATTTACTCAAACCCTACCCTCGCGACGGCATACTTACCATGCACTCTACTCCCCGCTGAAAGAAGGAACCACTGGAAAGGAAAGTCGTTGTTAAGGTTTTAGCAGTTCATTATATTGTTAACCTGATTTCGTTTTTCAAAAGGTATTAGACCTCTACTTGTATAAATGTTCTTTGTTATGTTTTTTTTATTGTTTGTTTTCAACTAATGTTTTAAATAGGAAATCAGTCTTTTTATTACATATATTATATTTATAATATTAAATAATCTATTTCTGTTTCTCTTCTCGTTTATTACGTCGAAAAGGAGTTTGACATTCTTTTTTTGAAAATAGAAAAAGACAGCTTCCTTTTAATTTTGTGTATTTTATTTATTTTTATTCTCGAAATCGATTTTCGACGGTCGAAAATCGATTTCGAGAATAAAAATAAATAAAATACACAAAATTAAAAGGAAGCTGTCTTTTTCTATTTTCAGTTGGAGTATTTTGTGAAGGCGAAAATGAATTCGATTACAAATATTCTTTTTTTTTCTTTTGGGTGATTTTAATGAACAATCCTGACAGTAAAATGTTATCCAGTTTTCTTTCCTTTGCAATAGAAATTGTAAAATTTATTCTGGGCATTCCTTTATCCCTTTTTCACATAATCTCGTTTAACCATTTTATTCATATTAAATTGTTCATCTTTTTTTTATATAATTGTCAAACCAAGCCTTTTAAAAAATTTAATGATCCTTACAATACAAAAAAGAAAATATTTTCTTATTACTAACTATGTAGACATAAACATACAAGTGCAAATTTTGAATTTTCATTTCTTTTCGTCGTGAATGTCCTAATATTAAACCCTGGACATGAGATATAAAAAAAAATTCTGGAATTTGATTAGAACTGTTGAATGGTGAATTGTTTTTAGAGTATATGGAAGCTATAAGGTAGAATACGCTATATGGTAGAGATCCGTTGGATTTGGGAAGAATTTACGGTAAAATAATTTGAGCCTGCGCTATTCGGTGGTACTTATTAAAACAGAGTATTGATTTCAGTAATGCCATTGAAATCGGAATATATTAAAGAGTTATGAGCTTAAGCAATTGATATGGATCATGAATTTTTTCTTCTCTAAGGCTGTAAGGACACTCATGGCCATTCATAAGAGCTAATCAGACATACACCAAAGATGGGCAAGCATTAAAAAATTTTTTTTTCCAATGGATTTAAACCGCTGAAACATTGGATATTTAAGAATTTCCAAATTGCTCTTACATTAACCGTCAATTCGGCTCGATAAGCATTCTAATGTTCGTGCTTGTCAGCAGCAGTTTCAATCCCCAAGGTTTAACGTTTATAATATAACATAGAACTACAGAGACTCTTCTCGTATTTCTGCTTTAAAAAGAGTAGAGTGTGGGTAGCCGTTTACCAAAAAGGACGTCACCAAATAGACAAAGTCATATATATAGTTTTACAATGAACAATCAGTATTTAATATATTACTAGTAAAGATTAGCTTCCGTTGAATTTGCAACCAAAAACAATTCTTGTGAACGTTACTGATGAAAGTTGGTTTCGAAAATTGTAAAAAAATTACTCATTCAAATTCTAAAATTGGAATTTTAAACTTATTACTTAACAAAACTCCCATTGTTTTTCACCAAAATGTAACACTCGGTACCTAGTTTTGAATGCACTTCCAAGTGTCGAGAGCTATAAACTTTCCAACGGAGCATAAACCCTGAAATAATGACTTAGTATCGTCATAGTTTATGTCATTTTTATATTATTTAAAATGATTAAAATGATATGTATGGTAGGAGTGTGAACTTCTTGGATGACAATAGCTAATGTATCATCGTATGTTCTGTGATTATCATTGTGATGCAATAGAAACAGCAGTAAGAAGTTCAACTGATAATTGTTATCGCTGAAATCTAAACAAACGTATTGTTATCGCAACACTCTCGAGTGGGTTCTCTCGGGGACATGTAGAAGCGGTTCACCTCTAGAGACTCGCGCTTTGCCCCGAAATGACAGCATGCTGGCAGACGAAGTTCATTCCATTGCGATATGACCTTTGCATTTCCCGGATCGATACGTTCAATGCTTCAGTATTGACTTAATACGTGTCGTCACAATCGCAGCCGGATGTATCTACGTTTTACGGTCGTCGTTTGGTTGAACTTTCCTAATTATTTGTAAATGTATTTCCCAGATTTTCGATAGTCACAACACAGAAATTGCAATTTTAGAACGGAGGTCTCCATTTTAATCCCATCACTGAATCTGACATTTCCAACTTGCTCCCGGTAAAATACCTATGACGACACGAACGGATGACGAATTGGAGCGGTTAGTGTTATCTGATGTGAGAAATTTGTTGTGTTCTTCGAGTTGCGCTTTGCGTTCAATTGGAGGTGAGGTTAGATCGAATTTACGATATTTTGTGTGTAATCAACATCAACTCGTTTGGCGCCTACAACCAGAAGATATGTTAGCGAAGGCAAGTCGATGTGAATTTCTATGATCTGGCTCCGGCGTGTGTGACATTGACCTTTGTATCCGCGCACACTCTTGCTTTCTTGTACTCCTGCAAGAAAACTTCAGACCCGGGCTTACACGAATAGCCTTGTGACTTTTAAATATCACAAACAACACTTCACGCTTCAATTAGACTTTGTTAATGTTTAACTCTATCCACGGTTACACGTTCTGCTTCCTTACCTTCCAACCTCTTCGCTCGAGCTCTTAACCGCAACTCGGCTGCCATGTGGCTGTCCATCTTCCTTTGACATCCCACGACAAAATTGACGTGGGATGTGCAACCGTCACGACCACATGAGATGACAAGCCACATAGCAGCAAGGTGTGTTGGTACTGGTCACCCAGCGGCGTCGCCTGATTCATTACAAAGTCAATAATAGCTTTGTAATGTGACAATTTAAAGATGAAAAGTTGGTGTTTACTTTCTTTTGACGCTAACAGTATGTATGTTCAATTACACAAAACAGGTTATCTATTCCTCTAAAGTTTTCCATTTATTTTTATCAATTTCCTTTTTTGTTGTAATGTCTCCTTTATTCACTCTCACTAAATAAATATCTTTCTATCTGTTCATGTTTGTAAATAAGATTTTAAATGCGCTAATTTTTCTCTTCCCGTCTCTTGTTTCTATTTTTCCCCTTTGTATGAATGTTACTTGTTAATATAATTAGAACTTAATGTGGTAATTATCCGAGTTTTTTCCACCTGCGCGGTAAAAAATAAAGACTATTTTGTTAATTAATCATTAATATTTCGTGTCCTTTACATCTATTGTTTTTTGCTATTTTTTATATATTTTTATACTTTCATTTTTCCATTAATGTAATCGCTTTATAATTGTTCGTTATGTTTAAATTTTTCGATTTTGCGCTACACAAATAAAGAATCGTTTACTCTAGATTTCTTAAACTTTACTTTTTTACTTTTAATGATGTGAAAATATTTTTTATTAAATGCAGTCTGTATTTTAACTCGATTTTCCCAAATTATACATATGTCTCAGTAATTCTCCTAACTTGATGGTTGGTTGGCATTTGTTTAATATACTCGCGAGCTCGTTGTTATAAGGTTTAGATTTAACCAATCCGTCACTAAATTTTCCATCGCTATAAAAACTTCGTTGCAACATCCAATGTCGTTAAAAACGATAGGTATCACATTCAAAAGTACTTTTTGTCCGGGACTTTTTAAATTCGTCGTAAAAACTGATATGTGGTTATATTCGATGTTATAAACGAACTGTACGTACATATTCTAATTTGACAATCTTTGATGCTGATATGATCGTTGAATTACTTTGATTGTGTTATTCATAATTACTTTCAACGTATCTTATATTTATTCTTTGTCTACCCACTATCACAGTCCTCGGTAGTATAGTGGTCAGTATCCCCGCCTGTCACGCGGGAGACCGGGGTTCGATTCCCCGCCGGGGAGGACTTTTTTTATGTTTCTCAGAATTCTTTACTTAGGTAATATGCATATAATTTGCGGTTTCTTTTAGAACGATTTTAAGTTTCAAATCTATATTAAAATCTATCTGCAATTGTACTACATTAGTTTCAACAGTTAGAATTAAAATTTGTTCTGACTGGAGCTGCTATCTAGTATAATCCAAATTGAAGATTATGGTAATGTCTTCCTTCTTGCGAATAGGACCACTTTTGATTTAGGTAGATTAACCGATCGTCACTGCCTATCACAGATTCGCAGGTTCCTCTGCATTTGTGCACGTTGTGCTTATGGGCATACATACATATGTACATATGCATATATCCCTTGATATTATGGCGACATTATCTAAATATGCGTTCAGTCAAAAGCGCTTTATTCAATGCTAATCATTATAAATTTTAAAAGAATATAAAACAAATTTCAAACTACAAAAATACGAAAACTTAATGGCCCAAATGGCTCTCTAAATTTACAAGCTATCAATTAAAAAATATTAAATAAAAAAAACATCAAATTCAAATTAATTAAAATTATTGCATATTTTATAATTCAACGGGAAAAAGGAGAAAAAACCAACCAATACAATTCAAAAATTATTTATAGTTGCAACACAACAGTAAACTTTTATCGTATACCTACGAGTAATATGTTATAACCTAATTCTAATAAAATTCAATCAAAAACTTTGTCTCATACTAAAAAACTGCAATCACAATATTCCTAACTTAAATGTTAAACCTTATCTCTAAACCTAATATGATAAACTAGCATGTACCTATCCTAAATATTGAAATCTATTCCTAATTCAAAACCATGCAACGGAAAACACAACCCTTAGAAATGCATTTCGCAGGGTAAGCTGGTGACAAAGTCAATCAGCATATCATTGAAGTGGTGAGAGAACTTCTCCCTGTGGGAGTCGACTTGTCCCTCGAGTATCAATCATTCTCTGTCCTGGGATATAAGAGACGTCCATTAAGCATATCCTTCATCCACATCGGTCCCATCAAGAAATAACTGAAATTAGTTATGTGGCAGCTCTGCTCGTAGATTGCTTGCTTGGCAGGCTTGCGATGCACGAGTAGTTGGCCACTTTTTACAATTATTGAAGTTGCTGATACGGAGACAAATTCTGTAATTTTTAACTTTTATGTGAGTGTTTGGTCTTTGTTGGAAGAAAAATGAATCATTTTGGCTCATACTTCTCGTATGACTTAATCGAAGTATCTTTAGTAGATGTGAATGGATCCTGAATTTAAGGATTCCACCAGATTGCGATACGACTGTCGTAAAGACCGATTTGTAATCGCAAATATAAGCACTCTGCGACAAGATTCGCTATTGTCACTTCAACTCAAAATCGTTTTATTTCATCAATGATTATAAATTTTATTAAAACATAAAGTCTCAAAACGTTAAAATCATTAATATTTAATGGTCCAATTGGCAATCCAAATTTAAATCTCTCTAAATTTAAATCTCAACCTGGCTTCAAGTAACTTACCTTGGAGTCACTATCAACAGTTGACACTCAACAATTCCACACACATATATTAAAAGCTCGGGCTAAATCTACTGGAGCTACCCATGCTCTCTTACTCATACTAAGATATAGCGCCAAGCTACCCAATCGCAGGGGGAATGCCGGACAGAAATACTCTTGGAGGCTAGCATTCTTTGGGGAGTGCCACCCTCATGTACCCGAGGGAATTCCCGCAGGGGAAATGCCGGTCGATATGAGTATTCTTGGAGGCTAGCATTCTTTGGGGAGCGCTACTCCACGGACCCGAGGATATGGAGGGCGCCGTGAGGTTCACTGCTGGGATGACAGGTAACGACCCTGACCGAATCTGGACTACGCTTTGAACAATGAACATAAATTGAATCTTGGGCAGACGGATATGATGGTTTGGACCTAGTTACCTTACACGGTAGCCCGAACTGACACTCGCGCGTGAACAGCTCCAATTCAACTATCATACCGCCTCCGTCCCGGTAACACCTTGGCAGGCCTCGGAGTACGTTCAAAATTCACACCATTGGGTTCAGCAAGAACGAAATCGCCTTACGTATCCCGCGCGGCTAACCACTTATTGGTCGTCGCGTTTTTCTTTGTAATCACATTCGGTAGGTTGCCTCGGCCATTGGCACAGACATTGACTGCGTCACGGATCTGACCGGGGTAGAAGAGGCCATCAAAAGGGAGTTCTCTAGCGTGGGTAGGATCAAAACGAGGCTAACACCAGAAAACCATAGGAGACAACGCATGGCCATCATTGATTTGATCGAAAAAGACGCCGAACAATTTCTGAATAAGGGCAAAGTAAGAATAGGGCGGGTTGTCTGCAGGATACGGAGAAGAGCAGTGCCTCTTGAATGTTTCAAACGCCGTGGCTCTGGTCACACAGCACAAGTATGCAAAAGACTCAATAGGAGTTCCCTATGTTACAAATGCGGCCAAATGAGACATAAAAGAAAAGAGTGTACAAAGGAGGCGCACTTTATTCCTTGCAAGGATGCTGATCCAATACCGAATCTTGAGCACGTCTTGGGGTCAGGGAAATGTTGGGTTTCCCAAGAAGCTCTAGCCAAGGCAAAATCAGAACTTCGATGACCCGCGTCCTGCAATCAAACCTAGTCTACAGTTCAAGCGCCCAAAACCTGCTTACGACTTTTTGCTGCTGAGTGAGAAACACCATGATAAAAGTTTATCATCATGGTACCCTGATGAAACTGGTACTGCCGCCATCTGGGTTTGGAACAGTGATTTTCAGGTGTAGAATAGTGCATGAGCGGATGGTTTCGTGTGGGTTCGGTGCTCAGGGACCACCTCCTTTAGTGTATACCTAACACCGAATGAATCGATATCATCTTTACAAGCCAAGCATTACGCTTTGGAGGGCTATGTCTAGAACGCAGATGGCAACATGCTCGTTGGGGGAGACTTTAACGCTACAGCAACCGAATGAGGCATGGCTCAAACAGATCCGCGGGGAAAACGAATCCTAAAAATGGCGGCCAGGATGGCTTTCCGCCGTATTGGCTATGAAGGAACTATACCGGACGTGACATTCACCTCGGAGTCCTCAGTACAGAGAATACGCAATTGAAGAGTATTAGAGGACTACTCAGCCAGTGATCATCAGTGCGTTCTGCTTGAGACCAGTGATGTTGTCTCCCGACGTCCGTTCTCTCGACTTTCTACAAGTGGATGGAATATAGGAAGGGTGAACGTCGAGAGGTTCGTCGAGGTGCCCACGGCAGCTGCTCCACTGTCGGGAGATTCGGAGGGGACGGAAGAACTGGCAGCCCAAGATGTAGTGAATTCTATGCCCCGTTGAAAACCCCGGCACGGTAAGCCCCCAATATACTGGTGGTCGGGTGAAATCACTGGAAGGTGAAGGAAGTGTCACAAGCTTCGGCGTGAGGCTGAACTGGAACGAAACTGTGACAGTACCAGCATATAAGTCGGCCAGGAAACGCCTTCGCAAGTTGATTAACACCAGCAAGCCTCATTGCTGGCAAGATCTAGTGGACAATGTGAACAAGGATCTGTAGAATCTTGGCTACAAGCTAGTTATGCGGAAGCCTGGTGCCCCAGGGATGCCTTGCATACATGATTACGAAAAGATAGATGAGACAATGTGGACACTCTTCCTCACCGATCCCGTCCGTGTTAACGCTGTCTTCACACAGCTGGAACTGGAAGAGGCAGTCCTTTCACTGAAAGCGAGGAAGATTTCAGGTCCAGATAGTGTTCCAGCTAAGGTGTGGCAACTTGTCTATGACTTGCTGCTCAGAGCATTCAACGCTTGCCTATGGGACGGGGTTCTCCCATTATGATGGAAGGTGGCGTGGCTCGTGCTGATCAGCAAGGGGAAGGGAAATCCCGGATCACCGTCTGCATACCGCCCGTGCTAGGGAAACTTATCAAGAGAAGACTTACTGACGCGATTCGTACTGCTTGGGACTTATCTCCTCAGCAGTACGGCTTTCGAGCAAGACGTTCCACTATTGATGCCATTGCAGTGGTTGTGAGAGGCAAAGGTATATAGCCGCACTAAGCGATGGATTGGTGACACTCGACGTCAGGAACGCCTTCAACTCCCCTAGATGCGTGGATATTCTGGATACGCTGCGAAACCCTTTCCAAGTTCCAGAATATCTAATGCGGCTTTTGAGGGACTACCTGAGACCGAATCCTGCTTTACGACTCGACACTCGACACAGACAACGAAGGATGGAAGTTACATCATGCATTACTCTGGTATCTATCCTTAGTCCAATCCTATCAAACGTGTCTAACGACGGGCTACTCAGACTGGAGACGCCAGATGAGTTGCGCTTGATCGGCTATGAGTATGATGCTGCGGCTCTGTTTGCTGGACGCACCGTTGAACAAGCGCAATTTAGGCTAGGTATGCTAATGCACTGAGTGAGAGACTGGGCGACTACTCCTAGGTTCAGTTTAGCACTGGAGAAAACCGAAGTGGTCATCTTAAGAACAAAGAGAATCCCTAGAATGAGGGTGATTAGTATTGGAGGCATACAAATCGAATCAAAGCTAGCAGTGAAATACCTGGGACAACTGATCGACTCAAAGATCAGTTTCTCTGAGCAAATCAGTGCAAAGGCTGAGAAGGCTGCTTCGGGAGTATCGGTTCTGAGTCGACTTATAGAAAATGCGGTAAATAATGTAAGTGGCAATAATGAGCTGCTTCTCAAAATTTACCAGCAACTGAATTCTTTATCGGAGACAATCGATAAACAAGATACGAAAATTAATTTTGTTTTTCAGCGTTTAGGGGTTTCAAATGCCTCAAAATAACTTGTCATCCAGTCACATTCCCATAGATAGGATTCGTCTCATCTCGATCAACGTCAACTCCATTGTTACTATACATCGGCGTGATTATCTCCTTGAATTCATTGTTAAGCAAAAGCCTGACATCATGCTTCTCACCGAAACCTACCTCAATTCATGGCACTCCACGACATTCAAGGATTTTGAATTCGTAAGAAACGATAGGGTAAACGGTGATGGGAGAGGTGGCACCGGGATATTGGTTCGAAGACCCTATTGTTTCCAAAATATTGAAAAAGTCGAATTCAAAAGCTTTGAATCTCTTGAAGTGTCCGTTATCAAAATCTAACTGCCTGGTGGGGATAACCTCTTCGTTATCTCTGCCTATGCGACTGGTGGAACTGTTCTCAAGCTCGAGAAGGAGCTCAATTCCTTGTTTGAAATACACGTATTGAACAAGCTGCACAGTTATTATATTCTTGCTGATGACCTGAACGCTAAGCATATATCATGGTTGAATAATCCAAGAGGTGTTTTCCTGAAATCGTGGTTAACAGAGAACCAAATTGAATACAGGTGCAATCTATATGGGTCGGAGTTCCCAACATACCCTGGGACAAATTCATATTTGGACCTTTCCATTGCTGACACAAGACTTGAATTCAGCTTTAATAGTCCTCAACGGAAACTGCAGGTGCTTCCTTATGATAGCGACCATAACGCAATCGTTATGGAATTCAACCATCACAGGGATGATATCTTCCTCATTCCAGTTCAACATGAAAATCATCGGTTGAATTTCAAAAAAACAGACTGGGGAAAATTTCAAAAGAAGTTTAATCGGGAGTACCAGAAGCAATGTCCCCCTTTTGATGATGGCAACTCTTGCTCAATGGTTCCTAATGACAAGAATCTAACTAACGATGAAAAAGATCTCTATTTGTCGAAGTTAGAGAAACTAACGTTGGAAACGATTGAAAAAGTAGTTCCCAAGATTAAACATCGAAACAATATGGAAGGATATAAAACACCAACCATCACAAGGTTGAAATGATTGAAACGCCTTCTCACACGCGTCAACAATATTTATCGACTACAACCATCCCTCGTTGTCTTTGTTGAAATTACACCTGAAGAATGTCCGGAACTTAATCCGTTTATATTTCAGGAGTGAGATCAGCAATCAATGGGCGGAAAAATTGAGGGGTATTAGCCCACAGGACCCAGACGGCGTTTTCGCGAAAGTTAATAGCACATTCCGTAAGATGTCTTTAGTAAAGGTATCGAATCTTGAGGGCACTAATGACGAGATAAATTTTCTCGATAGGGCTGCTATCGAAATTGATAGTACGACTCCGGATAGAAATGGAAACACCAAACCCTGAGAGAGGGTAGAAATCATACCGAGCTTAAATCTTATTGATTATTTTGTCAGCTATGAGGACTTGTGTTTCATATTTCGCAAAATAAACAACAAGAAATCATGTGGTACTGGTGTTATTCCAAATGTAGTTCTCCGACATTTGCCTGAAGTTATTATTAGGAATTATTGCATATTCTTCAACAACATGTTGAGCAATTCATATTTTCCACATGAGTGGAAAAAGGCTAAGGTATTTCCGATCTTGAAGAAAGGAAAAGAATCTTTTGTCAATGTATTTGGAATAAAAGGGTCTTCGTAGGGCCACGACGACTTTTTGTGCCTTACTGAGCATGATTTCCACATGTTCAGTATAGTACAGATACTGATCGAGATGGACACTGAGGTATCGAACACAGGATTTATGTGGAACTCGTTCTAAACTACCCTCGCCAGCCATGATTTGGAAATCTTTCCAATTACGTTTAAGGTCTTGACTGACCCCCTGCAGCGTTGTCCGAAACAAGATTGTTTCACACTTCTGCGCATTGATTTTCATTCGCCAATTGTCGGTGTACAGCTGTACATCATTGAACATTTTTTGGAGATTGCTCTGAACTATTGTAGCTTTTCGGTCTGCCGTGTAGATGATCAGATCATCAGCAAACGCTACCAATGATCGCGTAGGCAAGACGTTAAAATCAAAGCCGTTCAATAGCTTGCGAATGAAGATTGAGAAGAGCCGAGGCGCAGTAACTGTTCCCTGGTGTAGACCATTCAAGACCTTGAACTCGCGAATTGTTGTCAGATTTCCATCAGTTACAACAAACGATTTCCCGTATAACATATTACTGAAGGAGTTTGAAAACAAGTCCATCTAACCACACCGTATCGAAGGCTTTCTCCATATCAATGAGACATGCTCCAACACATTCCCTGTTGTTTAGTTTCCAACAGATGACTGAGGTTACTTTCGTTATTGCATGTGTCGTCGAATGCCTGGCACGAAAACTCAATTGGCAATTCGCCATCAACTCATATTCCCCAATGTGGGCGTTGAATGCTCTGTTGAGTATCACTTCAAACACCTTGCTGATGTTAGCCAGCAAGCTGATTGGGCGATAGCTTTTAGGGCACGAAGATTCTTTTCCTTTCTTCAACGTCGGAAATACCTTAGCCTTTTTTCACTCATTTGGGAAATATGAATTGCTCGACATGTTGTTGAACAATATGCAATAATTCCACATAGCAACCTCAGGCAAATGTCGAAGAACTACTTTTGAAATACCATCAGTACCACATGATTTCTTGTTGTTTATCTTGCGAAATATGAAACACAAGTCCTCATAGCTGACAAAATAATCAATAAGATTCATGCTCGGTATGAGGTCAGATGTTAATGTTTCATTGAAATGAAGAATTGATTGGCCGTTCAGGCTTGATTTGAAGTCGGAAACTTTTGCTTCAACGACCTCTGAAAAAATTTCGTTCCCTCTCTCAGGGTTTGGTAGATGAACCAATTCAAAATGTGTTCCAATCAGGGCAAGTTTATCCAACCCTTCACAAATAATTCTGTTTCCATTTCGATCCGGAGTCGTACTATCAATTTCGATACCAGCCCTATCGAGAAGATTTATCTCATCACTAGTGACTTCAAGATTCGATACCTTCACCCGAGACTTCTTGCGGAATATGCTATTCACTTTCGCGAAAACGCGTCTGGGTCCTGTGGGCTTATACCCACCACACGATATGATGCCGGGTGACCAAAAACACCGCAGTTAACACAGTATAGTTTCTCTTTTGGCTCCGTCTGAGCCAATTCGCACTCACCGGGAGCATGCACGTCCTTGCATTTGACGCATCGGTAATGCATGGCGCAGTTGGCAGCCGAATGCCAAAATCGTTGGCAGCGATAGTACTGGTTGATTTCTCGTTTCTGGAGGCGTTCCCACCTCACCACTCGGAATCTGATTTGTTTAAGAGCGCTTGTACTGCTCTTATTTGATATTTGTACTAAATAAAGTGGTAAATTTTTTTTTCTACCGTCGACCTTCTTGTCGCGAATGTTTTGAGATAAATTCGATTTCTGGTGCTGCTTCTTTGAGCAACTGAAGAAGATCGACGGTATCTTCTCCGCAGTCCAAGCCCTTCAACAAGAACGTCTGGTTCTTCTCGCTTTTGGGGGTATATGTGAAGTGCGGAACCTCCCCAGAATTTAAAGCATTTTTTGCTGATTTGAAATCAACCAGTGATTTCGTTCTGATAAATAACTTCTCGGGATTGATTCGTTTGATTTCAAAATTTGTTAATTTGTTTTCGGCTGCCAACAGCCGAACCATGTCCTTTCCGCTTTGACCCAAGACATTAATTGGCGGAACTTTCTCTGTATTCTTTACTTTTTGAGGAGAACCAGCAGAACTACGGGCTGGTTTCTTCTCCTTATTTTAATTTCCTTATTTTTATTTTTTAAATAAATTATAACATTATCATTATCTTTATTATCTCCATTATTTTCATCTACCTCCATATCCTGTTGGAGTCCGTCCAGCGCTGCAAAGTAATTCTGGCTTTCGTTGGTGCCTCCAGCACTTAATACTTCTTCTGTGATGATTGGATTAGCGGCTTTCTTCTGCTTTGCTTGTGTATCGATTTTTCGTACCGGTTCAGTATCTTGCACTTTCTTTGCTGTCTCGAACATATCTTCGTACGTTTTGATTCTTAATTTTCATTCTTCAATTTCAGCTCGAAGTCGACTCACCTCCTGCCTATCCTCGACCACTTGTGTCTAACGGCCGCCATCTGCGGAGTCTTGGGTGCTCGTGTGTCTTCGCTTGTTGACACTTGCCGCCAATTTCACATTGTTACTCTCCCCGAGGCCCCCAAGTCAAAAGTGCTTTATTTAATACTAATCGTTATAAATTTTAAAAGAATATAAAGCAAACTCCAAACAATAACAATCAAAAAACTTAATGGCCCAAATGGCTCTCTAAATTTATACGTTATCATTAACTCATTTCTTCAAAAAAAAAAAAAATCTATAGCAAATTCAATTAATTACGATTATTACATATTTTTAAAATTAAATTGGAAAAAGGAGAAAAAACCAACCAACACTATCCTAAAATTATTTATAATTAAGACACAACAGTGAAACTTTGATCCTACACCTAATATGTTGTAACTTATTTCTAATAAAATACAATCAAAAACTTTAACTTATACTAAAAAAATCAATAACAATGTTCCTAACCTAAGTGTTTAATCTTATCTCTAACGGAATATAGTAAACATTACATATACCTAACCTATACCTAATTTTTAACACAACTAAACAACAACACTAAATGTAGCAATAATGAGCTGAAACTCAAAAAAACGAAATAACGGAAAACACCAGAACTGAAAAATAAACACGAATAATTTAGATATTGTCATTCAGCCACCAATACCTGGATTGCGCCGTCTCAACTCGATCAGCTTCAACGAATCTAGCAAATGAGTATCTCCATTGAATTCGTTGGTCTCGTGAACTCAAATTAGGAGGATATTTTATCTTCTTATCGGTGGCCGTCGATACATGTGATATATGACTAGGACGCCGTCAGAATCAAAAACATATCGATTCATGTCCAAATACACGAATGCTTCTGGAGGAATGAAGCCAGTAGCGAGGCAAGTCGCAATATACCCGTCTGTAGGGTGGAACGGCTGTGAAATCCAAGGGTTTTCACTCACAGTTACAGATCTTGCGATATGATTCCGAAGAAGTTTCAATATGAAGATATCGACCCTCGTCACTTCAGCAGTTTGATAAATTCTTCTATTCGATATATAATGTTTCCAATCCGTCTCAGGCTTTCTGTACAAACCAGTACATGCACGAAGACATTTCCTTTCGAAAACTCTTAATTTTTCCATAGTACTAGCACTCTGGTTGTACCAGATCTGACATCCATAGGTCAAAACTGGTCTAACCAGTGTCTTGTAACAGATAATTTTGACCTTTTGATCAATGTATCTGGAATGAAAGAGCTTTCGAAGGGCCATGACTACTTTAAGTGCCTTACTGAGCATGATTTTCACATGTTCAGTATAGTACAGATACTGATCGAGATAAACACCGAGGTATCGAACACAGGATTTATGTGGAACCCGTTCTAGACTACTCTCACCAGCCATGCTGTGGAAATCTTTCCAATTACGTTTCAGGTCTTGACTGACCCCCTGCAGCGTTGTCCGAAACAAGATTGTTTCACACTTCTGCGCATTGATTTTCATTCGCCAATTGTCAGTGTACAGCTGTACATCATTGAACATTTTTTGGAGATCGCTCTGAACTATTGTAGCTTTTCGGTCTGCCGTATAGATGATCAGATCATCAGCAAACGCTACCAATGATCGCGTTGGCGAGACGTTAAAATCAAAGCCGTTCAATAGCTTGCGAATGAAGATTGAAAAGAGCAGAGGCGCAGTAACTGTTCCCTGCTGTAGACCATTCAAGACCTTGAACTCGCGCATTGTTGTCAGATTTCCATCAGTTACAACAAACGATTTCCCGTATAACATATTACACATCATGGCGACAAGGTGTCTGGGGAACTTGTCCTGAAGGAGTTTAAAAACTAGCCCATCTAACCATACCGTATCAAAGGCTTTCTCCATATCAATGAGACATGCTCCAACACATTGTCTATCATTTAGTTTCCAACAGATGTCTGAGGTTACTTTCGTTATTGCATGTGTGGTCGAATGCCTGGCACGAAAACCAAATTGGCAATTCGGCATCAACTCATTTTCCTCAATGTGGGCGTTTAATGCTCTGTTGAGTATCACTTCAAACACCTTGCTGATGTTAGGCAGCAAGCTGATTGGGCGATAGCTTTTGGGGCATGAAGATTCTTTTCCTTTCTTCAAGATCGGAAATACCTTAGCCTTTTTCCACTCATTTGGGAAATATGAATTGCTCAACATGTTGTTGAACAATATGCAATAGTTCCTAATAGCAACCTCAGGCAAATGTCGGAGAACTACATTTGGAATACCATCAGTACCACATGATTTCTTGTTGTTTATCTTGCGAAATATGAAACATAAGTCTTCATAGCTGACAAAATAATCAATAAGATTCAAGCTCGGTATGAGGTCAGATGTTAATGTTTCATTGAAATGAAGAATTGATTGGCCGTTCAGGCTTGATTTGAAGTCGGAAACTTTTGCTTCAACGACCTCTGAAAAAATTTCGTTCCCTCTCTCAGGGTTTGGTAGATGAACCAATTCAAAATGTGTTCCAATCAGGGCAAGTTTATCCAATCCTTCACAAATAATCCTGTTTCCATTTCTATCCGGAGTCGTACTATCAATTTCGATACCAGCCCTATCGAGAAGATTTATCTCATCACTAGTGACTTCAAGATTCGATACCTTCACCCGAGACTTCTTGCGGAATATGCTATTCACTTTCGCGAACACGCCGTCTGGGTCCTGTGGGCTAATACCCCTCAATTTTTCCGCCCATTGATTGCTGACCTCACTCCTGAAGTATGACCGGATTAAGTTCCGGACATTCTTCAGGTGTAATTTCAACAAAGACAACGAGGGATGGTTGTAGTCCAAAAATCGTCGATAAATATTGTTGACGCGTGTGAGAAGGAGGCTTTTCAATCTTTTCAACCTTGCGATGGTTGGTGTTTCATATCCGTCCATATTGTTTCGATGTTTAATTTTGGGAACTACTTTCTCAATCGTTTCCAACGTCAGCTTCTCTAACTTCGACAAATAGACATCTATTTCATCGTTAGTTAGATTCCTGTCATTAGGAACCATTGAACAAGAGTTGCCACCATCAGAAGGGGGACATTGCTTCTGGTACTCGCGATTAAACTTCTTTTGAAACTTTCCCCAGTCTGTTTTTTAGGGTTTTGTACTAAAATACAAAACCCTATTGCAATCACGACCTGTGTCCGTCTGTCCGTCCGTCCGTCCGTCCGTCTGTATGTCACAGCACTTTTTCTCCGAAACTATAGAGGCTACAGCCATGAAACTTTGTGAAAAGGTCAGAAGTGGTGACCTCTTGAAAGTTCAAGGGTGGAAAAATTTTTCAAAGGGGTTTAAGGGGGGTCTCCCCGTATAGGGAGGTGACCCCTCAAAAAAAAATTTTCACCATTGGTAGTCGAGTAGGGTGTCATTGGAAAGGTCTCAATGAGATCTTATCAAAACAAGTCTTAAAATTGCCTTTTGAATACCGAGGGGGGCAGGGGAAGGGGAAATGTACGAACTTTTCGCGTACCCCCCCCCCCTCGCGATTGGAAACCTTCCATTCGAAAAATCTGGAAAAAATCATGAATGTAGGCCTTTATGAGTACAACAACAACAAATACATGAGAAGTCGAAATTCACTCAACTTTGTTAGTAATAGTATGATTTATCGATTTTATGTTTTCTTGAATAAAATCCAAACGGTAACCTTAAATTCAATAAAATTTAGCAAACAGATGACTTTCTATAAGATTAACCTTTTCTGAAAGTTTCATAAAGATTGAATAGTATTTAATGAAGTTATAGCGATTTGAATTTTCCTGTATTACTATGGAACAATATGCCCTGTATTACTATGGAAACATATGGCTATGGAGCCATATGCGCTTTTTATCGATTTAGACACTACAGCTTTGCTAGGATTTGCATGAAAATTTCAGGAATGATAGGCATCATAAAAATGAGTACATACAATTGAAACAAATCAAAGAGGCAGGAGAGAGCTCCTAGCAAAAGGGCTTTGTTACCATTCTAGGATTCGAAAAAATAGGCCATGAATCGATGATTACAGTACAGAGGAGTGGGCTCTGAAAAAAATTTCATGAAAGGTAGCCGATATGAACATCAACTGAAAGTTCCCTATTAGAGCTTTTCAAAACAGTTCTTAAACTGACAGTTTTCGCTTCAGTGGGGGCACGGGGGGGTGGAAATACATGAAAAATGTGTTTCTAAAAAATCTGGAAAAATTATCAAGGGAGATATCTATGGGTATAAGTAAAACAAATACCTCAGAAGTCACAATTCTTTCAACTTTGTTAATAATAGTATGATCCTCGAATTACACTTTTTTCCAATAAAATCGTCTTTGACATGTTTCTTGATTTTATTCGTTGCTGGTTACTGCATTTTGTAAGTTGAGTACAAAACCCTTCTGACATGAGCATAGGTCTGTCCACCCAACTTGTTTGAATTCAACCGATGATTTTCATGTTGAACTGGAATGAGGAAGAAATCATCCCTGTGATGATTGATTTCCATTACGATTGCGTTATGGTCACTATCATAAGGAAGCACCTGCAGTTTCCGTTGAGGAGTATTAAAGCTGAATTCAAGTCTTGCGTCAGCAATGCAAAGGTCCAAATATGAATTTGTCCTAGGGTATGTTGGGAACTCCGACCCATATAGATTGCACCTGTATTCAATTTGGTTCTCTGTTATCCACGATTTCAGGAATACACCTCTTGGATTATTGGTGGCGTTCAGCCATGATGTATGCTTAGCGTTCAGGTCACCAGCAAGAATATAATAGTTATGCAGCCTGTTCAATTCGAGTATTTCGAACAAGGAATTGAGTTCCTCCTTGAGCTTGAGAACAGTTCCACCAGTTGCATAGGCAGAGATAACGAAGAGGTTATCCCCACCTGGCAGTGAGATTTTGATAACGGACACTTCAAGAGATTCAAAGCTTTTGAATTCGACTTTTTCAATATTTTGGAAACGATAGGGTCTTCGAACCAATATCCCGGTGCCACCTCCCCCATCACCTATTACCCTATCGTTTCTTACGAATTCGAAATCCTTGAATGTCATGAAGTGCCATGAATTGAGGTGGGTTTCGGTTAGAAGCAGGATGTCAGGCTTTTGTCTGGCAATGAATTCAAGGAGATAATCACGCCGATGTATAGTAACAATGGAATTGACGTTGATCGAGATGAGACGAATCCTATCCATGGGAATGTGACTGGATGACAAATTATTTTGAGGCATTTGAAACCCCTAGACGATGAAAAACAAGATTAATTTTTGTATCTTGCTTATCGATTCGCTCCGATAGCGAATTAAGTTGCTGTAAAATTTTGAGAAGCAGCTCATTATTGCCACTTACATTATTTACACTATTTGCCGCATTTTCTGCTGGTCCTCTAGCGGCTTGTGCAAATGATACTCCGGGCTTGACGAAGTTCGGAGCAAAGACACTGCGGTGTATTTGTGTTTGCTTTGGGGCAGATTTCAATCTTGCATCCTGATATCGGGAGCATCCTCGATATGATGCCGGGTGACCAAAAACACCGCAGTTCACACAATACAATTTCTCTTTTGGCTCCGTCTGAGCCAATTCGCACTCACCGGGAGCATGCACGTCTTTGCATTTAACGCATCGGTAATGCATGGCGCAGTTGGCAGCCGAATGCCCAAATCGTTGGCAGCGATAGCACTGGTTGATTTCTCGTTTCTGGAGGCGTTCCCACCTCACCACTCGAAAATTTAAATATCTTATTTGCTGAAGAGCGCTTGTACTGCTCTTATTTGTTATTTGTACCAAATAAAGTGGTAAATTTTTTTTTTCTACCGTCCACCTTCTTGTCGCGAATGTTTTAACAGAGATAAACTCGATTTGTGGTGCTGTTTCCTTGAGAACCTGAAGAAGATCGACGGTATCTTCTCCGCAGTCCAAGCCCTTCAGCAAGAACGTCTGGTTCTTCTTGCTTTTGGGGGGTATAAGTGAAGTGCGGAACCTCCCCAGAATTCAAAGCATCTTTCGCTGATTTGAAATCAACCAGTGATTTCGTTCTAATTGACAGCTTCTCGGAATTTATTCGTTTGATTTCGAAATTTGTCAACTTGTTTTCGGCTGCCAACAGCCGAACCATGTCTTTTCCGCTTTGACCGAAGACATTAATTGGCGGAACTTTCTCGGTATTCTTCGCTACTTTTTGAGGAGGACCAGCAGAACTACGGGCTGGTTTCTTCTCCCTATTTCTACTTTCATTATTTTTATTTTTTAAATATAAGATAAAATTATCATCTTTATTACCTTCGTCTACCTCCATATCCTGTTGGAGTCCATCCAGCGCCGCAAAGTAGTTCTGGCTTTCGTTGGTGCCACCAGCACTTAATACCTCTTCACTGATTATTGGTTTTGCAGCTTTCTTCTGTTTTTCGATTTTTCGTATCGGATCACTCTCTTGAACTTTTTTGCCGTCTTGAACATTTCTTCGTATGTTTGAATTCTTGCCTTTAACTCTTCGATTTCACTTCGAAGGCGACACACCTCCTGTCTATCCTCGAGCACTTGTGTTTTACGACCGGCATCTGCGGTATCCTGGGTGCTCGTGTGTCTCCGCTTGTTGACACTTGCCAATTTCACACCGTCACTCTCCCCGGGGCCCCCCAACGGAGGGAAGCCGTCGGGCTCCTCCATACAGCAGTCCCGAGTTGTCTTTGGTTTGTTGCCTTTTCTTGATTTATTGGTATGGTTGGTCGATGCCTTCGACGATTAATTCTTCCCCAATAAAATCAAAACTTGCTTTTGACTGACTCGTACAAAATTAATTCAATTGTTTGAAACAGACTTTTGCGAAAAATTAATTAATTTTTAAAATTAATGACAGGAGCGATTAAAAACACGTCTACACGCAACGAGTGCTAGACGTAGAATGATATTCTTTTAAATTGAGTGTACTATGTGGGCCAGTAAGTTTTTGAGTACTTCAATGTTTTAAAACTTGCTTTGTTTTTATAAAATTTACGATTGAATCAATAAAGCGCATTTGAATGTCTGATTTCGTCAGAATCAATAACATACCGATTTATGTCCAAATACACGAATGCTTCCCAATGAATAAAGCTTGTGGTGAGACAAGTCTCAAATTACTCGTCCTCTCATTTCTGTTACTTACCTTTCTGTTCATATTTTCTGACCTAGAAACATCACGCTCACAGTATGACTAAATAAGTGAAAAGCATAATATTTTACTTTTAATATTTTCCGTTTATTTAACTGATTTGTTTTTTCTCATAATCTAAATTTGTTGAATTTCTCATTTTTAAATAAAGTTCATTTACCTCAGATATAAACTTTCAGTTTCTCTTTTAAATATTACTTTAAATGTAATTTACGCGTAACGACACTTTCCTTTTGAAATTTATGCAAAGGAGGACCTAATTTGGAATTTTAAATGGGCCATTGGCTGGAAATCTCCAAATAGAAAAAAGTTGGAAGAATCAAAATTAGCAAGTGTTAACTTTCTTGCACCAAAGTGGCTGCTAAAAAATTATTTTCAATGGTTTTGTTTAATTTTTGCAATTTTGAATGTTATAAATTTTTCTCGTTAATTTGTTTATACACTACTTTATTTTGTAGTAGTTTAAAAAGACGCGCAAAAATACTGAATTTGATTTTCATCAATTTCTCAATTATTTCATTGAGGTTTTCGTCTTTAATTTCAGTGTAATATTTGTCTTTTTACTACATCTAAGAAAAAATTTTGAATATTTCTTTGTTACGTTTTCTGTTTTTTTTTTATTTTATTTTTATTTATTCTAGTATCTGTGTTTTGAAAACTAATTCGGTTTGTTGCATCGCAAATACTGAATTTTTACAATTTTAATAAATTTTTATTTTATGTATATAGAAATACATTTTAGAAAAGATCAACTCCAACTGGAAATTTCGAAAAGTCATGATGGGGGGGGGCTTAAAGCAAGGAGAGGTAAACCAAGGATGGATAAACGCTATGGTGAACGAATGGTTGATAAACATAGTATCCTAGATATGGCTTACATAATTCACTCACATTTTCACTCAATCGAACATACAATCTTTGTATTACCACAATCACGTATACATTGCACACACAGTTGATGGAAAGACAAGGGGCCGAAATCAGGGTTGAATTAATCATTCGAGTTGAAAGGAAGCATATTTTCCCGTCTCAAAATTGGATTTATAGCATCTTTCATACTATCACTAATCTAAGGAGATAATCACCTGTTATTCTATTCGAAATTAAAGTTATCATGAATACTAAATGGAGAAGGTTTGACCTTCTGTTTTGAAACATTTTTTTTCGTAATGAAAAGTGCCATAAATCCTTTGGTTTTGACGCGAGGATCAATATGAACAGTATGGGAAATAAGGAAACTTAAAGGAAATGGTAAAAATAAAACTCGTACACGCAATTCTCATCATCATACTCTCGAAATTATATATCTTAAAATAAAAGGAAGAGATATCTTTGTTATAATTTGTAGTTTGTTTTAAAATTTCTTAGTTTGTCCTTATCATAATTCAGCGTTGATGTTGTTTTCTGACGTTGATCTACTGTCCACTTTATGATTTCTCCTCGGCAAGAATTTCTGTTAGGAGTCTATTCAAACTATCGATTCCAGTCAAGAAACCACTGTCTGGCCCTTGGTGAACGGTTGTTAATGTAGCAGGCGCGATAAAGTCTGCACCGTTCTTTGGCACAAATGTTGTATGCGCGAAATCTATCATACGAACGTCTACATGTGACCAATCTTCGTCGGAACTTTCATTGTCCGAATGATCACTGCTACTTGCAGCTGTGCTGCTTAACGCTCGTCTCCGGTTGCTCGTACTTCGTCCATCGGTTACGCTATGCTGCCGACTAAGTTGCGAACTTGATGAAGCAGACTGATGTGGATTATGATGCAAACTCCTCCTGCTTTCGGATGCCGTAACTGAACTTGTTGTATTTGTCGTACTGATCCTTCGTTTGCTGTTTGTGGTGCTTTTATTCGAAGACGATTTTGATGCAGTATTTGTTGTGGTTGATGTTATTTTGGTGGTAGGTACGTAGCTTGAATTGTTACTTGTGGTTTGCTTCTTGGCCGCTGACGATGTTTCGAATTCAGCATGTGTTCCACTTGACAACGGATGCTCATCATCTTTGCTACGCGGACGTTTAGCAGCAAAAAGTTTTTCTGATGCGGGTGCCGAGGGAGCTGCAGGTGGTGGGAGTTCTACGCCACTAACGCTGAGTTCAGAGCTTTTAAGCGAGCTGTATTGTATCAAGCTGTTATCGAAATCAGAACTGGCTTCGTCGGAACTGTTGTGACCTGAAAACGAAACAATTCAAAGAAAGGTTTTAAAAGACAAAATATAGAAATTTTAATTAATTTTATTATTTTTTATGAAAGCATGCACTATATTCGTATACCTAATTTCGATTAAACGAATAACTATGGTATTTAATTCATGAAACTACTCGGACAATGATCCCTTTTTAGGTCTTTGTAAAAAAATTTTTTACAAAGACCTACTAGTTTCGCGACCTGTCTGTCCGTCCGTCCGTCTGTCCGTGCGTCACAGCTGATTTCCTCAGAAACTATAGAAGCTAGAATGCTCAAACTTTGTGAAAAGGTCAAAAGTGATGGTCTCTAAAAAGTTAGGCCTCAACAAAAATTTAAAAAATAATAACGAATTGGCCCTTAAAAATTTTTTTTCATCAAAGGTAGTCGAGTGGGGTATCAAATGAAAGGTCTTGACAGGAACTTTTAGAATCTGAAATAAAAAAATCATTTTATGAATTTTGGGGTCCAGGGGAAGGCAAAATGTACCCAAAATTTGTGTCCCCCCCCCCGCGATTGGACACCTTTCAGTCGAAAAATCTGAAAATTATCACAAACGTGGACCTTTATGAGTACAAGGGCAACAAATACCTTAGAAATCGAAATTCGCTCAACTTTACTAATAAAAGTATGATTTGTAGATTTTACATTTTTGCCCATAAAATCAAAACGGTTTCGCAATTATATAGACTAACATAAGATATATATGTTCACAAAATTTAATTGAGATCGAATCATAATCAAGTGAGTTATAGCCATTTCAACTATATGGAATTACACCAACAATAACACGTGTTTATGGTTGATATAGGGCTTTCCAATAAGAGGTGTTATTTTGATATTAAAAGAAAAATGCCATTTTTAATACAAATGATCGAATGTTTATTTCATTATAAAGAAGAAGATATGCCGTTAATAGCAATAATTAACATTGAGCAAATAACCACTACGATCTTGAATCGACCCAGCGGCTATCGGCATAGGCCTTCTCTATCACGTGGCTCCAAAGGAAGAAGTCGTAAGGTGTTAAATCAGAAGATCTATTCAAAATAACACCTCTTATTGGAAAACCCTATATATATTTAAAATTGACTTAGGCACTTTTATTTTCTTCAATTTTCATGAAAATTTAAGGAATAGTGTTTAACTTGAACATGTTCAATCGGCCGAGCATTCAGAAAAATCATTTAAGCTAGATTAAAATGGCGACTTCACTGTGCTTATGAAAGAAACTGTGCATCTTTTGTATAAATTTGAACGATTTCATATCTAAGTATTGGATGAATAATTCAAGTTATCGATTCACGCCATTAGAAAACTTGTTTCTAACCCTAGGATGTTTACAAAGACCTTCTGGGAGGAGCACTCTCCTGCTTATTCAACTTGTTTTAAGCTAAATATTGGAAGGATCCCACCAAGAAATTGATTATTGATTATTTCTACTTTTCACAAAACTCTTTTTAAATCTCAATGCCCCTATCTTTTTTCTGTACGGCATAAGAAGAACATATTGGAGTAATAATCATCTTTTAGGGATGGCCAAAAATGACGATCAAAGTTTTCACTTTTGCAAAGAGTGGAGTTTATAATGAAAGCTTTGCGCAAGTGCTATAAAAATCTTTAAAAATCGGTTATCTAAATTTTCAAATACAAAAAGTATTTTTACCTTATTATACGAGTTACATTTTTTTTACGGAGGAAGTCTCCAAAAAGTATCATTGTCAAAGAAATATAGGCTTTGGGGTTCCGGATGAACAAATATTTTGAAGACCAAACTGCCTCAACTTCGGAAAGTTGGGGGAAATCATCCCACCGCATGGTCATTATTATACAACTTCTGGAATTTATCAGCGCTAAACAAATAAGTGATTTTGATAGGGTTTCTCCTAGTCCTGCAGACTCTAAATAGGGAAGACATTGTCGCATTACCTGTCTACGGACTACTGATGGTGAGCAAGTTATGTTATCAAGACAATGCTACGGTCTCTAGTAATAGAGCGACTCCCTGAAATAATTCAACTAGTTTTTGCTTTGTTAATAAGCGAGTTCTATTTCAAAAAACTGATGAAAACATCTTTGAAGGAAGCGAGAGGGATTCTCTCCAACTAAAAAAGATTTGTGATACGTGCTGGTTTAAAAATCAGAACGTATCGCAAGCGGGTGGACGGACACACGTCCAAAGCGTGATAATGATCATATCACCTTGTGGAGTGCCGATACATTAGATCATGATAATGAGATACTCGAACTGTCTCTCAGCGAAGGCCCGAAAGGGGCTGTAGGGCTACGAAGAAGAAGAAAAAAGATTTCAACAACAGCTTCTGGAATGTTTATTGGGGCCATAGCCAAGCTGGGCGTTAGGCCAAATATACAGAACAAAGTAGACGACGGGAGAAAATGAGAGAAACCCAGCAGCCAAGCATGACTGCTACCAAAAAAGAGAGGGTGCTTTCTATAATTTGCTACAGGCTTGACTTGAAGACTTTCAGGGGTAGCGTCAAAAGGCATGTATTCAAAATGCAGGAAAGGAGCCGAAGTTTGATGTAACGGTGAACAGTTCATCACGAACTTTGCTCCACGCAGTAATTGAGCAGTCGCCTAAGCAAACTGCTCGAAAACTATCATAATGCTAATCTAAATTTTGATTGTAAATTTAAAAAAATAATTATTTAAATTTACAAATAAAATTTGGCCACGGCAACACCTTTATAACGCAGCTCATCCACAAATTGCATTGCCGCAATGCAATCTCCATTAGATGGATGAGTGGGCTCGGAAAACGGCGTTGCGGCATGTACCGTACGGTGGCTGTTCGGAACAAGTGCGCAGATCTGCTTGGGCGGATTAGGGAGTCTATGACAGATCGCCACAGCGAACACGCCACGAGAATCGCGCCGACAAATGAAAAATTTAACTTCTACGGCGAGTGAAAAAGTTTTAATTTCGGGCTGCATTTGAAATTGTAAAGTAATAATTATAAATTGCTTGACGTGAGTGAATCCTCTTTTACCTCGCACAGGTACAACATCATGTCCAAAGTGGATGGATTGGCGGTCAAGCGACGGCAGTCAAGTGTCGCGAAGATGGTGGAATTGTGTTTCTCGCGAGACGAAAAAAGAAAGGAAACGCAAAACGTATTTGTGCGGGCCGGCCTGGTACGAACGCGAAATTTAGTAGGGTTGCAGAGGGATCGAAATGCATTCCAAACAACCAATGAATTGTACAATAAAGCAAATAAAAAGTGGATAAAGTGTTGAAATTTGAACGCGAAATACGCCTAACAGATCGAGTTCCCTACAATTGAAAATCCAACTATCTTGTTTACATCTATTATAATTTCTCGTGTGTAAAGTGTTCTGTAAAAGTCTCGTTTTCTAATGAATGCGGTAACCCGATAAATTCCACAGCTTGAATTACTTGTGTAGCCCCCTTTCGGATAACTAAAGAAAAGATTCACCGTGAGAACATGTCAACAGAAAGAGAAGTCGAAGTTGATCCACATGAGCATGGTGAGGAAGAGGAGCATGATTAAAACTATCAACCACCCCAAAAAAAACGAATGAAGAAATCTTAGCTGCCGATCAAGAAGATGAAGTCTTGGGCGTTATAAGGAAGCATTGTTCGAAGAAGCTCGTGGGATTGATTACTGTTGAACCAAATGATCCAGGAAAAGTCATAGTGAAAAAGTTACCATTTTGCGTAGATGGGCGTGATGATATGGAATTTGATCTTACAAGTGGTTTACTGTCACTTAAGAAACAGGTTTTCACAATCAAAGAAGGTGTATAAAATACATGGTTCGAATTGAATTTATTATACAGCATGATATAGTTCATGGACTTAAATACGTTCAAAAAACATATCGAATGGGCGTTCCAGTTGATAATCCGACACACATGGTTGGCGCATATCCACCGAAAAAGGAAATTCAAAGCTACACGACACCAGTTGAAGAGGTGCTATCTGTTATGATGGCACGTGGTACTTACTCTGTGTCATCACGGTTCACGGACAACGGCAAGCATGAACATTTGAATTGGGATTGGACATTCGAGATTAAGAAAGACTCACAATCAATGAGAATTTAATCTAATTTACGTCACACATTTTGTATTTTTCCTTGTTCTTCATCTTAAGATAAAGTTATTCGCCCAATTGAGTGAGTTGCCTGTAAAGTATCTTTTAAAATAAAAAATATAGTCTAGATATGGGATATGGTTTGGTTAAAAAGCAATGATTTTTATCAGTTTTTGGGTTCGGTCGAGCAAGACTTTCCGGTTTTTTTCTGAGTGCATGATATGTTAAGGTTTTCGGTGATATCAATCCACCATATCTTTGCAATCGAAACAAATGATACTTCATGCTATCTGTGCGCTTAATTCATTTAAAGGTACTCGCATGTATCTTACCGGTTGTAAAATTAAAGTATAATTCCAATTTAAATATACATAACGCTAATTCAGAAAATTCACATGCCGTACCCGCCTCCATCAACGAGCGCGCGTCGAGGATTGTGGTAATCGAGCAGTCACACAACCAAACTGCTCGAAAACCTTCCTAACACATCCGAAATTTTAATTGCAGATTTGAAAAAAAAAATTTCATTACTTTCATTCACAGTTATTAATTATAAAATATTTTTTTTATTATTGTTATTAGATGTTAATTTTATATCATTTTTCTTTATATTAAATTTAAACGAATCTGCAAAAGGAAACGAAGAGGAGGGAGTTCATCACCGCCTCTACAGTACGAGAAGGGATCACGTACTCTAGTTTTATCTTCTTCGTAGTACTACAGTCCCTCTCGGGCCTTCGCTTAGAGATAGTTAGAGTATCTCACTTTCATGACCGTATTGATTTTTTCGGAAGTTGGTTTGGTCAGTACAATGCTCCCGTGTGCCTGCTCAGCTATGTTATAATCTGATTAAATCAGTACATATCACCACTGATTGAACACTTGTAGTCTGACCGAAAAATCCCCTGAACTAAATCACGTTCCTCCCAACGAGATTTGAACCTGGGACCTTCGGCTTATGCGTTCATGCTCCAACCGCTAGACCACACAGACTACTCTAGTTTTATGCAAGGTGCAAAAAGCAGCCTGCACCCCAGCCTGTAAAAAAACTCACTAATCCTAGTAAGAAAAAAGCTGCGTATTTAGAAGTTGCCTTCAAAGTATACTGTCGCGAGTTCCATTAAACTCTCCATCCTGAACATATATTCACTATCTCCACGCTATAAAAAGAATTATGCTCAAGAATAACTGGACGCACATAGACCAGACTTCGTGTTTATATCGGAAACAAGACTCAAAGAAAGACCCACACAGCATCTGGGAAAATACAAAATCATCAGACGCGATGATCCAAAGGGAATTACATGTATTGTAGTTGCTATGGCTCATAAAGATCACCTGAAACTTCAAATGCATCGCCTTCTATGTCTAAAATGTATTGAAGCAGATATAATAAGCTACATGCTGGGAGGGTATACCTTTGTTTTTGTGGGGATCTATGTTCGCCAGGGATATCCGGTGGAAGCAGTGCTTACTCTGTGCAAAAAGTTTGATTTCTATGCCACGGATGTGATTCCAATGCGAAGCAGTCGTCATAGGGAAATACTAGTATTGTATCTAATAGCTATGGTTACAGCTCTTTCTAACTGGGTTCAATCAAATATCGATTTCATGTTGATTGCCCCGAAAGCGCCCACTTTCCGCCAATCTCGTCCATTATTGACTTTTTCATCGTATCTGTCAGTTTGGTAAATTTCTTTCACAGTTGAAGAAATTTCGAGTGGGGATTTTCGGACGCCGAGTCTGACCATCTTTTGGTTGAGCTGACCTTAAAAGTGACTTTTCATTCCATATAAGCCAATCGATTGGGCAGCACAGTCTGTGCTGACGTTGATGGAAAATTGAAGGAAACTTCGATATATAAATGTAAAAATCATTTTATCTGCAAAAAGAACAATTTAAAAAAACGCTATATTAATTTGTTTTAATGACAAATATACATATTTCGGTAGTAAATGTGCTCCCTTCTTCAGTGTCTGATGACACTGAAGAAGGGAGCACATTTACTCCCAATATATATATATATATATATATATATATATATATATATATATATATATATATATATATATATATATATATATATATATATATATGTATATATATATATATATATATATATATATATATATATATATATATATGTATATATATATATATATATATATATATATATATATATATATATATATATATATATATATATATATATATATATATATATATATATATATTTGTCATTAAAACAAATTAATCTAGCGTTTTTTAAAATTATTCTTCTTACAGGTTCTTTATTGAGCGCTTAAAATGGAGGCATTCAACGAATTTAACCATTCTGTTCCTGAAATCTACGAGGGAGCCGCTTGTATAGATTCAACCCTTGATACAGTCATCTCAAAGATCTCTATTAAGAAATCTTCGATAAATTACCTATATCGAGATTTACCAGAAGACATCGTAGAGCTCCATCGTAGATGTAGTCGGTTCAGAAAGCTACTCATAAGGATTTACCACCACAATTAAAATATGGTCAACTGAATATTTTCATCTAGTAATTGTCTCTAAACCGAATGATCTTGAGGAGAACCACGGCCTTTGTTAACGAGAGTTGCGAACCGGCCCTGGAAAGTATCAAACCAGGTCCTTGTATGTTTCCTCATATCAATAAGATAACTGGCAGAAAAAGGTTGCCCGGGTCCTCACATTTGATGGTTCCATGTTCATGGATGACAAATCTATTGCTGACCCTATCGCAAATTTTTTTGCGAAAGTTCTTCAAGGAGACAGCAAGTGAGGACTCTCCCGTTACTTGGTTGGTGATCAGTATCACAGCGAATTTCGACAAGGACCATGAGCAATTATGCTTGACCAGGTTCCCTGATTCGAATCCTTCTGATGCACCTACTGGCCATAGTCTGTTGTCAGTCCTGAGAGGCTTACATTGTTGGGACTGGTGCAAGAAAATCACAAAATTAGCAGTGGCTAATCAAATCTCCAATTAAATGTTTGAAAAGCTTTTCCATGTTTTCTTTATTCTCCTCGCGATCATTCTGAACAATTGCATCAACATTTGCTACTTTCCCCAGCACTGGAAATGCGCAAGAATGTTTGCAATACACAAGAAGACGGGCAGCCACTGCTGATTTGTTGGAGTTTTGCTCCAGTGCCAACAAAGTGAGTGTCTCTCAGGACTGACAAACAGACCATAGCCAGTAGGTGTGTCAGTGGGATTCGAATCAGAGAACCTGGTCAAGCATAATTGCTCATGGTCCTTGTCGAAATTCGTTGTGGTACTGATCACCAACGAAGTAACGGAAGAGTCTTCATTTACTTTCTCTCGTTGAAAAACGTTCGCCAAATGTTTGCAATAGAGTCAGCAATCGATTTGTCCACCCATATGGAATTCGAATTTGACGTAGTCGCTACTCGTCTGATTTCGCTGGTTTCTAATATCGGTAAGCTGCTTGAAAGGGTAATACTTGAAAGCATCATACAATTCGCAGCTGGTGCAAGAACTGTTCCGGAAAGACAATTCCGCTTCAAAAAAGTGCACTCCACGGTAGATGCTTTGAACGTGTTCCAAGCCAATATACGAGTAAGTTGGCACAACAATAAGCTAGTTGTAGTTTGCCTGATTGATGTGGAAAAGCCTTTGAGTCTAAATGGATCAATAGGCTTCTCTACAAAATGATAAATTTTGGCTTTCTGGCTCATATTGTGAAAATTATAGATAGTTTCATGAGGGGACGAACTGCCTTTGCGGTTGCTAGCGGTGCTAATTGAGACCCATTTCATATCGACTCAGATGTCCCACAGAGTTCTATATTAGGCATTTTTCTTTTCGATATATTCACCTCTGACCTCTTGGACGTAAGAGACGAATATAAGCCTAGAATTCTGGTGAACCTCTTCGCTGACGACATGTTAGGGTGGTCATCTGAACACAATTTGGGCTTCGCTACGATGAGGCTTCAAAAATACATGGAAACTCTTACTGCATACTACCGGAAATGCAGAATCAAGGCAAAGAAAAGTGAATTAATTGTGTTCAAGGGCCCCTACAAAACCTATGGTCGTACTACGGTGACTGAGGAATTCCGGCGGCTGAGAACGATCAATTTTAATGAAAAAATAACCGACGTAAATGTACAAAGAGTGGTACTCGACCATGTTAAACACTGGTGCTGATATGCAAGTCCTAGCATGGGAAAAAAAATCGCTGAATTTTGGTGCCTTAGGTATTAACTCTTCACTCCGCAGAATTTTCTTTTAATGGCAAAATGTCTCCACTCCGTTATTTGACTAAAATTTTCGCGTAGTAATTATTTTTTACAGAATAAAAAATAATTGGTTATGGTATCGATTGGTCAAGTTTAGTCAACCTTTGCATTAGTTTTAATGCCAACATTTTTCTACTTTCCCCTTTCATTTGAATGGTATTTTCGGTCAAATATTCCTTTATGTATAATGGAAAGGTGGCTCATTTCCGAAATTTTTTTAAAGAAATATATTGAGTTGATACCATAGCTGATAAACGACCTAGGTCAGTTGTCTATATTCTAGGACCGGGCCGGTGAGCCGGGCGTGAAATATCTGGAGTCTTTTTCCCCAGAGATGGTTTAATTTTTTGGTAAAATATATGCTCTTAATTTTTGTGCAGTTTTACAAAGGCCAAATATTCTTAGGTATTAACTCTTGACACCGCAGAATTTTCTTTTAATGGCAAAATGTCTCCACTCCGTTATTTGACTAAAATTTTCGCGTAAAAATTATTTTTCACAGAATAAAAAAAAATTGGTTATGGTATCGACTGGTCAAGTTTTTAAAAAAAATTCATGGAAATGAGTCAACCTCTGCATTACGTACGAAGGAATATTTAACTAAAAATACTATTAAAATGACAGGAGGGAAGTGGAAAATGATGGCATCAAAAGAAAATTTTGGGGATGAGGGCTTAAAACCTGTGAATTTACATCATATGTCAGACTGCGGAAAAATTAATAGCATAAATGTTGCAAAGAGTTAAATACGAGTATAAAAAAGAGACTCATTCTTTTTCCGAGCGCAAGGTCCACTACAACAAAATTTAGTCCCCTCAAAATCCACAACCTGAATGGCTAAGTCCAAGGCTCTCCTCAACATCTTCATCCACTCGGTCCCAGAAAAGACGCATTGTCACAGCCCTTCTACACGAAGAAATAAAAAACAAGCATCTCATCTGCCAGAAGATAGGACAAATGTGGATTAATAACGTTCCAAATGCAGATTACCTGCTTGTAAAGCATTAACTTATGTAAAATGTCAGGAGTGCGACGTAATCCGTGTTTTAATTCGACCAGAAATTGTTATAAATCTTTTCATGAGCATTAACAGATCAATCTATTATATCTATCGATTTGATTTAGCCAAACCTTAAATAGCTCAGAAAAAAAAACTTGGTCTAAAGTCAATTATTTACCGTTTGGATTCCAGGAGGTTATACACTATCATATTATATAACCGTACATTTGGATTTTTTTCATTTATACATACACACTATCATACGTCACAAGTGATAGTGATAACTCCATTTTATTTTGTTACCTGTGATCACCCAAACATTAGCAATCATGTCTATCAAGCGCCGGCTACCTTCTAACGCTGGTCAAACAGAGCTCTGCGCCATATGCAAGCAGGCCATGAACGACAATCCACTCGTGCAGCCATCACTTTCATAAAAGTTGCACCCAGCGCCGTCCTCGAATAGCTGTTCGATGTGCAGGCAGCCGGTTCAAACGGCATCACCAAGCATCTAACCAAGGTGCGGTGCCTAAAACCATCGGCAAGAGGGAGCAAGCATCACCATGTCCCCGTGAATATCGCAGCGAGTATTCGCCATTGGAGAGGGGAAAGCCCCCGCTCCCAGAATCATCAGCCGTGCAGGAGGTGCTTGCACTACTGCAAGGTTAAACCACTCTCATAGACCATAACTCCGCAGATTCGTCCTTCAACTCCACCACAATGGGATCTGGATCCAAATCATTGGTCACTTCCCCGTAAGACAGCAGTCTGAATCGGTTCGATCGCTTCTAGGTTACAGCATGCACTCAATGGCCCCGGCCTACCAAGTGCTTTGTTTTTTTTTTGCTTTTAGAACTACAGCCCCTTTTGGGCCTTCGCTTAGAGATAGAGTATCCCATTATCTTGATCGAATGTATCAGCAACTCGGGAAGGGAATATTGCTTTGGCCGTGTGTCCACCCGCCCAGCTGCGATACCTTCTCATTTTAAACCAGAACGTATCATAACTGAACCCGCTTATAGTCCGTCCGATGAATTACTCGAACTAAATCTCGTTGTCGCCAACAAGAATCGTAACAGGGACCTTCGGGTTACGGAATGATTGCTCGAACCACTACATCATGCGGACTACCCAACAAGTGCTTACTTACTCCCTTAATGTTGCCAGAACCGTCCAGCAATTCCTGCCATATTAAACCTGCACAAATTCCCAGCATTGAACAGGGCTGGAATCTAAACTTCAGCGGAGACCCAGGCTCCCTAACTGTTGAAGTTTTTATTGCCAGGGTGGACGCCCTGATTCAACTTTTGCTAGCGGGTGATTCCTCTGTGCTGGCCGGATACCTACCATAAGCCTATTAGCGTATTTTTAACCACCACAGCAACGCTGGCCTTGGCTCAGAAATGTTCAGCGCAAGGAATTCCCGGCCATTAATCAAGATGAGCGCATTTAGGATAAGATCCAGGTCTCAATGACCAGTTAACCACTCCATTGATACAGAGTCCGCTGTTGAGGGTGCTGAAGGGGAATTTGCGGCCGGAGCGTCGCAGATTCATATCCGTGATAAGCATTCCCGACATGGCTACACTGATGCAGGTTGTCTGTCCAAACGAGGGAGTGGAAGAAGTTCTAGTAGAGTGCTCATACTTGGTCACTAGGTCCAATTCGCGTCGGCGAAATATGGAAGTGTCTCCATCCGAGGCCCGTATAACTGCAGAGGAGACTTCAGACGAGCCACAACTGCGTTTCCCAGGATGGGATCGGTCTGTGAAGGGATCGGTCCGTTTATAAGTGGGGATAGTAGGAGGTTTAGCTAAATTTTTTATTTATTAAATTCCATCTAACAAGGGAAAATACAATCCAATTACAAAACGTAACAAATCAAGTTAAACAATGAAACAAAGAAATAAATAACTCATGATGTGAATTAAGAAGTTTGAATAATATTAACAGATTAAGCAAAAGTAAGAAAATAGAATAAACAAAGGTACATCAAAATGAGTCTCAATTTTCGCTTGAAAACAAAATATGAATCAGAAAAAAGACCAAGCTCGAGTTTGTCATGCTTCCTAATCCATCAAAATGGGTGAACACAGAACACAGTGTTGAAGGTATTTGATGGTTGCAAAGTCGATAACAAAAAATACTGATCCAGATAGATACGACGGGAGAATAAGGTTGCGGTGCAAAGAAATACTAAACGAGTTTCATAGGGTTGATATGGGAGTTTGAACTTGTAGAAAAATACACGAGTAAACTTACCCTGAACGTTCACTATTGAGTTGAAGAGATATGAGTGCCCAGAGGACCAAAACGACAGAAGAGTATTCAAGAGTAGGACAGACATAGCAAGAGAAAAGGTGGACAGGCGTAGATATATTTATGAATTTGTGAGCATGTCTGAAAATGAGCCCAAATAATTTTGATGTACTAGAAAATTTCTCACAGCAACTAACACAACACATACGAGAAGACAGGTATGACTATATCCATAATAAAAGAAGACTAGCAATGTCGTAGGCACTTAATTTATAACAAAGAAGCTGATGATTGACAGTATCAATCTTTGAAAAAACGGTAAAGGTATCGTCAACTTGCAAGCGATTATCCAATGCTTTTGCAATGAAATCAGTGAACTCGTTCTAGTTCGTGGAGGTAGAACAACTTTTAAGAAATCCGTCTTGTTCCTTTGCCAAAATAGGACTAAGTAGCACTGAAAACCGATTGAATAATCAAATGCTCAAATAATTTAGGAAAACAGGATAGTAACGATATAGGACCATAATTGGGTACAAAAGAAGGATCGCCACTCTTGAGATAGGGACGATTTTGGCTCCTTTTCAGTAAGCAGGAAAAATGCCCGAACTTAAACTGAGGTTGAACAAAAAAGGGAATTGATGGGGGATTCGACTTCAACCAAGTCTGTTTTGAGCAAGTTGTTCCATTACCTTCAATTTCAGCCTTGAATTTTGTTTGATAGAAAAAGGACCCGATCAGTGTCACCACTGAAAGCGAGCTGCCAGCACGCGTACGTGTCCTCAGGCATGGTTATTTTTAACTGAGCTCGGTTCTCATAGCTTACTGAGGCGGCATTCCATCTCTACTGTCCTATATGCACTTTGAAAATTTTTGAAAACATTACATCTACACTGACGTCATGATCAAAGAAATCGCCATCTAAAATCGCATGATGTAAAACACAACCGGAATAAGGGCAAGCATTTGGATCAAAAGATAGACATCCAGCGGGAAGACCGGAGACACGATAGAAGCTGACAGCAGATCCTTGCTGGCAGTGATCAACTGGCAAACGAGGTCACAGAACCGTGATTATTGAATTAGATAAATCCTGGGGAACAAGGCCCGGTTTGGGCGGTTGCGCCATAGATGAAGATTTGGATCTTCTCAGCGCATCCTCGTTCGTTACCTAAAAATTGTGCATAAGAGTTTCCAATACTTCTAGTAAAAAGGAGACAATCAAAGTCAACAGCTTACAATTTTCTTTTAATAACCCACAGTACTTAGGGGAACGAAGTGGGTTTCTGCATTTATTAAATGACTCCTGGGTGGGGATTGTATCTGGTTGAAACTAACCATTATTCAGTGTCGTAGTAAAATCCACATAAAGTCCCGATTAGAAATGGAAGCCAGAATAATCTGTTTCGAACTGTAGATTTGGACTTAACTATCCAATTTTTTTAAATGACCGCGAAGGTGTTATCACCAACCAACTCATCAGAAGAACTGATTTCTATTCTACAAAGCCCCAGAAGATCTACGTAACGAACTCAAATTCTTAACGCTGAATGACTTTTGAAGTTAAAATATGAAACTGTATAGAAAATTATTAGTTGTAATGTAAAGGCCTGAGTAGCATTTCCGGATTCAAAATAGAAAATTGTAGACTTATAAACCAGACCAATTAATTGCCATGAGTTCCTAACAATTTCTGGCGAACCTCGGAGACACTTAAAAAGAATCTCTTTCAAATGTAATCGAAATGAAGCAAATTGTGAAAGTGGCCGATATGCCATATTGTTTTGAGTAAGCTATTATGTTATACCGGTCGAGAAGAATGATCACAGCAAGGATACAGAACGAAAAATACAAAATACCGTCGTATATACATATGTTAAATAAAATCAATATTTTAGAAGAAATTCAAACTCACCTGTCTGCCGCCCTGATGTTACTGCTTTGATTTGCTCTGATATTACCGAAAAGTCGTCGCTACTGTTGCTGCTATAATTCATCCACGAGTCCCCTGACATCGGACTTGATGTTGATATACTTGGCATCGGTGGTTCTGGATCCAAAAATACTGTATCCTCCGATATTGGAATGAATGGTTGTGTGCCTTTAGCACCACGTGCTGCTGCTTCACCAAAGCCGCGGTGATGAGCATCTGCACTCACTTCAATGCTTGTCTGATGCTGATTAATATCATCATCTTCATGGACCCCAGTACGTCGACGATTGCTTGCATTATCATCATCGTCGTCATCAGTGTCTCGTTTATGATGCCGCCTATGATGGCTCGAATGACGTTGATTCGAATGAGGATGGTGATGATTGTGATCGCTATCCTCGTGCGACGAAGAGAGATTCAATTCAGCTGAGTCGTTCGATGCATCAGCGTCATAACAAAATGGTGGGCTAGTCGAACCGTCCATTTCGTCCAAATCGTCATGATCGACATCATCACTACTATTATTATATAAATGTGTACAGCAATCGTTGTTAACATCTTGAAAGCAGACATCCATAGGATGAACAGGAATATCTTCGAAACCCTCGTATACTATCAGAAGTGAACTGAAAAGAGATATCAGTAATATATTGAATCTATAATTATTTGAAGGATCATTTTCAACTTACCATGAATAAAATCTATAACTACTTTGTCTCTCGATCACTCCACGCAACTGCTGCAAACGGTTTACAATTTTCCGGATGATTTTAGTTCGCAGCAAAAAACCATTATGGAAAAAATTATGTAGCGCCCGTTTGAAGCCCTCTTCATTTAATTCGCGTCCCCAATACTTATCACGTTTGAAATATTGATCACTATCGGCTTGATACACCTGCATTCCACACAATCGTACACCCAATGAAGCAGATGTACTTGCCGCGCATTTGGCCATCTGTTTGCTACGCTTTTCGGCTGATGCATCGTCACCGTGCTGGCGCGTACCCATCTTTAAATCCAAAATGCACGGATTTTGAAATTGCGAAGTGATATTCTCGAGCATGAGAAAATCTGCAAAGAAAAAGAAAAAAATGGATTTTAGTTATTTTGCAGGCTATCTTAAGGATTGGTTCACACGGTTCGATGACAGCGATGATGATTGTGATATAGCGATTAACTGAAAATTTATGATATGATTGTGATGAAGATTCGTGGCGTTGTACGGCATAAACCAGCAACAGGATGACATAATACGTAGATCCTTTTCCGAATTGCTAGGCGAGACCGATGACTCCAAACCTGGTTTCTCAGATTATATCGTACAGCGGTGAACAAAACCTTATGATGCGCGCCGATATTATTATATAATATTTATTTGAATGAATTAGGATTGATGAAACAACCAGAAATCAGTTGTAAGTAATTTCTAAGAGCTCTCTTTGGAAAAATTTATTTTCAGCAGTTGCCTTATATTGTCATTTTAAAGTAGTACGACTACGGAAAAGCGAAATGGTATACATTTAGTCGATTTTTCTTTTTTCGATGTAAGTTTTTGTTTTGTTGATCAATATAGCTCAAAAAATGAAACAGTTTTTGCAAGACAATATACGAGTATTTGTTACTTTCAACAAATTATAGAGTGGTTGTTGATTTTATTAAATTTGATTAGAACTCATTGAAAGTTGAGACGAGAAGGGCGATTGTGGTTTTTCAATAAATAAATTAAAAGAATAAGATTACACATTTCAAAAATAACATTGAACAGGACTGAGTGTTGTGAATTGTTTATTGGTTAAAATGAAAAAAAAAAAAAAAAATTAAAATAAATGAAAAATAAACCTACCAAATATACATACTTTGAGGTATCGATATATACAGGTCGTACGTGGTATTAAGAACGCGTATCCGAACACTCAAGCGTTTCAGAGTTTTTGGTTTTTATAATATAATTTTTTGGTTTTAATAATATAATAATTTGCTTCAAAGGGTTCATCTCAAAATTACTTGCGACGTTGTTCGACTTTTGTAGTCTTCTCTTTCGAGCTGACTTTAATATAAATAGAGGTATGTTACAATGTATAACTGGCAATTTTTGAAACGAGTCTCAGCGGGTAAGGTTGAGATTTAATTATATATAAGAAAGGATGCATGGTACTGACCATATCGCCTTGAGTGTCGATGCATTCAATTAAGATAAGATACTCTATCTCTAAGCGAAGGCCCGAAAGGGGTTTTAGTGCTAAATAAAAAAAAATGAATTTTCGAACGACCTCTGTGGGGAATGAGTCTAACCAGGAATTCCTAACGAACTTGCTGATTACTGCAATTAAACAATGGAATTTCACACGCAGCTCGTATTTGTAAAAAATGCCTTCATTACACACATCGAAATTGATTTTCGTAGGGAATAACGTGGCCTATTAATTCTCAGCAAATGTTGCTTTAGAATCTTTACAGAAACTATTGAAATGATGCAGAAGGCCTTTAGAAACGAGTGTGCATCAGCTAAAAATGACTAAAAAATTGATATAAATGCTTAAAAATTACCGCAAAATGACCGTTATTTGTGCACACAGCATTACATAACTTCATCCCGCGTTGGGGAATAAACACGGCTTAGTCTGTTAAGTTTTGCAACACCGATTTATTGGCTCATTTTCATCATAGATAGTATGGTGTTTACTTTCTACTAGAAGGCGTGAATGTTTCGTAAATCTTACAGGTTCATATAAGGTTACTTTGTCGATTAAATATTGCACTTGAACGGTACCTCTGAGAATATCAAATGCAAAGCAAGAGCAAACTACGGTTCTAATGATGTGTATAATGTTTTCGTTACCCACAAATTCCTAAATTCATTCACGCGTCGAGTACCTCATCGTAGTGCAAGTGAAAGCGGAGTTTCTTATCCAAGTGGACCCCAAGGTCTATTACACTGGCTACTCTGAAAAGCTTTGCATTGCTGAGGTAATAATCTGTTTTTTTCTTAGCTTTAGTAGCACAACAGCCCCTTTCGGGTCTTCGCTTAGAGATAGTTAAGAGAATCTCATTATCTTGATTGAATGTATCGGTACTTAATAAGATTATATGGTCAGTATCACGCTTTGGTCATGTGTCCTTCCACCCTGCTGCGATACATTCTGACTTTAAACCAGCACATATCATAACTGAACGGGCTTGTAGTCCGTCCGAAGAATCACTCGAACTAAATCTGTCGCCAACGAGACTCGAACCAGGGACCTCCGGGTTACGGGGTGAGCGCCCTAACCTCTACACCACGCGGACTACAATAATCTGTTCATAAAACTGTATTTTTGCGAGAAAAAAAATCACCTGGCATTTTTCAAAATTCAGTTGGTTTTTGTTAGACCACTCTAGTAGGGTATTTATCCTGTCCCGTAGAAACAATGAATCATTTTGCGATGTTATCACATGGTATAAGTTGGGTCATCCGCGTAAAATAAGTGTGGTATGTACATATATATGATAACACTTCAGAAAGGTCCGCTTGAAAGTAGCTTGTTAGAAATAATATGGAGAGGTAAAACTATGTAATTGTTTTTTGCACTGAAATAAAAAATATTGGGAAGTAAATCAGGGCGGTTTAAATCAAGACCTTCAATTTCATTTAGAATATCATGTTCTGAACTGAAATTTCTTGGGAATACAGTCACAGAATCTGAGTCAAATGATGAAATATGAGGTGAGGAGTTTGTTGAAAAATACACTGATTGAAAGTGGTCTGCAAAATAATTACAGATTTCATCAGGAGGAGGGGAACTGCTGTCTTTGCAAGTCATTTTAGGATAGCCGTGAGTCTTTCAAAAAATTTCTTGAGATAGCCTTCACAGGCTTCACGTGACTTTAATTGAAATTCTTTTGAAAGTTCTTTATATTCTCTTTTAATAATATCGCTCATTGTAGAACATTTTTTTATAATTTTAGCTTATTCCTTATATTTCTTATATATCGAAGATAACAATCTAGCCAAGGTTCGAATAATTTGTCTTTCTTCTTTATTTTAGGTACATGTCAAGGATGTGGTGATAGAATAAATTAACTGCATCATTTATACCTAACGTTTAAAGCGTAGCAGTCCAGTCTATGATAAATATATGATTTTTAATCCTCTCGTAGTCAGCATTGCAAAAATCAAATACAATTGAGTTATTGTATGAAAGATTGTTTATAGATTCAGGAGTGGAAAATTCAACTGAAAGTGCAATATGGTGGAGGGTATTCGAGAAAAGATTTTCCACGTCACTAGTTGGATTAACCACCACTTCGTCATTGGCATTGGCAAAAATAAGATCTTGAAATTGCTTCGACACCCAATTACCATTGCAATTAGGTGTCGAAGCAATTTGCTGTAAATAATTGCCATAAAATATGGAAACAAGGTTGAAATCATTGTCGTCCAGAAGATTGATTGGTAAAAGACAATTTTCAAGTTCATCGACTATAAACGTTAAATTGGGCCTATTAGTCTCCAAACATTATAATTTTATGTTCTTCTTTAGAGAGTTCAACTAGTGAAGAAATAACTTCTCATGCATCGTTGTAAACTGCCTAACTAGACTTTGGGAGAATAGAATAAAAGTAGAATTTGTTGATTTTGATACGGAAAATTGCATGCTGGAACGTTTTATAATTGGTTGTAGTGAGGAGGTCACTCGAAAAGGTGTTATGTACAGCAATTAGGACGCCACTACTCCATCCCAGCTCGGTGCTATGAAAGTTTCGATCATTTCTTAAAAAAAGTCCAACTACTATCGAGAATCTTTTCATAACGAATGGAGTCATTCAACCAAGTTTCTGTGAAAACAAGGACAGTGGAAGGGCATGATTTAGCGTCAAGGAAGAGCTTGTTGAGTTTGCCACCACCACAGGTATGATAGAACATTTTGAGGCAGATTGAGGAAGAACTTTTATTGCGGACGAAAAAATTCGTGATCTTGCTCTCGTGACCTTTGAAGCGAAGATATTTAATTTGAGCTTAAGTGTGAAAGGTAAATCTCAAGGCCTTTTTTCGCTTGATCTGCACTTAAACCAAGTTGCTCATTATATTATATCTATAATAAAGTTTGCGAAGATCATCAAGTTCTATAGGAAGACCTTCCCCCTGTATCATTACTTTCAGATTGGTCTTCGTTTTACCGTCGATGCATGTTGTCTCCGGCGCTTTGTGTACTCGTATGTAGGCTAAATAGAGGCAAACATAGGCATATATCTTATGCTTTCGCAGTCTTGATAAGAGATATCTGCTCTCAAGATCGTTTCTAGAGTTAATTGTTGCTTTTATAGCTGGAGGTTAGAGAGGGTCTGAAAAGGATTCCTCTTTGGTTAATGATTTATACGAAAGGCTGGATAATTGTATTATGCATTCGGTGGATAAAAGTTGAATACCACTACTTATGAAATTGCGATATTTGAAGGGCAGTTTCATCGTTTTCATTTTAGGCGTGGAAATAGAATGATTTGGAGAATGGTGTGAATTATAATCATGCTACGAACAGAAGATAATTGTGAAGGAGAAATTCATATCTTAACGAATCTGCGTTTTATAATGACGAGGAAATGAATACTGCTTGATGGAGCCATACCCATAGTTTTATTATTAACGCTTTCACCTTCCCGAGCATGAGCAACCACGTTCACGACAAAATATTACATCAAGATTAATATTGAAGATATTTTGAATAGCAGAGAAAACACTAAGACACAAATAACAGTGCTGCACACAGATGTAGTTTATTTTTTCTGTGCATCTAATAAACATAGAATGGCAAAGTATAAATACAACTATGCATATTGAGCCTATTTGTAGAGAGCACACTTTGAACATATCCCAAGACTGTAAATGCTGATTTGAACTTTTGTTTTTATTTATTGAGTTAATTAATTATACGTTTGAAACATATTAAGAAAAAATAAAAACATACTTATTATTGATTCATGTACAAACTAAGGCTGGGCGATTAAAAACACGTGATTAAAAATCATACTAATTAAAGCTAAAAAATCGCACGATTAAGAACCACACTTTAACGCCGAAAGCAACTAACTAATCGTTGCGAAGTTGTTTGAGCATATTCCTGCGCACGTATGTGAAGCTGTCTGTTGATCGTGAATTAGTCGCAAAATGAAATGTGACTCGTGGAAGCAAAATCGTAAAATCCTTGTCGGCGCGCTTGCATATAAACTTATGTCAACTTCAAATAGCGATTTTTTTCAGCGCGGCGAAAAGCCTCTATAGGCGCCCAGCCTTACACTGTTTTAAGTTACTTGACTTAGTTTTAAACAGTAAAATAATTACCGTCAGAAGTGTTGTTGCAATGTTCGTGTAAGAAGACATTGTTCAAGGCGCAAATTGCATTTAAATTAAGAATGTGAGAGGTAGAAACTCTGCAACCGACAGCCCAACCTGGCAATGAGGTCAAATAAGTTAAAAATAATTCATCCAACTTCATGCCGCGATCGTCGAAAAATCGGAAGATTGAATGTTTGCTTTAAGAATTCAGTTTTTTTTTTTTTAATTTTGATACCGTAGTAACTTAATTATTCCATTAAAAGCACTGAGCAAATATCGACTTTGAGAAATCCTTTAAAGGCTCCGCCATCAAGAAAAGTTCAAATTGTACCATGCATACCGACCGAGTTTGATTCGAAAATGTACAACGTCGGTAGGATTAACGCAAATAATTGGGCGATATAGAGGTTGTAAATCGGGGCATTTCTTCATAAAGTGTCTATTGGCTCCAATACCGTGGTAGTACAAGTTTCATGAAAAGTTAAAACAGAATCGAATTCAAATCATAAGAATCAAACAGGTGGTGGAAGTATCCATTGTGTGCAGAGTGATTCAAATATTCACAATCGAATCAAGATGGATGGTGTTCGTCCACGGGTTTAAAGACTCTGGTCGTAACACATCCTTGATACCGGAGTCCGGAAAGTCGATCATAAGAAGTTACGATGAAAAGTGAATCAGTATACTTATAACCAATCACTCTTCTTCCAAAACTCAACAAGAGTGCCACTATATGGATTTCCGCGTGCTGATGTCACTGCAATATACCACGTTAGTGACTCCCACGATCACAGTACATGAGCGTACATTGGACGAAGTTCGGCAGACTAGGGACCGTTTGAAAGCCATTAAATCATCAGGAATCAATGGTCACCTATCATAAATCCTGAGGTACTGTGAGAAGCAACGCACTATACCCTGGATTTCATGAGATTTTCACCATGATATCCGAGCAAAGGTTCTCGATGAGCTCTCCTTTGACCACAAATCGGTGCACTTCTTAATAGAAGAAATCTTAATATATGAGCCTCTAAACGTAAAGAAGATTACAAATTGGTAAGCTTTTAGGGACTCTTTCCTACAGTGCGGATCCATTCGTGTTAAAGTTGACGCAAATTATCCAATATGCAACCAATTTTAGATGGAGTTCCACAAGGATCATCACTCTTCCCAATATCTACACCCTATACACTGCGGACCTACTACGTTTGCCCAACAGCGCTAATACGTCCCTAGATGCCGACGGCATTTGTATGTACTACACCTCGCATGAAGCAGAAATTGTCTCTTCAAATCTGCAACGCTCCATCGAGATTCTTTTGGAGTGTTTTCAAAGGTGGAAGATAGAAATTCATCTTGACATGATACAAGCCATCCTTATTACAAGAAGCCTACTACAACAACCATCCGAACAGTAAAATACCTGATGCACTCCTTATTTCCTCTTCAGAGGCTGGCATGAACAGTTTACTTCGAATAGCAGAACTGGAAGCAAGAAACGTTGAATTAAATGCAAATAAATGTATTGAACGATCAGTTACGGTATTGACCGATCAGTTACTGTATTGTATTACTGTATTATTCATGCGGGTAAACAGAAAACATATGACAGCCGCTCGTCAGAAATACCATCTATCTGACGGGCAACCCATCAAACCGGCAACTCCCTCGACGGAGAGGATATACATATGTGTCGATTTCATGCCGGTGGGTCCTACAAAAGCAGAAAGCTCTCTCCATAAGGAGTTGAGTAACATTACAAAGGCACCACTGAAGCCCCAACAGCGCTTGAAGAACGTGCACAGTTTCTGGATTCCACGTGTTTGTCACGGTCTTGTTTTGGTAGGGGTGATTTTGGGAAAAAGTAGACCCCTTGACGGTCAAGTCCGTAAAGCTATAAGATTTTGGCTTCGACTACCACACTATTTTCCCAATTCCTACTTCTATGCTGCTATCGGTGATGGTGGTATTGGAATACCATCGTTTGAAACGACAATTCTATGCCTCATATACTCACGTATACTTGGAAATCGACTTCACTCGCGGCTAATGCTGCATTTTGTTCCGATGGAATGGGCAGTTAAAGCTAGTACGCGGCGAAATGGTGAAATGTTGCGATCTCCAATGGCCAGCAAACGGTGATGGGCTGAACGTCTTTAGAGCTCCGTCGGAGTTATATTACACCTGGCAGGGAATACGTTCAATAACATCATGTTAGGATCAATTGTCTTTCAATTCGCATAAAAATATCTCGCGGTGTCCGCAAGCTGAATTATGAGACCACTTGCAGAGCTCACTGCTTTGTAACTGAAGCAGCGGCACATGCCATTCAAGCATGCCATCGCACGCACGGTGGGCGTATCTTACGTTACAACGCTGTGTGCATAATTTTAGTGAAAGGTCTCCGTATCAATGGTTGGAGTGTGACCATAGAGCCAAAGGTCCGAACCGTTTATGGCGTGAGAAAGCCAGATCTCGTAGAGCATAAGGAGGGATCATTGCTTGTTATAGATTCACAAGTGGTAAATGGAACAGGTTTGTTAGATGACACGCAAAAGGAAGGTACAATGCAGTGCGGAAATCCCGACTTAGTATCTAAACTAGCCGACCGCTCTAATGTTGACAGAAGTCAAATATATTTTTCCGCATGTACTATCTCATGGCGAGGCGTGTGGTCATGTGATGTGTCACTTACTTGTTGGATATGTGCCTGGCCAGGAACTTGTTGTCGTCGATAACAACACGAGTTCTTATGGGAAGCCACATGAATTGGACGAGATGGAATAGGATGACTACCACTTTACGTTGGAGATTGTGCTTATTGCATGAACATATCATCTATTATATCCAATTTGTAAAATAGTTGGCTGGTTTTTTTCCCGTTAATATAAAATAAATGCGCATGATAATGTGCAACAAATGTTATAGCTGTGGTATTTTTTTGTTGCATGTATAATGTTATATGTATAATATGCACGAATTTAGAGTGTCCTAGGGACAATTAAGTTTCTTGATTTGTGTATGTTTAAACTCGTTTTATGTTCTGTAAAGTTGTTATAATATTAGTAAAGCAAATCAACCAATCAATTGTTTGAAGATACAGGAAACAGCCACAATATTGACGAGGAAAAGAATAAGAAGTATTGTATCAAGAAACAGTAGCAGATTCATTCTTTTGATTTCAAATCAGAGCATTATGGTAGTTCCGAAAAAATACCTTAGCGCTTGACTTGACATACAAAAATGCAGTGAATATTTTAAGAAAAATATCTAAAGGAACATATCATACAGTTTTTATAGAAGGTATTTTAAGGAAACATCTCTTTGGGTTTCGGAAGAACAAATGTTGGAACTTGATTATAATGTGAGAAAAATGCGTGCTTTCGCAAGAAGTGTTGCTATAGAAGAGCGTTCACTAGATAAAAAGAAAACAAAGCAACTCTATAAAAAATAGAACAAGCTAACAGTGTTATTGAAACCACTTTACGCATATGGTAAGGCCATATGTAAAATCTTGCTCTTGCACGTATGTCTGTTCAAAAAATAATTTATTATAAACAACTATGGTTTACTGAGTTTTGTGTACGTAGTTTATAAACTGATTTTGCTCATATTATAAGGACATCGCCTATAAATATCCAAATGAATTTTATTCGTTTATAAGATTATATAAAAAACTGTATGTCATCTGAGGAGAGTGAATGGTATAAATTTACAGACGGGTGTTAAAAATAATTCAACGATAAGATTTCTTCTAGCTTTGGCCCAAAGTAATATATGCAAAAAATTATTTTCCTATCAATGGACTATTCTGTCGTGGTTTATGGACAAAATTTTGGTCTTAGAAAAAGGAAGATAAAACGTTTTCACAAAATTTACCTTTCATCAGAGTATGAATAAAATGTAGCAAGTGCACATAGTGACAAAATTTCTATAATTTAAGTGAATACAGAAGTGAGAAGTGGTGAAATATATTTTATAAACAAATTTCCTCGATAAATCGTAAGACGATTGAATCATCAAAAAATTTGAAGATAATAGATTCAAAGCGTTTTCAAAATTATTGATTGAATTACGTTAGAATTTAAAGAAATAAAAACATACCGATATAATAAGAATGAATTCAACCTGGAATACCCTTTGTGGTGACGACTGCTTTAACGTTATCTACAGAATGATAAATGAGTGTTTAAAGGGACCATAAAAATCCAAAGAATTAATTCAAAACCTCTTAGATTAGCATTTAAAGAAATCAGGTTGTCGTTACGTTGTTGAATGGACAGAAATATTCAAGAAATGTTATTCTAAATGTTTGAAAAAACATCGGTTTCCATGGGATAAAGTGAGCTTTCGCCACCGAAATATATGTATAAGTAAACAAAAGACGTGTATGTATGTAACACTAAACAAAAATTGGGAGAATATTTCGAAATTTCAATATGATAGTAATAGTTAAGAACTTTGCCGAATACGGCACGAAAGATAAAGGCATTTAAAGCTATAATTCTACTATTTCCTGCATTAGCTACATGCTCCTTTTTTTGGTAATTGTTATTATCCTGCGTCTCTATAGATCGCATTTATAGTGTTGAATTTTGATTTGGGTACATAATTAGTGATCGAAAAGGATTATAAAAGGAATCAGAAAGGAACAGTTTACCTTCTGAGAATTGTAACAAAGTAACATAGTGATGGGCCTGACGAGTGGAAAGTTTTGATTTCTATGAATCTCTACGGCTCAGGTTTTAATCGCATACAAATATAATTGCAGCGATCATCCATGAGAAAAAAGCTCATATGAAGACAAATATCAATTCAGATGTATAGAAAATCGAAGAAAATATTTTAAAATCCAATCCAAGTAAAGTTTAGGTTTTTACCAAAACCAAATTCTGAAGTTGAAAACGGTTTCAGCACAATCAAGTTTATATCTAAAGTCAAGAAATTGGTTTATACGCTTTTCCGTGTATGTCAAGTATGCATTATGCTTTTTCATATTCATATTTTCATCAATGTGGCGGCAACTTCATATATGAGATGCGTTTTGCTATAAATTCTGTTTTTCCACTTTGCATTTCTTTTCAAAATCTCTGATACTAACATTGCTTATTAGAGTTGTCTATTTGAGAAATACTTTTAATAACATCGGCTGCATTTCCATTTCTATGTACTTTCATCCTGCAAAAGAAAGAAAAAAAGAAAAAGTATCGATTAGTCATCATAGTGCACTTTCGAACCAACTATTTTGATATGGGAAATGTTTTTTTTTGGTGATAGAAAAAAAGTTGGATATTTTGGGGGATATATTTATGCCTTTTTCGACAGTTCTATTTCATAAATTCTTGTTCACATCTTGGTGGAATTCCTTTTTTAAACAACGCATGTAGAGGAAGCCAACCCTTCAATTGTACGCAATGTTTGACATCAGCCTCTTTCAAAAAAAATAATTACCCAAAAGAGCACCAACCTGCAACTGCCGTATCAATTCGTGTTTGAACATACTTGGCGCCTCAACTTTTGGTTAAATGAGGGGCAAGTCAGACCAAATGCGACCACACAGATGTGCAGGAGAAAGGATAATTAACAAGTTTTTACAATTGAATGTATTTTGTTTTATTTATTTTAAAGAAATAAACAATATTAAAAAATAACAACCTTTCGTTAGGTTTACATTTTATGGGCTTCTCTCTCGCTATGTCTCGGTATTTTTGGGGATCAGATACATAATTTGTCTGTACTGTAGGAAAATGGCAATAATTTGACCCTAAAAATAAAAAATTCGAGAGAATTGGTGTCACAATATACGAGTTGAAAATTTTGATTTGTTCATTGCTTCTCTTTCGTAATTCTGTGATCCAATTTTTTTCACATATACAACATACATATAGTTTCAATAATAAATATTTATTTTTTTTATTACAGAAACAATTTATTCGAGACATTTTACAATAAATGTAGTTGTATATTTCCTAAAATTGAATAAATAACGATTAGAATTAGTCAAAATGAAACCTACCGTAAAACGTCGTCCCGTTTCCTTTTCGATGCACTCGGTTTGCGTGTATGCTCGTCCCGGAAGCTTGGCGAATAACGTTTCTCCAACTTTGTACCGCCCATTGTTGTTGCTTGCATCACACCTGAAAGTTTTCAAGGTTTTTAATTGACGGCATTTAATTCTTTAAGGCAAAATAAATATTATTAAACGCATAACATAATATAAATGCATCAGAAATATCTTATAAAGTTAAAGAATTAACTGCGTGAAAAGTATTAGAAATAAACAAGTTGAGTAAGCAGGAGAGTGCTCCTACCAGAAGGTCTTTGTAAACATCCTAGGGTTAGAAGCAAGTTTTCTAATGGCGTGAATCGATAACTTGAATTATTCATCCAATACTTAGATATGAAATCGTTCAAATTTATACAAAAGATGCACAGTTTCTTTCATAAGCACAGTGCAGCCGCCATTTTAATCTAGCTTAAATGATTTTTCTGAATGCTCGGCCGGTTGAACATGTTCAAGTTAAACACTATTCTTTAAATTTTCATGAAAATTGAAAGAAAATAAAAGTGCCTAAGTCAATTTTCAATATATATAGGGTTTTCCAGTGAGAGGTGTTATTTTGAATAGATCTTCTGATTTAACACCTTGCGACTTCTATCTTTGGGGCCACGTGATAGAGAAGGCCTATGCCGATAGCCCAGCGTCAATTCAAGATCTCAAAGATGAAATTCGTGAGGCTATCGAGGGCATAGGGCAGCCACTTTGCGATTTGGTTATGGAAAATTTTATGAAGAGGATATGGTCCTGTAAGCGTGTCGTAGTGGTTATTTGCCTCATGTTAGTTTTTGCTACTAACGGCATATCTTTTTCTTTATAATGAAATAAACATCCGATCATTTTTTTTTTAAATGGCATTTTTCTTTTAATATCAAAATAACACCTCTTATTGGAAAACCCTATATGAACCGTAAACACGTGTTATCGTTGTTGTAATTCCATATAATGGAAATGGCTATAACTCACTTGATTATGATTTTGTGAACTTATACATCTTATGTTAGTCTATATAATTGCAAAATTTCAAAAAGTTTAAAGGTACCGTTTTGATTTTATGGGCAAAAATGTAAAATCTACAAACCATACTATTATTAACAAAGTTGAGCGAATTTCGATTTCTAAGGTATTTGTTGCCCTTGTACTCATAAAGGTCCATATTCGTGAGAATTTTCAGATTTTTCGGCTGAAAAGTGTCCAATCGCGAGGGGGGGGGGACACAAATTTTGGGTACATTTTGCCTTCCCGTAGACCCCCTAATTCATCAAATGATTTTTTTATTTCAGATTCTAAAAGTTCTAATCAAGGCCTTTCATTTGATATCTCACTCGACTACCTTTGATTAAAAAAATTTTTTAAGGGCCAATTCGTTATTTTTTAAATTTTTGTCAAGGCCTTAACTTTTGAGAGATCATCATTTCGGACCTTTTCACAAAGTTTGAGCATTCTAGCTTCTATAGTTTCTGAGGAAATCAGCTGTGACGCACGGACAGACGGACAGACGGACGGACGGACAGACGGACAGACAGGTCGCGAAACTAGTAGGTCTTTGTAAAAAATTTTTTTACAAAGACCTAAAAATTGAAGAATTTTAAGTAATACTAAAAATTCTTATATTTTACTTTTAAATATCTTCCTTATTATACATAATACGCTTCAATTTGTTATTAAAAACATTTTTTTTTCACGCACTAAAAGAAAAATTGTCTCTGGAGCCAAATACGCATTTAATCACCAAATAAATTATAAAATTGTATGTTAAAATATTAACTTTGTCACACATCACTTCTCTGACATGAAACCATCTTGCAATTTCGCAGTGTAAATATATCCCCTTTTTTTCTTGAAATTTATTTATTTCGCTAACATAGCTAAGAGGGGAATTAAAAAGCTCGTATTTTATATTTATAGCGCTGAAAAGAATTTCTTCTTTTAATCATTCACACATTTCGGTTTTTACAGGTGCCAAAAATTTGATATTTATTTTGAATTGAAAAGATCATAATTTATTACGATTTTTATTTTTGGCCGGAAAAAGATTTCATCACAAATCGTTTAATTCATTTCGCATATAGTATGAATTTCATTGCAGATATCTTTTCTAATGAGAGGAAATGATTGTGATGTGAATATGTGGTTAATTAGCCCTGACGGAAAATTTACCAAAGAGGAATTTCTCGACATAGTCACGCGGTATATATTTTTTTATTAAGAATCATATGAGAACGTTTTGCTCCAGCACTACAGTCCTTTCCGAGATTTCGCTTAGAGATAGAGTATCACATTATCTTGATCGAATCTATCAGCATTCGAGAAGGTGATATAGTCAGTACCACGCTTTGATTGTGTGTCTGTCCGCCCAGCTGTGATACGTTGTTTTAAAACCAGTTATCATAACTGGACGGGCTTTATAGTCTGCCCGAAGAATCACTCGAAACAGATCTCGGCGCCAACGGGATTCGAACCAGGAACCTTCGGCTTATGCAGTGAGCATCCTAACCACTACACCACGCTAAATACTTATACGAGAACTCAATTTTATTTTATTGAAATTACATGTCTACTAAAATATTCCTGAAAATTATTACTTTTAAACATGTTGGGTAGGCAGAATAACGTTCATGTCAAAAGAATTTTGTTATCAACCTACGATATACAGATACCAATAATAAATAAAAATAATTTCAAAAACCTCCTTAATCCTTCGCACAGCTCCAGAAAATCGGAGCGTATAGATATTTCCGGATATCTTCCATTGGCCACACCTACTCTGGATGAAATTTGTTCCAACATCAAAGCCCAAAGGAATAATAAAACGCCGGACATCGATGAGATTCCAGTGGAGCTCATTAAATATGGTGGCAGCGATGTTCTGACAGCCATCCATAAAGTCATCCAATACATTTGGCAACAAGAGCATATACCGAACGAGTGGACCCAATCAATTATATTCCCTATTCATAAAAGAGGTGACAAGCTACGGTGCAAAAACTATAGAGGCATATCACTACTTTGTACGGCGTACAAAATATTTTCAAAGATCTTAGAAAATAAAATCAAATCATACGCCAACAGTATTATTGGAGAGTATCAAGGTGGTTTTAGAGCAGGTTGATCGATGATAGACTAATTGTTTACAGTCAAGCAGGTACTTGAGAAATGCTAAGAGTTCAACATAGACGCACACCAAATTGATCGTAACGTATAAATATGCTTTGCTTTGATATTCTAGTCCGCATCAACAACCAACTCATCGATGCCTTTGACAAAAATGTTGGACTAAAGCAGAGAGATGGAATGGCCCCATTGCTTTCAATTTGGCTCTGGAATATGTCATAAGAAAGCTACCTGTCGATGCAAGAGGTGCATTACTATACAAGTCGAGCCAAGTGGTAGCCTATGCAGACGATATCAACATTTTATCACGGTCGTTCACAACTGCCAAAGAACTTTTCTGAAGCTCGACAGCGAAGCAAAACTAGTAAGGTTACAAATCAATGAGAATAAAACAAAGCTCATGACGCAGCCGAAGAAAAATACCTCAAATATACAAAATATCACACTTGGCAAATACAGTATCGAAAATGTGAGCGGATTCGAGTATTTAGGTGCCAAAATCACGCGAACCGGTAATGAAAGAGATGAAATACGCCGAAGAATATAGCTCGCAAAAAAAAATTCAATCTTGACGATCTTGAAGACCAGCTGCTTACACAGGAAAACAAAGCTCTGAGCATACAAATCGGTGATAAGACCTGTGCTATGCTATGGGTGTGAAATATGGTCCCTAACCCAACCATCCGCAAACAGATGAACGCCAACGAAAGCCGGGTTCTGAGGTGAATAATCGAAGCGAAGTTAGACAGGAAGCAACGGCGAATTCTATACAAACATGAGCTGTATGAAATGTTTGACGAGTACGAGTTCTCAACAATTGTGAGACTGCGGAAGCTGCAATGGGCTGGCCACGTGAATCGCATGGACGAACAACGGATATCCAAACAGGTGTTCGTTGGGAGAACTGAAGGGCGGAGACCAGTGGGGAAACCAAGGAAACGCTGGTCTGACTTGGTCGACGAAGACAGTCCATCGCCGCTCGGATTTCGAAATTGGAGGACGCGGTCAATGGACTGAGGCAATTGGAAATGGCCCGAGAAGGGCTGTATACTACGAAAAGAAGAATATTTCGTTCAAACAACTGACCTCAGTCTTAAAGCATTTTTACTATATTAGCAGGTAACTATAGTAAGTAATGGAATGGACAGTCTTCGATGGATTCTGCGATAAGAGAGAAGAGATAAAATAGCAACTTATGCTTTTATTTTAATGACGTATTTTATGGACGTATATGTTAATAGTACGGGGTCTATCGCATGGTCTCTTTTATAAGTACTACCTATACACCTTCATTTCTGTTATAAAACGAAAGCTGGATATAGTTTTATGGCTGAAATCAATGAAAGAAAAATAGCAATAGTTCTGGAATAAAGATTCAAACGCACTAATGTAAGCGGTCCTAAATCTTCACAAGCCATTGGAAAATATTTTAGTTACTTAATTTGAATTTTTACTTATTTCAAAATCTTTAAGTACTGGTTGTAACACTTTCATAAGGTTGAGACAATAACATATTGCCTAAGTATTATAGATTATGCAGTAGTAGTCAGCGAGTCTTCTTTCAATTTATCGTTTTCTTGCCTGCATGATCATAAAGGATGGTCCAACCATAATGCATTATGTTAATTGTGAGTCACATCTCAATGTCAAGTTTTTCGCCGAACTTAATTTGACATTTTTTTGTTTCAGTATTTGACAAACTCATCCATGGAGAGGTACACAATTGAGCAGCGCGTTAAGGTTGTTGAAGCCTTTTGCGAAAATGAGCGTTCAAATCAAAATGTATTTCGTGCACTTCGTAATTTTTTTGGTAAGCATAATCGACCAAATGTGTCCACAATCGGGAGAATTGTGCGCAAATTTCGGCAAACCGGGTCTGTAGTAAATGTAAAATCAACTGTGCATGCTCGCCCAGTTTGTTTTGCAGAAAACATTGCTGTTGTTCGCGATAGTGTGGCAGAAGAGCCGTCAACCTCGACTCGTCGTCGTGCCCAACAATTGAACATCTCACGAACATCACTGATGCGAACTTTGAATAAAGATTTGGGTTTACACTTACAAGGTTCAATTGACTCAAGAGCTGAAGCCTACTGACCATCTCAAGCGTCGGCAATACGTCGAATGGTTGGTTGAATAGACAGAAGGGAATGGTGACTTTACAAAGAAAATCATCTTCAGCGACGAGGCACACTTTCATCTCAGTGGATTCGTTAACAAGCAGAATTGCCGCGTTTGGGCAATGAAAATCCACGAGTGATTGTTGAAAAGCCGATGCATCCACAAAGAGTGGCTGTGCGGTTTATGGGCTGGTGGCGTCATCGGGCCGTGCTTCTTCGAAAATGAGGACGGCCAAGCAGTTACCGTGAATGGTGCTATTGCGAGATGATAACGAAATTCTTGTGGCCAGAAATTGAGGTTATGGATCTGGACGATATGTGGTTTCAACAGGATGGTGCCACATGCCACACGGCCAACGAAACAATGGCTCTTTTGCGCGAGAAATTCAATGGCCGTGCTATCTCACGTTGTGGCGATCTTAATTGGCCGCCACGATCATGTGATTTGACACCGTTGGACTTCTTTCTCTGGGGATATTTAAAAAAAAAAGTGTACGTCAATAAGCCAAGAACAATTAAAGAGCTAAAGGATGAGATAATTCAGCACATTAACGGCATGGAACCTCAATCATGTCTCAAAGTCATTGAAAATATGGACCATCGGATAGAAGTATGTCACCGTAGCCGTGGCGAGCATTTGGGCGATATTTTGTTTCACACATAATTGTCATAGATCCTTCTATTATAATAAAAAATATTAACATAATTCTCTGAAAACTTTTTGTTTTATTTACAATTAACATCGTGCGTTTTGGTTGGACCACTCTTTATATTCCAACTAAGCAAAATTTTATTTGTATAAAGAAAATGGAAGATATTAAGCCAATTTAAATATGTAAATATTAGTTATAATTAATTTCATAATGTTGTATCTATTATTTGATACCTTAAATCCATTACAGTTTTCAAACAATTAACATATGTTTTTGAATGACCGTGAAATTATTTAAGATTTTTCTCCCTACTTAAGTGATAAAACTGTAAATTCGGGATGAGATTCAAATTATTTCATTATATTGTTCAATCTGTTTACTTAGGCCAAGTCATAAACATACCAAACAGATTGTTCGAAGATTTTCAATACTATAGAATTCGAGGAAAATTTGATTTATTGCAATAAGAAATTATGAGAATAGTTTGACAGATTAAATTTGGTCGGCGGCGGTTACAAATTTACTTATTAAATAGATGTGTATGGTTTGAACATTTTCGCAGAGAATTTTTTTGTTTTAGCACTACAACCTCTTTCGGGCACTTAGAAGGTTATATGGTCAGTACCACGCTTTGGCCGTGTGTCTGTCTATCCAGCTGCGATATGTTATGGCTTATAGTCCGTCCGAAGGATCGCTCGAAACAAATCTCGTTGTTAATAACGGGAATGAACCAGGGACCTTCAGCTTACGGGGTGAGCATTCTAACCACTACACACAGACTCAGAGAATTATAGATAAGGTAACTTATATGCTGAACAATTTACCTTTAGGTTACAACATTATAACTTCTTAAAAGTACTTTACAAACTCCTATCTTATGAGCATGTGAATAAATAAATTAAGTTAAGGCCTGTTTTGTATAACTTTCAAATTTTATAATCGTAACGGAAGAAAGTTTCTAAGCAATAATAATTCTAAAAAATTAACGGGAACCCGATTTATATGTTATTGAGTAAACTAGAAATTTCTTGCAGTATTTAATATGGTCGACCCTAAAAACGATTGACGTAAAGGCCTTGATTATTATATTATCGATGATGAAATTTCGTTTGAAAAGAAATTGTGTTGAGCAACTCCTATCCTATACTCAATTTTACGGGAACATGAACATTTTCCTAGTATTTAATGACAACAAATGAAATGTCTGCATGCTAGTGGATTGAAAAGAGCGTTAAGTACTTTTCCTGTTATATTGCTAAGTGCCTCCCTTGTACTCAGACGAATCGTTTATTGCCATCTATCCAACGAAGCTTTAAAATTAGGTCGTAGTTTATGAAACACTAATTGAATATCCCTGAGTAGATTTCTTGGATTTGTAGTCAATGTCTAGTATATGTTGATACTACGTCTTTATACGTTTTTGTCTTCTTTCAAGAATATACTGAATTGTTGGAAGTTTGTATTCAATAAGGTACTATGTCAAGATTGCGCGTATTTTGAGTAAGGACATGCCGTTTACTAAAGCACTTGGGCAGTTTAATAAATTTGCATAATTTAAGAAAAAAACGGGCAAAAGGAGAATATGATCTGTTCTTAGGCATTATAGATTTTCAACACAATTTTCTTCATAGCTTTCCACTTTAGAAATATATTTTTTCAGAGAGAAGGAAGGTTTTCTATACAATATCCTAGAATAAACCTAGCTGGGTCAGGAGCCAATTAAGCACCAAATCAGGCAGTCTCGTTAAATAGCATCCGTAAGCGGTCCGGCAAATGAAAATCACAGGGCGAAAGGTACGGACTATAAGAAGGATTATCAAGTTGAGTACGGTAAATTTCCAGTAGTGTAGATAGTTAGACCTGCTGTATGGGGCCTGATATTATTTCGGAGGAGGATTACTTCTCGAATCGATATGTCTCGTATTTTGCGGTGATATACATTCATCAAACCGTTCAATAGCTTGCAGTAGTATTTGTGAAAACCAAATTAGCAAAATATCTTGCCAGAAAAAAAGTCCAGTCGACTTTTACTGGGGCTGCCACCTCTTTTCTCTACAACTTTTCACTGGCTTGTTTGGATTCGGGAGTGTAGCTGGACCCACGTATGGTATGTGACGATCTGACTCAAAAATGCACCACTTTTCCGCAAACCCTGCTGTAAGCCTCTGACAAACCTTAAAACGTTTTAACATCTGGTTTCCGTCAAAATGTTTCGCACCGCTCGGTCTTTTTTGAAGTTTTACGCCAGACAAAAACACGCTTCCATGACAAAGAACTCTGGAAAATTTCCGCCGCTTTAACTCCTTCATCAGCATGAAATTTTATAATTATTCATTGCGTAGCGGACGGGTCCAAACCAGTGGCGGATCTAGCATATGTGCACAGGAGCACGTGACCCCCTGAGAAGGAAGTAGAAAGGCATAAAAATGTATTCAGCAAGAATTATTCAGAGCGCCAACCCTCAACTAAGTTATCAATAGTAATGTCTTTAAAGTGAATGACGGGCCTCCCAGATGAATTCTTCAAAGAAAATTAACTCATATGTTCACTAGCCTGATGGAATTTTCCTCCATTCTTTGTGCTCAATTTCGTTTTCCTCGTTCGCATCCGAGATAGTCTTATGAACATGAGTATGTCGCGATCGCACGTGCACTTAATTTTGGTTTTTGGGGGGTTAAAAGTATTAGGAGTGCTAACCATAATTTGTACTGCATTCGGCGCACGAATTTAGAGTGCTCCATCAGTTCAAATCTTTGTAATTATTAGCATTATTTTGGGCTGCCAATCGAAAATTTAAAAAATTAATTATGGATTGTGAAAAATGTTGCGTTAGTTTATTTAGAGAAAACTAAACAACTTTCCTTAGATGAAAAAATCAAGTTTAGAAATCTCGGAAGACCAATTCCTAAAATTGAAATTGTCCAAGTGACGAACTCGAAATCGAGACAGTTCAAGCGCGAATTTAAACCGAAAACATATGAAAAAACAAAGTGGATTTGTGGATGTGCAGTGACAAACAAGTTATTTTGTTTTCTGTACGTTTTGTTCGGTAGTAAAAGCTCAGATTCTAGTTGGACAAAAACAGGTGTTGACGATTTGAGCCATCTTGCTCAAAAAATTAAAAAGCATGAGAGTGCAGCATCTCATATCAATGCCCAACTAGACTTCAACTTACTAGGTAAGCAAGATATCAGGCAACAACTTGACAGTGCTTATAGACGCAGTATCGAACAAAACAACGAGCAAGTGCGGAAAAATCGGTATGTTTTATCTAAAATCATAGACTGCGTAAAATTTTGTGGAGTATTTGAGCTCGCTCTTCGAGGTCATGACGAGACGCAAAAGTCACTAAGCCCAGGAGTTTTTCGTGGCCTCATAAATTTTACTGCTGAATTGGATACAGCTTTGAAAGACCACATAGAAAAAACTACCGTTTTCAAAGGTACTTCAAAAACAATCCAAAATGAATTGTTGGACTGCATGTTGGAAATTATGCAAGAGACCATCAAGAAAGAAATACTCTGCGCTGACATTGTATCTGTGATTGCTGATGAGACCACAGATGTGTCTTCCATTTTTCAAATGTCAGTAGTTTTTCGGTATGTTCTTCAAGATGGTAGCCCTGTGGAATGTTTCTGGGCGTTTTTAAACCCTAATGGGCACGATGCTGTCAGTTTGGCGGAAGCTATTCATGGAGTCTTGGAAAAAGTGGTCAACAACCCCGAAAAGCTAATTTCGCAAAGCTATGATGGTGCCAACGTTATGTCTGGACAAACTGGCGGTGTTCAAAAAATTATACAAACGCATTACAAAAATGCATTTTATATTCATTGCTATGCCCATCAGTTAAATTTGGTTTTAACTCAAGGTGCAAAACAAAATCAACAAGTACGCGTTTTTTTTTCTAATTTGAGTGATTTAAGTAATTTTTTTACGAATTCTCCGCAACGAGTAGCCATTTTAGACGCAATTGTTGGTCGTCGAATACCACGCACTTCCAACACAAGGTGGAATTTCAAAAGTAGAGTTGTTACCACTGTATATCAAAATAGGAATTCCTTAATTGAGTGCATGGAAGAAATAAAATCAACTTCAAAGCAGACTCTAACTATCAATCAAGCATGTGCAATATCTCGTATGCTTCAAGATCCTGTCTTTCTATTTTGGCTGACCATCTTCAGTCGTATAATGCCACATTGCGATATTTTATACAATCAGTTACAGAAAATTAGTATAGATGCAGTTGGAATTCAAGAATGCGTGATGAGTTTTAAACAATCTATTCAAAATGAAAGAAATAATATTGAAAATATTCAAGATGAAATCTCTACAGAAATGACTAGTGCTAAAAAGCAAAGAAAAAATGACGATCCATATATTACGCAAATTGTAGCAGCCAAAGAAATTTGTGATTCAATCATAAGCCATGCCATTGATAGGTTTGCTTTCACAAATCATTTAAGTGCTTCAAATCTTTTCTTAGCGAAACATTTTCTTCAGTTCGCAACAGACTTTCCGATCAACTATTTAAATAGTTCTGTCGAAGCTTATCCATTTTTAGATGCAGTCAGGCTACGAACGGAACTTGAAATCATATATAAAAGGCCTGACTTCAGGAATTTATCAGGTGCCGTTAATCTTCTCAAGTTTATAAAAGAAAATTGCCTTGAGAATTTATTTTATGCCACTTCTCAGCTTTTGAAACTCATAGTGACTATCCCTATGACAACCGCTGAAGCAGAGAAGTCTTTTTCGACTCAAAAAAGAATTAAAACATTTTTAAGATCAACGATGAGCCAAGACAGACTTACTGCGTTAGCAATGCTTTCAATCGAAAAAAAAATTATTGCAGGAATCGCAAAATTTTAACGACATGGTAATCGACAAATTTGCCGCTAAAAAAGAAAGAAGATTGGATTTTACGTACAAGCACTGCACTTGAATTACTTGTTCATTTGTTTTTGTACACCATTTTTTTTGTAAAATATTATTTCACTTATTTTCAATATTTCAATTATTAAAAATTACTTATAAAGATTCATTATAATGAATAAAATAAAAATTGTGCTTAAATAGCAAAAACTGTATTTTTTCATGACATTTTATTCTAAATTAAATTCGTATTCGAACTGCTACGCAATTCTATGTATCTTGAAAAAATCGCATGTCAAAGGTAAGAAAAATGGAAGGCAAGATGAAAACGATATAATATGAAATATTTCATATTGACTCGGAAATGTGGTAATGACTTGTGTAATGAGGTACAATTACATTGTAACGCTAACTTAGTTTAAAGCCCTTCTGATTGTAGCAACTGCTATTACTGTGAACTGTGAACCTCCCGGTTACAAACGCACGAGCCGCCACTGGTCCAAACTCTAACTATACAAATCTGTGATACAACCTGTGCTGTGCTATGGTAGTGAAACGTGAATCATCACGCAAGCTTCTGCGTATATTTTAAACGCCTTCAAAAGGTGGATCCTAAGGCGAATAGTCGAACCAATCGAAAAACCAAAGAAACGCTGGTCTGACCCTGTTGACCAAGACACAGAACGCTAGTCAGATTTCGGAATTGAAGGACGTGGTCGATGAACCGAGAGAGCCACATGTGTCGCATATGGAAAGCCAAGGCCAAAGAGGGGCAGTGATACTACAACGACAACAACATAATGGAGGGGTGCAGCTCTTGCTCCAAGAATGTGAGCGTTACTGACAAAGTGTTTGGAAGTATAGAATGGCCGACTATCCCCAATCTTAATGGTCCAACTCAAGCATACTAGAAGCGTACGCTCGGTCATAACTGTAGAAGTTTAGAAAAAAATTGTTTCGGATTTCGGAATTGAAGGACGTTGTCGATGAACCGAGAGGGCCAGATGCGTTGCATACGGAAAGTCAAGACCTGAGAGGGGCAGTGGTGCTACAACGGTGACGACATAATGGAGGGGTGCACCTCTTGCTTCAAGAACGTGAGCGTTACTGACAAAGTGTTGGAAGTATGGAATGGCTGACTATCCCCAACCTTAATGACCCACATACTAGAAGCGTAAACTCGGTCCTAACTGTAGAAGCTTCGAAACAAATTTTTTTTCTCGGAAAGCCGCCGGTCCTTGCTCTTTCTGGTTATGAGACGCACTTCAGCTCATTTGAGTCATCTTCAATGTCTTTTCAGTAAAGATGACTCAAGCGAGTCGAAACGCTTCGATAATCAAAAAGAGCAAGGCCCGACGGCTTTCCGAGAAAAAAGGGAATTGGCCTGCAGATATAATTCAAACAAAATAATTGACAACAACAATCTTTTTTATATTTAATATAGTGACAGGTTGCCAGAGAAAAAAGCGTTCTTTTTGACGAATCCTTTAAATGTGATAGACGGAGAGATTAAATCGCTGGATGAATCCAAAAGTGATGATGGGACAGAGTAGTTTTAAATAGCAAAATAATTTGGTAGGTACGGAAGAGTTCCTATTCAAGAGAGCGCATAGTGATCCAAACGCTTTGGTTGCTTTTGTAAAGGTTTCCTTGATCATATTAAGGAAATCTTTACCAAAGGAACCAATGGTTTTAGATCACTACGTAACTATGATTTAGAGAGATTCTTAGGTTCTTGGAGCTAGTGGAATTTTTTAGTTTAAGGTTAATATTTGGGATATTTGCAAAACTCTGTGTTGGACGAGACTGACCTCCTTATAAAAAAGAATTTTTGTTTTTGGTGATCAGTTTTTCCCCTTATTGTATGCAAATTGTTTACTCAGTATATCGAACTTAGCGAACTATTCGACAAAAGAATGTTTCTCTTTTGCGGATAATCTGCGATTGTGGAAAATATATCGAAAAGTATTTTTTCTTGAAAAGCCGTCGGGTCTTGCTTTTTTGAGTAAGCAGCCGAATTTCGACTCCTTTGAGTCATCTTCAGTGCCACACCGAAGATGGCTCATAGGAGTCGAAATACGTCTGCTCTGTAGAAGAAGCTTTCAAAAAAAGAGAATTGGTTTGCGGATATCAAATAAACAAAATAATTGAGTATTTTTGTTAAATTCGTGATACAAATTTAAACTTTCATATGCATGGTAAATCTTATTTGACAAGATTTTATTATTCAGCAGGTAGTTTTCATCAGACAGCAGCTCATGGGCGCATGGGTGACTGATGCGATCACAGCTGCATTATGAAACCACCTTTTATATAATAAATCTTTTCAAGTGTGATTTACCATTTAGATTCAAGTTTAAATTAGTAAGACGATTAAAAGAAATTTTAGTTGATCATAGGCTCAGAATTGTTTGTGCTCAGCTCCAATTTCTAAAAAAGTCAGAGATTGAGGAAAGGTAAGAATTGGATCTCGTTTTTGACACCGCATATAGGATGGTCATCGGTGTATTTCAAAATTCGGAGCGGATTTCTATGGGACGATTGCTCAGCACAGTATATTTTCACCGTTACCATACTTTCCATTTACACTGTGTTGCCCGCTTCCAGAATTTCTTCAGGGGCATCGTCATTTGTGTAGTATACTATGTGGTTGAGAAAGGTCAGCTGTGAAAATTGAGAAGAGTCTGATCGCGAGAACGGAACTCTGTGGGATGTCGCCTGTATTGAATGCTATTGAGCTAAGTTATCTATACATGCTGAGATTAAACCGGTTTATCAGACAAGCGGGGAAAAGAGCATACATTATGTGAATGCAATCGGTCCGTAACGGGTCATACAAATACAAGAAGCACTTTTTTGTTTTCTACATATATGATGCGCAGTATAACTTAGCTGATTATCGTTGACGATTACTGTTCGATCAGTTATGAAACTGCGGAGGACTTTAAAAACATGGAGATTTTAACAAAAATTTACGTTTTGTAAATGAGGCCGTTCTACCGCACGGACACGAAGGTTATATGGATGTCGACAAGACTAGTTTTCGAATATTTTAATTTCCTAACGTACAAAAGTAGAATTTCAGACAAAGCATTGTATGATATATGTAATGGGAAGGGTGGTATGTAAATTGATATTTGGTGATCACTTGATGGGATATGATATGTAGGTCTATGTAATTTTCAATAACGATTTGAAATAATGTTTCGTATATGGAATTCAATTCATAGAATAAATACACAGGAAACGTGAAAATGAATTTGTTATAATTCGCGGTCAAGCTGCCTTGGCTTTGACGCTTGCAACTACGTCGGCTTTGGTTCGTGATGTGGTGCAGCAAACGCAGCCATGGTAAGCTGTCGTCTAGGCGGTTATCAGAAACGACAAGTGACCTCGAATTGAGTGTGCGAACGGCGTGTGCTCTCTAACTTGTGCGATAAAAACAACAGGAAACAAACGGTGTCCTTTTTATTTTATATTTCAGTCGGAGACAAAAGGCTCGAGCAAGATAAGACCCGAGCCGTGGTGTGCCCTTTTCGTGTCGTGCGACGGTCGGTTCAAGTGAAGCTTATCCGAAACCCCACATGGACGACAAATCCTCAATGTAAGGAATTCACTGCGAACAAAGTTTTGACACGTAGTGGAGGGGTGTATCATGGCTTACGCTTGGGATTCTAGTACAGTGGTTGATAAGTGCGGGCAGCGCATACGAATGTTCAAATAGCCAAAATTCACGACCTAGGAGAGAACATTTGTGAGTGCGTGCACAGAAGGGCATTGTGAACCTGAAATTGATTTAATTAAATTGAAACAGGGGACCCACTCTCGTTAAATTATTCCACATATTTATTTACAGTCTTTTCTGGTTTGCATTGCGCATAACCCGGTGACCTTTTTTGTTGGTGTAATTTGAGACATTCAGGAGTGGCCATCGTACTGGGAGTAAAATTCCCTAGTCAGGTGAGATCATAATGAGACCCAGCGGGATATCGTTGGGGGCCATATTTGACGTATGTTCTCCGGCAGTGCAGTTCAAATCAAATAGTTGAACACCCGAATGGCGGGAAATTGAATTGTTAGAAGTGAAAACTTATAGTGAGTTTACATGCACGTGAAGTCAACCGGACCAAAATGCACCTAGAACGGAGAAAACAAATGAATTCAAACTAATCTTCCAATACCGCTGGTTAAGAGGAAAATAATAGAAGTTCACCTTCATCCGACCAGGCAGGCTCAAATTTGGAATCGGTTATTGTTGTTGATTTCGGGCTCCAATGGGTTTTAGGTTCATTCAGTTGGACGTAAACTCTGTACGTGGTACTGCCAGGCGGTATGAGGTACAGTCCTTTTAGAACGAACACAAGCCCAGCATCCTTTTTCTGTCTGAGATGAAAATCGCAGCGTGCCACAACTCTACCTTCCGCCACATCTATCTGCACAGATCTGACCGCTCCAACTGAAAAGGTGGAGGTACTCGGATTCTGGTACACAGCTCCATCGGTTCCACTCAACTCATGCTACCCAATCAGCTACATACAATCGAAAATACCATTATTTCTTTCGAAACCCATAGTTCGGTTTTGTCTGGCCTCCATCCAAAACAATCCTTAAATACCTTCGATCTTCGACAGCTAGTGACGTTCATGAAGCATCAGTGAACAAACAAACGAATCCATAGTATCATTGGTGGAGATCTTAATGCTAGACACTCTAGCTTTCTTGATGCAAATGGTATCTAGCTACAAAATTGGCGGGAGAGCGAAACTGATTTTCTTGAAATACCTATCTTCACCCCAATACTTCCCACCTTTCCCAGATCTTCCTCACACCTCGATCTCTTCGTCGTAAGCGACAAGACTAACGTGAAGTTTAACCCCAATACCCAGGCTCACCTCGAAATGATTCCGGGAATCAGTGACCATGACGCCGTTCTACTAATGGTAGAGTCGCATCAACGTGCTCTTCGAACCACCCATAAGCTAGTACCCGACTTAAGTAAAGTCAACTGGGAACAAGCTAATCAGTCTTCCACAGATTCCTTTATTCCATACCTCCTACCAACCAATAAACAAGTCCCCGACACAGTGATTGACTTCACAGTCGTTAAATACACCGATTTAATTCAGAAATATATCGACTGCCATATCCCGAAAAGGAAACTTGGGTTCAATAATATGATCTCACTGCCACCAGAGATTAAAAGTGATATCCAGAGGAAAAAGTCTCTCCGAAGACGACTCTTCCGTCATAGATACGACTCGAGATTCAGATTTCTACAAGATGAAATCCGAGAGCTCAGTGCTAAGATCCATTTAGAGATCAATGCACTCATTCACGAGCATCTGATGGTGAAACTGGCAAAAACCGCTTCAAACACATTCAGAGAGCTCCGGAAGACTTCCAGCGTCTCGGAAAGACTTGGAACATCTTCAACCAGTTCCTATCCCAGAACGCCTAACAGATCGAGAAAGCTGAGTATCTAGCAGTCCATTTTGCCACAGCCCAGTATTTTTCCAAAGGAATGTCAAATCCCCAAACGAAAAATATGATGCATTCGTTCATCTCAAATATCTTTAATTAGCCAACCTTCGCTCAAAAGGAAAAACAGGCTAATGAACTATTCAAACACCCTCTCGACTATCCAACTGCATTGGGGCAACAAATTGCCATCTGCTTCACTACAGGAAAACAAATTAAGTCACTGATCCTATCACGACCTAACAAAAAATCTTGTGGTGAAGACGCTATTCCTTGCATCTTCCTCAAAAGATGCAGTGATGCAGTCAGCTCTTTCCTGTCAGGTATCTTCAACCATTGCATATAAATACCTCCCCAAAGCCCGGAAAAGAGTCACCCCGATCCCAAAGAAAAACGAGAACCCTCTATTTCCAAACAGCTATTGCCCAATTTCACTACTTTCCACTGTAGCCAAAATATTTGAGCTTGTCCTCAAAGAATACTCGTATATTGATGACCATTTTGTAACACACGCAATTATTCCACATTTTCAGTTTGCAAACCAGACAAATCTGTCGGTCGAACACCCACTCCTAATTTTAAAAACTAGCCTTGCAAGTAACACGGCAAAAAATATTCCAACCACAGCATGCCTCCTCGATATCAGAAAGGCTTTCGATTCAATCTGCCCTGGTATACAAACTAGCTGACACAAAAAAATTAAACCCGCGCCTATGTAAAATTCTCCACAGGACAATCGTCCTGCGCGAAAGTAAACGGCGCGACATCTTCTCCGTTCTTGAACGACGTGGGTATGCCTCAAGGATCTGTGCTCTCAGCAACACTTTTCTCAATCGATACTGCAGATTTGCTACGACCCCCGGTGCACACCAACCCCATCAAAATTCTCCAGTGCGCGAATGACATTATACTATTTGCATCTGCTCGCAACCAAAGTCAAAGTCAAAAGCGCTTTATCAATACTTATCGTTAAAATTTTTAAAAGAATAAAGCTCATTCCAAACAATAAAAATACGAAAACTTAATGGCCCAAACGGTTCTCTAAACTTATACATTATCATTTAAAAACATTAAATTAAAAAAACAATATCAGATTCAGATTAATTAAGATTGTTACATATTTTATGATTCAATCGGAAAAAGGAGAAAAAAACCAACGAACACTATTAAAAATTATTTATAATTTTAACACAACAGTGAACTTGTATCCTATACGTAATTCTAATCAAATTCAATCAAAAAACGTTCTTATACTAAAAAAATTCTTTCAAAATATCCCTAAAATAAACGTTACCTCTAAACCTAATATAATAAACATCACATATATCCATCCTAAATATTGAAATCTATTCCTCATTTTTAACACAAACAAACAACACTATATGTAGCAATAATATGCTGAAACTCAAAACTATGCAACGGAAAACACAGAACCAAAAAATAACCACGAATAATTTAGACATTGTCATTCAGCCACCAACACCTAGATCGATTCATTCCAGCTCGACCAGCCTCAACAAATCTAGCAAATGAGTATCTCCATTGGAATTGTTGGTCTCGTGAACTCAAATTAGGAGGATATTTTATCTTCTTATCGGTGGCCCGTCGATATATGTGATATATGACTGGGACGCCGTCAGAATCAAAAACATATCGATTGATGTCCAAATACACGAATGCTTCTGGAGGAATGAAGCCAGTAGTGAGGCAAGTCGCTATATACCCGTCTGTAGGGTAGAACGGCTGTGAAATCCATGGATTTTCACTCACAGTCACAGATCTTGCGATTTGATTCCGAAGCAGTCTCAATATGAAGATGTCGACTCTTGTCACTTTAGCAGTTTGACAAATTCTTCTTTTCGATAGAGCTTCCCAGCCGTCTCAGGCTTTCTGTACGAAGTAGTACACGCACGAAGACATTTCTTTTCAACAACTCTTAATCTTTTCTTAGTACTAGCACTCTGGTTGTACCAGATCTGACATCTATATGTCAAAACTGGTCTAACTAGGGTCTTGTAACAGATAACTTTGACCTTTTGATCAATGTTTTTGGAATGAACGAGTCGTCGAAGGCCATGACTACTTTTTGTACTTTACAGAGCATGATTTTCACATGTTCAGTATAGTAGAGATACTGATCAAACACAGGATTTATGTGCAACTCGTTCTGAACCACCCTCACCAGCCATAATATGGAAATCCTTCCAATTACGTTTCAGGTTTCGACTAGCCCCCTGCAGCGTTGTCCGAAACAAAATTGTTTCGAACTTCTGCGCATTGATTTTCGCAAAAAGTTCGCACATTTCCCCTTCCGCTACCCCCCCCCCCCACGGTATCGATAAGGCAATTTTAATACTTGTTTTGAAAAGATCTCATTGAGACCTTTCCAATGACACCTTACTCGAATAACAATGGTGAAAATTTTTTTTTTTGGTGTGTCATCCCTTAAAACCCTTTGAATAAATTTTTCACTCTTGAACTTTCAAGAAGTCATCGCTTCTGACCTTTCCACAAAGTTTCATGGCTGTAGCTTCTATAGCTTCGGAGAAAAACTGTTGTGACATACAGATGGACGGACAGACGGACACAGGTCGAGATTTCAATAGGGTTTTGTATTTTAGTACAAAACCCTGAAAAAGGGAATTTCAATTAAAATAATGGCTTCAGTATAAACAATAGTAATACTTGATATTACGCAGACAATTTTACTCTAGGCAAGTTGATCCAAAGCTTTAAAAATAGACTGAATAAAAAACATCTTCGCACTTTAGAACTCATCCAAATGGCCAGAAAATTTCTTTCCTTCATTACATTCCAACAACCATGTAAACAAAACTAGAAAAAAATTGAAATCCCGACATTTGTTATATTCAACTTGAACTTGCGAAATCCTCTCCCGATCTGGCACAATGTAATTTGAAATGGTAAAATGCCTACTACGTAAAAGAATGTGAATATTAGAATGGCAGTAAATTACATTTTCAAATTAAATCTTTCAATTCCGTTTCATTTTTATGTAAGCACGCTTTTTAAAATGCTTCGGAATTCAATTTGTTTGGCAATCTGATTGTATTCAGAACAGACATAAATCCAAAAATAGAAGCTATTTCAATGGATTAAAAAGAATGTATGATTTACTTTATATTTTGATTATTTTTATGGCAAGCACAGTAATGCTTACTACGAGCTTGAGTTCGAGTGGAAAATATTGTATGAAGAGATACTACCATGTTTTTTTAATTTTTCATCAACAAATTAAAGTATGTTTTTAATAAACATTTTTTTTGAATTGGCAATGGTGTAAATTTGGCCTTAGAATGTTTTAATTTTTTGGCTCATTCTAATAAATAAGGACAGATCTACTCAGTCACAAATGAATCAAAGTCAGTTAAGTCTACTGAGTTGTCAATTTTGATTGCTTACAAGTGGGATTCTTATATCGTACAAGGTTATTGCTTGTTTAGAAATATGATTCAAGGGTTAGCCAGCAGCAGTGTTAAATTTTCGACATTCCCTATCACTTTACTCTGGAAATTCATTATAAATAGGCTCACAATTGAACGATGTCACTAAACTATCCAAATTTATGTTCAAAATCAACTTGTAGACAAATTCTGGTTTTTTATGGCGCACATAATCATCTATCAGAGCAAGCTAACCATCTAACTTTGTATTTTTTACTACCAACTCTCGAAATGATCCAGCAACATCAACACGGCGAGAGAATATGCGTGCTCACTAGAATTAAGTTAGAAAATATTAGATATAATTTAAGAGTCTACAATTCCGTTGCGTTCTTTGCATTATATGCAATTCTTAATAGAGTTGATTGATTTTTTCTCCTTTTCTCCAATTGATTGATAATAATAATTTTAATTTGATAAGGATATACAGTCAGTTCTCGACTTACGTATGTTCTGAATTACTTAAATCCACACTTATGTAAAACCCTATAAACTAATTCAAAATACATGACTACTCCATTATTTCTTCTTTTTCTTCTTAGCACTACAGCCCCTCTCGGGCCTTCGCCTCCTGCAAATAGTGCCTCCAATAGTCTCGGTCCATTGACCGCGTCCTCCAATTTCAAAATCCGAGCAGCGATGAACTGTCTTCGTCGATCGAGTCAGACCAGCATTTCCTCGGTTTCTCCACTGGTCTCCAGACTTTAGTTCTCCCAACGAATACCTTTTGGGTATCCGTTGTTCGTCCATACGATTCATGTGGCCAGCCCATTGCAGCTTCCGCAGTCTTATAATCGTTGAGACCTCCGGGCGTCAAACATTTCATACAGCTTATGGTTGTATCGAATTCGCCATTGGTCCCCTTCTAACTTCGCTCCGATTATTCACCTCAGGACCCGTCGCTCAAAGACGTTCAATATATTTGCGGACGCCTGGGTTGGGGTCCATGTTTCACACCCATAGCATAACACAGGTCTTATCACAGATTTGTATACTTGGAGCTTTGTTTGCTTGTGTATGCAGCTGGTCTTCAAGATCGTCAATACTGAATAAAATATTTTATTTGCAAGCTGTATTCTTCGGCGTATTTCGTCTCTTTCATTGCACGTTTTCGTTATTTTGGCGCCTAAATACACATATTCGCTAACATTTTCGATACTACATATATTCGCTAAGTGTGATAATTTGTGTACTTGAGGAATTTTTCCTCGACTGCGTCATGAGCTTTGTTTTATTTTCACTGATTTGTAGCTCTACTAGTTTTGCTTCACTATCGAGTTCTTTGCAGTTGTTAATGACCGTGACAAAATATTGATGTCGTCCGCATAGGCTACTACTTGGCTCGACTTGCAGAGTAACGTACCTAGTGTATCGACAGGTTTCAGCTTCCTTATGACGTATTCCAGAGCCAGACTAAATAACAATGGGGCCAGCTCATCTCCCTGCTTTAGTCCGATATTGTTATAACCTAATTCTAATAAAATTCGATCAAAAACGTTCATCCTAACCTAAACTTTAAACTCTATCTCAACATAATATAGTACAAATAATATATACCTCTCCTAAATATTGAGACCTATCCCTAATTTTTAACATAAATAAACAACAATAACAACACTAAATGTAGTAATAATGAGATGAAACTCGAAAACTAAGTAACGAAAAACACAAAAATAGAAAAAAATAACCACAATTAATTCAGACATTTTCATTCAGCCACCAATACCTAGATTGCTCTGCCCCAGCTCAACCAGCCTCAACAAATCTAGCAAATGAGTATCTCCATTGGAATTGTTGGTCTCGTGAACTCAAGTTCGGAGGATATTTTATCTTTTGATCGGGGGCCGTCTATATATGTGATACATAATTGGAACACCGTCAGAATTAAAAACATATCGATTCATGTCCAAATACACGAATACTTTTTCGGGAAAAATGCTAGTAGCGAGACAAGTCTCAATAAACCTGTCTGTAGGATGGAACGGCTGTGAAATTCGGGGGCTTTCGCTCAGAACTACAAATCTTGCGATATGATTCCGAAGAAGTTTCAATATGAAGATATCGACTCTAGTCACTTGAGCAGTTTGATAAATTCTTCTATTCGATATATAATGCTTCCAATCCGTCTCAGGCTTTCTGTACAAACCAGTACATGCACGAAGACATTTCCTTTCGAAAACTCTTAATTTTTCCATAGTACTAGCACTCTGGTTGTACCAGATCGAACATCCATATATCAAAACTGGTCTAACTAGGGTCTTGTAACAGATAATTTTGACCTTTTGATCAATGTATCTGGAATGAAAGATGACTACTTTTTGTGCCTTACTGAGCATGATTTTCACATGTTCAGTACAGTACAGATACTGATCGAGATGAACACCGAGGTATTGAACACAGGATTTATGTGGCACCCGTTCTGAACTACCCTCGCCAGCCATGATGTGGAAATCCTTCCAATTAATATTCAGGTCTTGATTGACCCCCTGCAGAGTTGTCCGAAGCAAAATTTTTTCGCACTTCTGCGCATTGATTTTCATTCGCCAATTGCCAGTGTCCAGCTGTACATCATTGAACACTTTTTCGGAGATTTCTCTGAGCTATTGTAGCTTTTCGGTCTGCCGTATAGATGATCAGATCATCAATAAACGCTACTAATGATCGCACTGGCCAGACGTTAAAATCAAAGCCGTTCAATAGCTTGGGAATGAAGATTGAGAAGAGCAGAGGCAGTAACTGTTCCCTGCTGTAGACCATTCAAGACCTTGAATTCGCGCATTGTTTTCAGATTTCCATCGGTTACAACAAACAATTTCCCGTATAACATATTGCACATCATGGCGACAAGGTGTCTGGGGAACTTGTCCTTCTAACCGCCCCGAATCGAAGGCTTTCTCCATATCAATGAGATACGCTCCAACACATTCTTTGTTGTTTAGTTTCCAACAGATGTCAGAGGTTACTTTTGTTATTGCATGTGTGGTCGAATGCCTGGCACGAAAACCAAATTGGCGATTCGGCATCAACTCATATTTTTCAATGTGGGCGTTTAATGCTTTGTTGAGTATCACTTCAAATACCTTGCTGATGTTAGGCAGCAAGCTGATTTGGCGATAGCTTTTACGACTCGAAAGCGTTTTTCCTTTCTTCAAGATCGGAAATACCTGAGCCTTTTTCCACTCATTTGGGAAATATGAATTGCTCAACATGTTGTTGAACAATATGCAATAATTTCTAATAGCAACCTCAGGCAAATGTTGGAGAACTATATTTGGAATATCATCACCACCACTTGATTTCTTGTTGTTTATACTGCGAAATATGAAACACAAGTCTTCCTAGCTGACAAAATAATCAATAAGATTCAATCTCGGTGTGAGGTCAGATGTTAATGTTTCATTGAAATGAAGAATTGATTAGCCGTTCAGGCTTGATTTGAAGTCGGAAACTTTTGCTTTAACGACCTCTGAAAATATTTCATTCCCTCTCTCAGGGTTCGGTAGATAAACCAATTCAAAATGTGTTCCAATCAGGCCAAGTATATCCAATCCCTCACATATAATCCTGTTTCCATTTCTATCCGGAATCGTACTATCAATTTCGATACCAGCCCTATCGAGAAGATTTATCTCATCACTAGTGACTTCAAAATTCGATACCTTCACTCGAGACTTCTTACGGAATATTCTATTCACTTTCACGAAAACGCCGTCTGGGTCCTGTGGGCTAATACCCCTCAATTTTTCCGCCCATTGATTGCTGACCTCACTCCTGAATTATGAACGGGTTAAGTTCCGGACATTCTTCAGGTATAATTTCAACAAAGACAACGAGGGATGGTTGTAGTCCAAAAATCGTGGATAAATATTGTTGACGCGTGTGAGAAGAAGGCTTTTCAGTCTTTTCAACCTTGTAATGGTTGGTGTTTCATATCCTTCCATATTGTTTCGATGTTAAATCTTGGGAACGACTTTCTCAATCGTTTATCTAACTTCGACAAATAGAGATCTATTTCATCGTTAGTTAGATTCCTGTCATTAGGAACCATTGAACAAGAGTTGCCATCATCAGAAGGGGGACATTGCTTCTGGTACTCCCGATTAAACTTCTTTTGGAACTTTCCCCAGTCTGTTTTTTTGAAATTCAACCGATGATTTTCATGTTGAACTGGAATGAGGAAGAAATCATCCCTTTGATGATTGATTTCCATTACGATTGCATTATGGTCGCTATGGTAAGGAAGCTGAATTCTAGTCTTGCGTCAGAAATGCAGAGGTCCAGATATGAATTTATCCTAAGGTATGTTGGGAACCCCAACCCACATATATTGCACCTGTATTCAATTTGGTTCTCCGTTATCCATGATTTCAGGAATACACCTCTTGGATTATTGGTGGCGTTCAACCAGCAAGAATATAATAACTATGCAGCCTGTTAAATTCGAGTATTTCAAACAAGGAATTGAGTTCCTCCTTGAGCTTGATAACAGTTCCGCCAGTTGTAGAGGCAGAGATAACGAAGAGGTTATCCCCATTTTCCAGTGAGATTTTGATAACGGACACTTCAAGAGATTCAAAGCTTTTGAATTCGACTTTTTCAATATTTTGGAAACAATAGGGTCCTCTCACCAATATCCCGGTGTCACCTTCTCCATCACCGTTTACCCTATCGTTTCTTACGAATTCAAAATCCTTGAATGTCATGGAGTGTCATAAATTGAGGTAGGTTTCAGTGAGAAGCATGATTTCGGGCTTTTGCTTAACAATGAATTCAAGGAGATAGTCCCGTCGATCTATAGTAACAATAGAGTTGACGTTGATCGAGATGAGACGAATCTTATCCATGGGAATGTGATTGGATGACATGTTATTTTGAGGCATTTGAAAGCGCTAAACGCCGAAAAACAAAATTAATTTTCCTAGCTTGTTTATCGTTTCTCTCCGATAAAGAATTTAGTTGTTGGTAAATTTTGAGAAGCAGCTCATTATTACCACTTACATTCTTTACATTATTTACCGCATTTTCTGCTGGTCCTCTAGCGGCAAGTGCAAATAATACTCCAGGCTTGACGAAATTCGGAGCTAAGACAATGCGGTGTAGTTGTGTTTGCTTTGGGACAAATTTTACTCTCGCATCTTGATATCGGGAGCATCCTCGATATGATGCCGGGTGACCAAAACCACCGTGGTTAACACAGTATAATTTCTTTTTTGGCTCCGTCTGAGCCATTTGCACTCACCGGGAGCTACATGTCGTTGCATTTAACGCATCGGTAATGCATGGCGCAGTTGGCAGCCGAATGCCCAAATCGCAGACATTGATAACACTGGTTGACTTCTCTTTTCTGGAGGCGTTCCCACCTCACGACTCGGAAGTTCAAGTATCTTATTTGCTGAAGAGCATTTGGACTTCTCTTATTTGAAATCTGCACTAAATAAGGTGGTAAATTTTTTTTCTACCGTCGACCTTCTTGTCGCGAACGTTTTAACGGAGATAAATTCAATTTCTGGTGCTGCCTCCTTGAGCACCTGAAGAAGATCGACGGTATCTTCTCCGCAGTCCAAGCCCTTCAACAAGAAGGTCTGGTTCTTCCCACTTTTTGGGGTGTAGGTGGTGTGGAACCTCTCCAGAATTTAGAGCATTTTTAGCTGATTTGAAATCAACCAGTGATTTCGTTTTGACGTTAATTTTTCGGCATTAATTCTTTTAATCTCGAAATTAGTTAATTTATTTTCGGCTGCCAATAGCCGAACCATATCCTTCCGCTTTGACCAAAGACATTAATTGGCGGAACTTTCTCTGTATTTTTGGCAACTTTTTGAGGACCAGCAGAACTGCGAACTGGTTTCCTCTCCTTATTTTTATTTTTTAAGTACTGAATGAACTTATCATGGTTAACCTTGATTATAGTTACCTTCAATACTTTCGTCAACGTCCATTTTTGTTGGGAGTCCGTCCAGCGCTGCGTAGTAGTTCTGGTTGTCGTTAGCGCCTCGAGCACTTAGTACTTCTTCTGGGCTGTCTTGTTTGACAGCTTTCTTCGCCTTAGTTTCCGTTTTTATTGGCCTTACCGGCTCTGCATCATGAGTTTTCTTCGCTCTCGTGTACATATCTTCGAACGTTTTCAGTCGTAGTTTCAATTTCTGTATTTCAGCTTGAAGTCGACTCACTTCTTGTTTGTCCAAATACTTGAGTCTTACACCCGCCATCTGCGGAGTCCTGGTTACTCGTGTGTCTTTTCTTATTGACGCTCGCCGCCAATTTCACAGTGCTACTCTCCCCGGGGCCCCCAACGGAGGGAAGTCGTCGCGCTCCTCCATACAGCGGTCCCGAGGTAGTCTTTGGCTTATTTGCTTTTGTTGATTTATTGATTCCGTGGGTCGATTCCTTCGACGATAAATGCTTTTTCCAATAAAATCAAAATTTGCCTTTGACTGGGTTAAAAAAAATTAATTTAATTTTTTGAAACGACTTTTTTGAAAAATTAATTAAATAATTTTGAAAATTAATGACGATTAAAAACACGTCTTCACGCAACGAGTGCTAGACGTAGAATTTTCTGACCTATCCTACGAACTTATTGAATGACCATAAAGTGGAAATTAGGAATTTCTGCAACTTGGTTCTAAGCCCTCCTACATTTTGAGAATATACTTTTAGATAAGAAGATTCACTAGAGTTGGTTTCGGTGGGAGCGACGGAGATTTGATTTAGGGCGTTCCTTCTTTTACACTAATGTTCCTTTGGGCCAGAAGTCTGTATTAAGTATCAAATGAAAATCAGCAGGAACAGAAATTTTGAAAGGTAAATTATCTTAGGTAGCTTCGTAACACCAAGTATAGGAGGAGTAAATCCTAATTTTCTGAAAATGTAGATATTTACATCCTCTTTTGATGTTATCAAACAAAGCCTGGATATAAAAAGCTGGATAGGCGGCGAAGCAACTTCTAACTCTGAATTTATCATAGATGGTGGGCTAGCAGAATTATCAGTGGGTGCAGGTGTAATAGCTAACGCCGGGAAAGAAACAGCCACCGATGATCCAGTTATTACCGATGAAGAAAGATCTGCATGTGTATTGTTGATCCTGCAAGATACGGGAGAGGCATAGCGATTGACTTTTGTTTTTTAGGAACAGCTACCTTGCTAGTGTCAAAGGCAGAAGTTTCGATTGGCATAGACGCAGCCGAGATGGCGCAAATTTGAAACCCAGCCTACATTACTGGATGATAATCGACCGATCAGACCACATCCAGACCTTAGCGTAGAGAGTACAGCGGCGGTAACTGAGAGTGTGGCTGAAGACCGTGACGAATCGATTCAGCGTCGTTCTCAAAATCTTGGTTTGTCGTACGCAACAAATAGGGATATTTTACTTGAAGATCTTGGTTTTCAGGCATACAAGAATTGAAGCTGGGCGACAAGGTTGCGTCGTGTTTTTGGTGAATGTTCTCTGAATCAGCTCAATGAAAATCCGCTGTTTCATCACGAAATTTTGTTCAGTAATGAGGCGCATTTTTGGCTCAATGGATACGTCAATAAACAAAATTGCTGCATTCGGGCTGACGAACAACCTGAATAGCTTCAACAGCTACCACTATAGCCACAGAAATACACAGTTTGGTATGGTTTATGGGCCAGTGGAATTGTCGGTCCATATTTCTTTGAACATGAGTCCGGTCAGAATACCTCAATGGCGACCGCTATTGCACCATGATACCGAATTTTTTGCTACCTGAATTGAAGTCCGTGATATCGGTGAACTTTTGTTTCAACAAGACACCGCTACTTTGCATACAGCGAGAGAAACAACGGGCTTATTGAGAAATTATTTTGGTGAGAACCTGATTTCACATTTTGGGTCAGTAAATTGGCCGCCTAGATCGTGTGATATCACACCTTTAGATTATTTTCTTTGGGGCTACACAAACCCTGTGGTGGGTAAGTCAGCTTCAATCGACGCTTTGGAAGCCAACATTATTGATGTAATTCGCGAGATACCGGTCGCTATGCTGGAACGCGTCGTCCAAAATTGGACCCTCAGGATGCATCATTTCTGGCGTAGTCGCGGTCAATCAGATAATCTTTAAAAAGTAAATGTCATAGATTGTTCTTTCGAGTCACAATAAAATATTTACAATAGAATTCAACTTGTTGCCTTTGATTTGAGATTAAAAACCAAACCTCATAATGAATATAAGGAAGAAAGAGCGCTTTATATTTGAATAAATTTTGAAGAAAGGTAAATCGTAAAATAAGCAATGCTAACTAACAAAGGTAATAGCTACGGAATTTCATCTAAATAGGCTACTTTACTTAAATTATTGTAAATTTTAAATATAGACCTAAATACTGAATATTTTCATTGCTACTATTAAAAAGCTTTCTCTGTTATAAAGACATGCTAAGGGAAATTCATTAAAAAATGTTCAAAAATGCTAGAAGTGATATAGTAAAAGTAAAATTGACTAATCGTAAATCTTGCATCGTAAAATCGACAGTGGTCATATAAAAATAATGACAAATTCAGTTTAATGACACCAGAAGTGGAAATTGACGCGAATATGCAAACATAATATAAAATTTTTCTTCTCTGGAATATTTAAAAAAAAAATAGCCAACATTAATCATAAATAATATAAGGTTTCAACTTACCTTTATATTTCGGAACAAACTTCTGGATATCCTGAGGAATGTTCTGGTAAAAGTTTAATTCACGTAAATTTAATGGCTTTATCACTGTACTTTGATTGAGTAGTAGAAGGCGTGTATGTCCTCCAACCTGTTGAGAAAAGTAGATTAAGTTTATAATAAAACTTGTTGCTTTTGATAGAGTTGTTGTTGACGGCATTTTGATACAGTCAGGCATGATTTTAAGTTTATGATTATTATGTCGCGTTTGAGGAGTTTGGAAAGAGTGTAAATTATGGCTGTTGAATATGAGGATAGTATGAAATTTATAAAGTTCATAGGAGCTTAAAAACAATTAATTGAAAAAAAAATTATTTTAAGATTCACTGCTTTATTTTAACTGTCAAAAAATTAAAAGCGGATAATTTTGAAATCAGATAATTAATTGTTACATTTGAACCAAAGC